>OY804594.1:60989110-61589110 GCA_963680895.1 Fragum sueziense | reverse complement strand
TCAGTTGCACAGCACACTTTTGGACGTGTCGTGGACGTTATATGACCGAGAAATAGTCCATGATCCGGCCTTAACTTTTTGTTTTGCTCTTATTCTCTTGCAGTGATTGACCAAAATGTAGTTGTATCCAAACTTCAGCAAGTGGCGGAGATACAAAGTTACATGATAAACGACCAGGCCGATCTAATACAAAAACAAGCAAAGGAGATCGACGAATTAAAGCGAGTAGCCGAGTTGCGGTCAAACGAAATCGGTAAGTTTTATAATTATCTTTATCACGGTGGGTATTCAGCCGTTTGGAAAACCTCGGACAATTCTATCGAATTATCGACTCGGAAGTATGTTTATGAAGAAAATTTATGTTAAAAATATGCGATTTCTTAGCCGGAAGTAGTTACGCTTCAAGAAGTATTTTTGTGGGGTTAGGTCATCCAAATGCACAACCATGGTAACTTGCGGGACTTGCCGGTTGTAATCACTACAAGATAATAGGACAATGGAAATGCTGACAATGCATTTCAGTATCGTTTTCGCTTCATTGTTGACGTATGTTACAGACGAACGTTTTGTGTTGTTGTTCTATTCTATTGTATTCATAGTCTGAAAGTAGTTCCATGACTTACATCCTAGGTATGATTCGACAGAATTGTCCGAGGTGTTCCAAATTGGTATTCATCATGGCGGGGAATCATGTGACACTACAATTTCGATAATTTTCAATAATTCTGTTAATATATTTGACCGATTTGAAAGGGGTTTGAATGAATTTGCTGAATGTTAATGATCTTTTTAACAGCACCTGATAAGAAAAATTGGTCGGTCGTCAATAACATTTTTATCTGGTGTTGCTTTAAAAAAATCGATCGAATCCATAAAATCCCCGGCGTTTTCCCAACTTCTGTGTTTACAACCAAAAATATTAATATTCATTTATTTGAAAATGTCCTCAGAAAATAGATCAGTCTAAAATGTTGCCAGCTGATAATAGGTTGAAACAACATTTCAATCCATCTATTTCAGAACCCATCCACACAACATCGCCACGAATCAGAAACTAACTGTGACGTTATTTCGGACAAACAATAGCATTTCCTTATGTGTTGTTATATAAAGTCTCGTTACAATGTCTTGAATCAAGCCGTAGTTACGAGATTACGAGATTACGAGCGGTCTATCAATACATAACTGTATACCAAGTCTATTTTAGCACAAAATTCATTGCTATACCTCTATATTAAGCTCCGCCCACCCAGCACAACTCGCGACTTGCGGTGGACCGTCTGTACTATTTTATATGGCGCGCTAATAGGGTCTAAAGTCAATATAGCGCAATACCTATAATTAGAATAGAGGTAGATCGCTAAAATTAGCGGTGTAGCGTCCATTTTTAGCGGTTCACCGATAAAAAATATAGGTCTATCCATAAAATAAATCGTTACATCAGTCAAAACATCGGATATCAACGACTATATAGTACAAGCTCTGTGATTGGCTATCGAAAAAATGGAGGTAAGCCGTTAAAATTGAAATAGCGGTCTACCCTTTTTTATGGGTATACCTATATTTTTATCGGCATACCGCTAAAAATATGACGCTACAGCGCTATTTTAGAGGTCTACCTCTATTTTAATTATAGGTTTAGCGCTATATTGACTTTAGACCCGATTCGCGCGCCATAATTTTATGCTTGAATCAGTAAAGGCGAGATCGCACACATCACCATGAACCAGAACCTAACTGTGACGTAATTTTCGGACAAACAATATCATTTCCTTGTGTTATAAAATATCGTAACTACGGCTTGATTCAAGCCGTAGTTACGAGATTTTATAACAAAACTGACGGTTTATCAATTAATAACAGTAAACTAAGTCTATTTTCAGCACAAAATTCATTATTTTTCCTCTATTTCAGACTCCGCCCACCAAGCACCGCTCGCGGCTGATGGCGGACCATCAGTACTATTTTTCGCCAGAATCAGTAAAGAAGAAATCGCACACATCCCCATGAACAAGAAACTTATTTTCGACCAGACCATCTTAAACAAAGGCTACGGCTACCACTCCTCAACCGGAACATTCGTCGCTCCAGTCGCCGGAATTTATTTCTTCTCCCTTTCCGTCAGTACTCTACGAGATGGGAAGGACATCCATGCCGGGATCATGAAGAACGGAATGCCCGTTGCTGGCGCTTATGCGCATGGATACGGCCAAGGATCGACAACTGTGGTCATCCCCCTTAATGCGTTTGAGCCGGTTTGGGTTAGCAACATGCATCATGCCGACGCTTACCTATGGGGGCATACCTTGACGAGTTTTATGGGATTCAGATTGGGGGATTATTAATGAATGCATCGCTGGTTTCGTTCGAAAATGTCGTAACTACAACTTGAACAAGATGTAGTTACGACGTGTTTGGACAAAACCGACTATACAAATGAGCCGGGATCTGAAAAAAGGTCCCTTTACACTTAAACCAAACATGGATCAAGATCAGCCTGTGCATTAGCCTTTTGTCAGGCCCTGTATGTGTGTTTATGTCTCTTGAAAAATCAAGGGATACTAACACTTGGAAATAAATTATACTGGTCTCCAATAGGTTTTTCGTGACATTTTATAGCTTTAAGACAGCAGCACCCGTTTTGGACTGCATTTGTCCACATGCTGATCTTGAAACTCAGTTTATAAAAACGGTATAAAGGACGCTTTCCAGATCCTGGCTCATATTATTTGGTCACGTAAAAAACGACATTACTACAGGTTGAATAAATTTTAATCATATCGTTTTCAAACGTGACCCACTACATGCGTCTTGTTCAACTTAGAAACTATCTTTGTTTAAATTTTCTGAATCAAATCGGCCAAACAACTTTATACTTGGCAACATAAATGTTTTATGCAGTTTTTTTTTTTTTTTTTTTTTTTTTTTTTTTTTTTTTTTGAGAAAAAAAAAATCACACATTTTTGCAAAATATGGTGTTTGAACAGAAAAAATAGGTTGAAGTGAAATACTTCAGTTGATAAATGGTACCACTTTCATGATTGAATCGTTTTGAATCATTTGTCTGAATTACATTTTATAAAACAGGGACCTACAATAAGACACACAAATTGTGGCATATCGTCTTCAAACTTAAAATTTTATAGGTAAATTTTATAAGTGTTTATAGATGTATTCGCGTGAAATAGACCACTTTGTAATCAGTGTTTGCGTATAATTGATATGTCATTTGTATTTTCTGTAAAGGCTTTCGTGTCTCTTTCATATAGGCCTACCTGTATGTTTGTTTAAGACTGGATATGCTTTTTTGTTAATTTAATGATAATAAAATCTATGTTTTGTACATCTTTTGTAATGTGTATCGAATAAAGAAACTATTCTATATTGTGTTCTTTCGGGTATTTTTGTCGCTACTTTATCTGATACTTCTAATTATGGAGACAATTCTGTTCTTGAAATAATTAAAGGATTAATAAAGTGAATTGCAATAGTAAGTGAATACAAAAAGAAGTGCACTTTCATCTTTGAATAAAGGTAAATAAGTAACACAATAGCGACGTCACATAACCAGGCATCCCCCTTTCTCTTCGTACGGATTTTCCTTTTTGTTCGTAAATCCGCTGACAATTTTATCCGACTCCCTTTGTTCCTCCATGAACTTCATCATGTCGTTGATGGCATCCGACACGCGCATTGGCACCACATTTAGCTCCAGCTGAAGCTGCTCCTTCTGTACACGGAGGACTTTTTTGTCATTTTAATGCTAATGAAAGCTATGTTATGTATACAGTCGACACTCGTTGTGTCGAAGTCAGAGGGGCCGTCAAAATACCTCGACATATCCGGAGTTCGACTAATCCGATTTTGATTATTTTCGATGAAAACGATATTTAACCATTTTTGATGTGCATCAATGATTGATGGGTGTCAATGATTGAAATATCGTAGGAAAAGGAAAGAAATTGCTCGAAACGAGCAATTTCTATCCTTTTCCTCCTAAATTTCAATGGATGTGTTTGTTTCGTAATTCATGTTGATATCCATATGTTGAGGATGGGACATGACTTTCACTTCGACTTAAGCGGAATTTCGACTTATCCGATGCCAAGATAACGAGTGTCGACTGTATATCGAATAAAAAACAAACTATTCAACTTCTCTATTGATGCCGTTCTTCTTTTAGATAAACTATTATTTGATGCTTCAAATTAAGCAAACGTCCAAAAAAGATAAAGGATTGAGTGAATTGCGATTGTGAAGTGAACACAAAATTATGTGCGCTACCATTGAATAAACGTTACACACTAGTGATGTCACATAACCAGACATCCCCCTTTCTCTTCGTACGGATTTTCCTTTTTGTTCGTAAATCCGCTGACAATTTTATCCGACTCCCTCTGTTCCTCCATGAACTTCATCATATCGTTGATGGCATCCGACACGCGCATTGGCGCCACGTTTAGCTCCAGCTGAAGCTGCTCCTTCTGTGCACGGAGGACTTTTTGTCATGTTAATGCTAATGAAAGTTATGTTATGTGTATATATTATTTGATACTTCAAATTATGCTAATGTCCAAAAAAGATAAAGGATTGAGTGAATTGCTATTATGAAGTGACCACAAAATTATGTGCACTTTCATTGAAAAAATGTAACAAAATAACACTCAAGTGACGTCACATAACCAGACATCCCCCTTTCTCTTCGTACGGATTTTCCTTTTTGTTCGTAAATCCGCTGACAATTTTATCCGACTCCCTCTGTTCCTCCATGAACTTCATCATATCGTTGATGGCATCCGACACGCGCATTGGCGCCACGTTTAGCTCCAGCTGAAGCTGCTCCTTCTGTGCACGGAGGACTTTTTTGTCATTTTAATGCTAATGAAAGATGTGTTATGTATAGATCTATATCGAATAAAAAACAAACGATTTAACTTCTCTATTGTTCACTGGTGGGGAACTCGACTAAAGCTAGGGACGTTTTTTCGCGATTAATGCATTCCGTCGGTGTTGTTATAAACTATCGTAACTACGGCTATATCGAAGCCGTAGTTACGAGATTTTATAACAACACCGACAGTTTGTCAATACAAAACGGTAAACCCAGTATGTTTTTAGAACAAGTTCATTGTCATTAGAAAAAAAAATCTATAAAATCACATTTAAACGCAAACTATCTATACCTTTTTGTAGCGAAAATTGTTTTAGTTCACCACCAGTGTTGTTGCCGTTCTTCTTTTAGATAAACTATTATTTGATACTTCAAATTATGCAAATGTCCAAAAAAGATAAAGAATTGAGTAAATTGCGATTGTTAAGGTTGTTCATCCCTAATGAGATTGACGCGACGTCGAAATTATTCGGGCGACGTCGAAAACATTCGGGCGGTGGAACGTTCCACCGCCGAATTTTTCCGACGTCGCCCGAATGGGTTCGGATACGTAACGAATGTTATACGACGTCGAGTAATTCCGACGTCACGTGAATCTCATTAGGGGTAGTATACCTTAAGTGAAAACAAAATGATGTGCACTTTCATTGAATAAACGTTACAGACACGTGACATCACATAACCAGGCATCCCCCTTTTTCTTCGTACGGATTTTCCTTTTTGTTCGTAAATCCGCTGACAATTTTATCCGACTCCCTCTGTTCCTCCATGAACTTCATCATATCGTTGATGGCATCAGACACGCGCATTGGCGCCACGTTTAGCTCCAGCTGAAGCTGCTCTTTCTGTGCACGAAGCTCTTCTATCTCTCGGTCGAAGGCTGATTGTCGTCGTGCTGAAATATTTCGTCGCTTTTCAACAAAAACCTCGTAACTGCAGCTTTTTTAAAGCTGCAGTTACGAGGTTTTTGTTGAAAAGCGTCGATTTATCTTTGGTGGGTCTGTAAAAATGTACACGGCTTATTGAATGATTCTGGAAAGACTCCCAAAGTTCAAAACATGTCGCTTTTAGTAGACTTTTAAATATTTTCAAAAAACATTCTAGTTGACAGTTTATGGAAAATTGATTAATTTCAGTTTGAAATAGGTAATGTTATTTTTGTTAAAATACTATTCTTTTTAACTTTTTTTTTCAAAGATTTCTAAGTTTATTTTTCACGAATAGAATACGAGTTACATAGATACTGTTTATTGCACTGTTTCTGTCTTAAAAGAAATTAAAAAATGCTTTATAAATGAAAATACATTCTTACCGTCCATTTTCTCGGAAAATTATTTGTACTACTGTCCAACTTCTGCTGTGTTTTGTTGTCTGTCTCTTCTTCAAAAGTACGCAAAAACAAATGTGTCTTGTATACCAAACTTGCTAGTCCTTAATAATTGGTTTCCACTATGTAACTATTTAATAATAACTTTAAAAAATCTTACAACCGGATTACTGGCACAAAAAGTAAAATATTTATCAGTAAATATATTCCCGTGTTATTCTGGTTAGGTTTGATTCTTTACTAAATGCAAACAACACGTTCATGAGGAGAGAGTCGTCAAAAGAGAGGGACGAGGACTTTCCTGGGCACTAAAAATCAGAAAAAAAGTACTCGTAAGATTAATATTCTGCTCACCAGTGGCATCGTGCATTCGTACCTTAACTTATGGATATGTCTGATACATGTTTTGTTATAATTGTTTCCTTCCATCTAGGAAATACGTTTACTTATCTATAACCCAAACCTGTGTCGTTTTTGAGAGGCTGAATGTGTATTTCTATTCTAAATAAAGTTACTATCAAAGTCTAATCACGTGCATGATATAGACACCGTATATAGGTGCTCAATTTCCGACATGTTATTAATTGCAATTAAATTAAAATACATGTATATTATTGAAATACTTTTAAAGTCTTTCATTGGAGAAAGTACTTGAATGTAGAAAAAACAGAGATTTCGCAAGGACCTTCTTATACGACTTGGTTAATCTTCCGAATGTAACCAATCAGTTTAATTAACTTCTGCTTTATTCTTTGTATTCTGTTAATTAAAGAAAGCCAGATTCGGTACTGATTGTATTTAATCATAGAATCTTTTCAGACTCGACATCAGCTATCAAATGCAAAGCATTGTCAGAATTTACCGAGGTGATCCCCGGACACGCCTACTTTACAGTAAAATAAACGTTACGTTAGAAACGTCTGTTCTGATTATATTATATTAGTGTTCCAACCGTTCTGTCTCCTTCAACTTTCGAATTAACCCTTTCCCAAACAAGACCTGAGGTGCGTTCTTTAGAGTGAGATTTCTTGAGATATCTTGAGATTTCTTAAGATGTTTTAGGATAAAGCGTTCCTCTGAGCAAGACTTTTAAGACAATCACTGGGAGCCGCCATTGCTCTATACTTCTTTCGGATCACCTCGGTAAAGTCTGTAGAATCTATATGGGAGAAAATTGACCGATTTGTTCCGAATGCTCGATGATTCATAAACCGCGGAGTTCCGAATGCTCCGTAATTCACACAAATGACGTCATAATGACGTCATTTGTATGAAGTATGGAACATTCGGAACACCTCGCTTATAATCTCGGTCTCAAAGACGCTGTATCAAAAACATATTAAGGGGGAATGCTCCAGTTTTTCGGAACACTCGGTCATTACTGTAGTAAATTAAATGTTTTTTGTACCAATATGTTTCGCTACCATATTTTCAATAATATAACACATCATTACAATTTACCATTTTCGACAGTGAAAGTGTATTTATTATGCGAAACTGATTTCTTCAAGATGGAAATCGATTATTTAGAGCAAGACAGTCGTAAGTGTGTATGCAGTTGCCGCTGTTTTGCGTCATTTTATTTATGTGTAGCTGATAAAAAATTCTGTAATTCACTAATAAGTGCGCTGACATGTACATTTTCTTTTTGAATTATTACCAGGACATGTTGCTTAATACAATGAGGGAGTTTTATCAAATTCTATTATGTAGAACTTGAAATATTTTAAAAAAAGAATATGCAAATTTTGACATAAAACACTCTAGCTTCGTTGATCTAACCGAACACACGAGCATGCTGTTTTATACATTTACGCGTTTATACTATCACTTATTTTGGGTTTTCTGTTCTTATTAAATGTAAGACGTTACTTTAAATCCATTTTCGGGACTACACGATGGTACAGCATTTTATTAGCATTTTAGTGGCATTGGACAGGTACAAGAAATTGTGCATTTTTTCGATGTAGAGGTATGTGATACGAATGTCTATAAAATTCAAACAAGATCGCCGACCATCCATTTTTATTTTATTTTTCAATTGGTAATAACATGTTATTTCAACATACAAAATATAAATAAATTCTATTATTGGGAAAAAATTTAGGAAACTGGAGCATTCCCCCTTAAGAAATCTTAAAAAATCTCGCTCTAAAGAACGCGCCTCTGGTTTTGACGTTCTTTGTAGGAAATGCTTGGGAAAACATTAAGACAAAAGAAGAAACTGCTGATAACCAGCAGCTTCTCCTTTTGTCTCAATATTTTCTGTGCCATATTTTACACAAATTCTATCTTTAATAACATCCATTTTGTCATTTGAGGCAGTTTTTAAGTGCATAACCTTAAAATTTTGTTGTTTGGGAAAGGGTTTACGGAAGCTGTCCATGTTTACATTTTCATCAAATTATGCGAAAAATGTTCATCTCTTTTATTTGAATACTGATGAAGCATTGAACTTTTTATCTAGATTTCATACAGTAGTCTACATTTATGTCAAGTCGCTGTCATGAATACGTTGTTCGTCTTGCTTTTCCACTTGCATCCCAAGTTTTGACAAAGAAAGTCTAACTGGGGCAGTATTCACCAATAGCGTTCGATTTTCTTGTTAACCCTTTCCCAAACAAGACCTGGTTTTGACGTCCCTAATAGAATATGCTTAGGAAAACATTGAGACAAAAGAAGAAACTGCTGATAACCAGCAGTTTCTCCTTTTGTCTCAATATTTTCTGATCTATATTCTACACAAATCTTGTCTTTAATAACATCCATTTTGTCATTTGTGGCAGTTTTTGAAGCGGATAACCCTAAAATTGTGTCATTTGGGAAAGGGTTAAACAAATACGTCATCGTCACGCCTCACTGGTCTAAAAATAGATTGGGAATCCTCTATCGTACAAATATGGCTGTGAATCTCGCGAAGTTTTTCCACGTTCAACTTGCTGAAAATGACGTTCTAAGAGCTGGATTGCCGTAATCATTTGTTGAGAAACATTATAATTCAGAGTTGAGGAGGTTGCTGCACTGTCGTGTACTTTTTAAGATAGGAAACTTTGAAATAACCAGTTGACAAGTAATGTTTACACATACCGTCCTACCTTAGCTTCGTCGTGCCGCTCGTGCTACTCGCTTACCCTTTCCAAAACGACAAAATGTCATGTTCGGCCAAATTGAAAAAAGTATGCAGACGACAAAACGGATGTGAATACTTTTAGTGTTTTATGTCAGAGAAAATATTGAGGCAAAAGTAGAATGATCATCAATATCCAAAGAAGTTATCCAATCTCATTTTGCCTGCTGTGCAGGTCTTTTTAATCTGGTCGATCATCATTTTCTTCTTTTGCATCAATGTTTTCCCAAGAATTTTCTGTTGGAGACGACAAAACCGGTCTTGTTTGGGAAAGGATTAATCTAGAAAAAAAACTAGAATTTGTCGCTGAATGTGATTTGATACCCCCACAGGCTTTCACTACAACAGAGGGCATAACTCACAAAATAAGCAAGGTAGAGTTACGCTCCTTGTACGTTGCACTTCTCCTTGGTGAGATCTATCTACCCGCGAAGTTTCATGATCATAGCTACTTTACTTTCACACATTTCGATGTTTTTTTCTGGTTAAGCTGCTGAGGAATCTCAAGAAAAAACTTTTGTCATTTCTGGTATATCTCCGTATCTGGAATCAATGTTGCATGTTGAATATGCGCAATGTTTTGTAGTTTTAGTTCCCGCCTGCATTATCTATGATCGACTAATATCTCGCTTGAAAATGATAATTTTTCGCTGACACTGTTACGAAAAAAATGTCCGATTCATGACCGATAAACAAAATTTTAGACTGGTACCCGGCAAACATTGTTGAGGGATTTCCCATCAGAAATCTATTTTTAGCACACGAGCCCGCGAAAAGTATTCCTTATTACTCTAGATATGACTGTAAACTTTAAAAATCGGATTGACCGAGACATGCGTTGCGTCCGATCAGATGGCTTGATATGTAACTTTGGTTTAGATCTATTGATAATTGTTAGTGAGTACGGCCTCTGGTTCAGAACAGAAGCAATTCTGGTCAATATCAGCATTGCGAATGCAATCGTGACAATGAAAGTAGGCCTAACGCAATTTTGAATTCCACAACGAAAAATGGTCACACAGAAGACAGTTTAACAGAATGTACGTGAATTTGTCTTTTTATATTCTATAGATGCATAAAGCAAGATCCTACACTGAAAAACGTCAATGTCTTGGTACCAATACCAATACAAAATTTATACTGAAGTATTTAGGTCACCGACCCATAAACATACATGTACATGCATACATATGTATATTCTGATTTTTTCGGGAGACAGGGCGGAGCCTAGTAAACGGTTCATTACATTTAAGCTCGAGGAGAAACAGCCTTCTCGCTTAGCGGTACATCGTCGGTATTATTGCAACACATTATAACTACAGCGTGAATCAGGCTGTAGTTACGAGGTTTTATATAACAACTCATTTTACAATAGAACGTTCTTTCAATTTCGAAATGTGTTCATGCTCGTGCCGCACGTTTTTCTCTTATATCAACCAAGATATCGAGAAGTAAACTCGTCGAATAACCTCTTCGCTTAGCCACACCCTGTGAGGTGAATAAAAATGGATTATAGCCTAATGTCTTGACAAATGCAGACATACGTGTCAGAGATATTCAGAGAAACGTCACACGTGATAAAAAAGATCGCCTGATTGATCAATGGACAAGTTTCCGATAAGACCCCCCACACACACACACACACATCAGCCTCCGGAAGTCGTCCTTAGAGGCAAAAGGCGAAATTTTTAAACCGGGAACGATTGACTGTAAATCCAATAAAATAACCATCTTACTGGCTAGGCTATTAACGAATTCATTCAATTTCATAGATTTTGTTCAACTTAAAACTTCGCTTTATCACTGTATATTGAATGCACATGCGCATTATCGCTGTATATTGAATTCACGTGCGTCGTCATTGTTTTCTCCGCATTTTTTGGGGGAGCCTCGTTTTGATAATGTCAATTTGGTACTATTTTTAGTAACAATTCACATGTATACAATGTTAATTTCCCATAAACCAATTGTTTGCCTCCGGAAGTTAATTCGAGTCTTCTCTGTTGAAAATTCGCTCTTTGATATTTGGATGTTGCTATTTACATCAGATCGCTGTCCCATTCAAAAACAAAAGAAAATTCAAACACAAGTTATGTCGTTGTGTCGGAATTTCCTTTTGTTTTTGAATGGGACAACATTCTGTTGTAAATAGCGACATCCAAATATCATCGAGCGAATTTTCATCAGAGAAGACTCGGATTACCGGAAGTGTTCTGCGGGTACGGACTAAAACATAAATGAAAGGAGTCTGTTGATAGTTCGATTGGCATAAACAATCCGCCAATACTAATAACAAAAGTACTGAATGCAGATATGCCAAGTTATGTTTGACTAATTTGACCGCTACCGAATGAAATGGCGAATGCTGGAATGTGCTTATGGAAATTGACGAGTCTCGGGTCACTGGTGGTGAACTAAAACACATTTCGCTACAACAAGGTATAGATATTTTGCGTTTAAATGTGAGTTTATATTTTTTTTTCTAATGACAATGAACTTGTTCTAAAGACAGACCGGGTTTACCGTTTTGTATTGACAAACTGTCGGTGTTGTTATCAAATCTCGTAACTACTGCTTCGATAAAGCCGTAGTTACGATATTTTATAACAACACCGACGGAATCCATTGTTCGCGAAAAAAACGTCCCTCGCTTTGGCCAAGTTCCCCACCAGTGCGGGTCACAATAGACAAACAATAGCAATGATCTACAGTTTGAGAAAGATGATCTGGAGATCGGGAAAAAAGCGAACAAGACTGGTTTTCTAAAAGTGTATGGTAGTCAATTTATATTGCTAATCAATACCTAGTTTCGACGTCATTAGAAATGTCCTGAAACATTGCGAAAAGAAAAGAATGAAGATCTGATTATTAGCAACGTACTCCTTTGACCACTATTATTCCTACCCTTTTGTTTTCACATTTCTACATTTTTTCTCATATGATTCCTCGTCTGCAACAAAGGTCACCTCTGACGCGTAAATGATTTTGTTAAACGGTTAAATGGTTATGTATTGAATCCTTTCAATTATCGTTTTAGTCCGTACCCGCAGAACACTTCCGGTGGATAACAATGGTTTTATGGGAAATAAACATTGAAACGTTTTGATTTCGTATGCAAGGTCATAATTTGGGTCGAAGAGTATCGTTACTAAAACGCTTTGGGTTCGAGAGTATTGTTACCAAAACGCTGTGGGATTGAGAATATTGTTACTAAATTGATTTGGGTTCGAGAGTATTGTTACTAAAAATAACAAATACTAAACGTTTGATTGGCGTTTTACGACTCCAATGACGACTTCCGGTGGCTATTGTGTGTGTGAAGGGGGGGGGGGGGGGGGTCTTAGTGGAAATTACCTTATTGGTGTTATCCACAGCCCAATATGCGGTAGCGGCCCCTCTTCTTCGTTAAATATAGCTAACGATAAACGACATAGCAAAGCATGTCTAGCTATATGCCAGAGATGCTCTGTTAGGTCATTTATCGTGAGCCATAAAGAAGAAAATGTCCTTACGCGAAAAGTCTCAGACGGCTTAATTTCTTCAAATGTCACGATTGTCACCAAATAAAACATTTTGAGAAGAGGAGAAATTTCTCAGTAATGCACTTTCCTCTTTTCTCATAATGGTTACAAACATACATTTGCATTAACATCACAAAAAGACAAAAATACATCAAAAGAAAAGTCCGATATTGATATTGTATATTAGTTTTGTAATACTTTATTTCTGTTGTATGGTTGCATAGTTTCACTTGACCACAAACAACTGCAAAAATATAGATGACACTCATGATGTCAAAGTCAAATTTTTACTACAGTCGACACTCGTTATCTCGACATCGGATAAGTCAAAATTCCGCTTAAATCAAAGTGAAAGTCATGTCCCATCCTCAACATTATGGATATCAACATGAATTCCGAAACAAACACATCCATTGAAATTTAGGAGGAAAAGGATAGAAATTGCTCGTTTCGAGCAATTTCTTTCCTTTTCCTACTATATTTCAATCATGGACACATATGATGCCCATCAAAAATGGTTAAATATCGTTTTCATCGAAAATAATCAAAATCGGATTAGTCGAACTCCGGATATGTCGAGTTATTTTGACGGCCCCTCTGACTTCGACACAACGAGTGTCGACTGTATAATGTTGATAGGCTTTCCTTCGCACAAGTTCTTATTTATACTTTGCAAAGCAAGACGTGGTTTTAACTTTCCTTATAGTGAAACTTTGGGAAAAAAATGAGACAAAAGAAGAAAATGCTGATAACCAGAATGTTCTCATTTGCCTCGTTTTTTCTCTGTGCAGTACTTGAACACAACTTCTATTTTTTCAACCTTCATTATTTCGTTTTTGAAAGGGTTATATCTATAAAATGCGATTGATACAATGGTAAACATTGTCATTATAAATGCTCTATACCACTTTTGAAAGCAAAACTGTATGTTTAAAAAAGTGTCTTCTTTCACACTGATTTACAACAGAGTGCACCCAGCCTTTTCTTCATACGGATTTTCCTTTTTATCTTTAAATCCCGACACAAGCCGGTCGTCATCCTTGTTAAGCTCCAGGTATTTCTTGAGTTCGGCGATGGCCTCGGAAACGAGCATCGGCTTCACATGAATCTCGACATTGAGCTGGTCGGTCAGACAGCGCAACTCCTCCAACTCGATCTCGTACTTTGATAAACGTCTACCTGGAAAGTGAAATTGTCGAATTGTTAGCAACGCCCACTTTCGTCCTTTTTTCACGTCCAATAATAAGTGATCAAGAAAAAATTGGGACAAAAGAAGAAAATGCTGATTAACAGCATTTTCTTCTTTTATCCCAATTTTTTTTATACAAAATGTACACAAATCTTTTTTTTTTTTTGGTCAACATCAATGTAGTCTTCTGTAACAGCTTTCATACTGGATCATATTAAATTCTGTAATTATTGGAAAGGCTTTTATTGTCCACATCTTAGAGGTTACGAAACAAAATAAAGCCAAAGGAGTTTCAGCCAACAAACAAAAGGGTTTAGAGAGGTAGAGAGGTAGATGTAGGGAGAAAATGCTGGCCGTTTGGTGATTTCTAGAAACGAGCATCGGCTTCACGTGTATCTCCACATTGAGCTGGTCGGTCAGACAGCGCAACTCTTCCAACTCGATCTCGTACTTGGATAAATGTCTACCTGGAAAGTGAAATTGGCGGTCCGTTAGTCACACGAACTCAATGGATACACGGCGGGGAATCACGTGACAAAATATTTTCGATATTATTTACGCTTAATATCTGACCGATTTGAAAAAAAATGCTTTAAGCAAAGAAGACGGATAATGCCAGACATTTGCAAAAAACCATGTGATAAAAAGTTATTGGCGACCAACCAAATATTTATGATTGGTCGCCAATTTTTAAAACTTTTTATCGGCTGATTTTTTTAAAGATCAACTAAACCCAGCTAATCCCTGGCCCTTTTCTACCTTCTCTGTTTCACATTGAATTTGAATTGGTAAAGTATAAAAAAAATAACTGACGATTTTCTGAATTTGTTGTGTCAATCCAGTGAGACCCCGCCGTGACGTAGATCACTACAAAACAATCAACAACAAAAACGGGATCTGTAGAAGATGCCCTTGTGGCATCTAAAACCACAATGTTTCCACTGATCCGTGGTTGAGGCTCGGTGCCCGTCCGCCCCCTCGAATTTGCAAAAAAGATCTTGGATCAAAGTGATATCTTAAAAGAACTTTTCATGCGCCAACGCAGTCGCCCCTCCTCCCGGAAAATACTGGCCCCCTCTAGGAAAAGTGAATGGATCCGCGCATGACCGTGGATCCACATCCATTTGTACCGGAGTGAAGTCTTATTATGGTCCTTGATAATCTGCAAGGCTTACTGCTGGTAATTTAAAAAAAAAAAACGTTATTGGAGACTGTGTGTATGCACAGACTGATCTGGATGTATGTTGGTCTCAAATGCCATAAAGCACGTTTTCCAAATCCTGGGTCATATCAAAACTTCGTTGTTGTTTTTTTCTATAATTCTTTTTAACAAATTAGCTAGATGATTTAGACTAATGAAATATTAATTCGCCCTTTTGAGATAGTTCAAGTATCGATGTCGATTTTTATCAAAAATTTGTGTGTTTTATTAACTATGGGGATTGCATGACACAACAATAACAACAATTGCAGAACATCTTCAATAATAATTATGTTAATAGGCCTACTTGTAGGGCCGATTGGAATTCGGGTTGAAGAAGAAAATGTGTAAACATACCGAAGGTTTGTTGGATGTCAGGTACATTTTAAACACCACTTGATAAACAAGAGGGCCATTGGCCCTGAAGCGCTCACCTGAGATAATAGTTTTCTGTGTATGATGTAGCTAGCCTCTAATGCAATAGTTATACTAACATTTGTATGCCTATCAGATACCTATTTCAAGACCCCATGTGACCCATATTCAAACTCTTCACAGATATAAGGGAAACAAAAATTTAGAGCTTGTTCAGGACAATCTTTCTGAATCAATTTCAGGTTGTTCAAATTGTGGCCTCTAGAGTGCACACAAAGTTATTCTAAGATTTGACCCCTGTGACCTAGTTTTTGACCCAAGATGACCCAAATTCAATCCGTCCGAGATTTTATCAAGACAACAATAATGACCAATTTTCAGGTTAATTGGGCAAAAAATGTGGCCTCAAGAGTGCACACAAGAAATATCTAAGAATTGGCCCTGTGACCTAATTTTGACCCCCAGATGACCCAATTTCAAACTTCTCTAAGATTTCATCAAAACAATCATTCTGGCCAATTTTCAGGTTGAGTGGGCACAAAATGTGGCCTCTAGAGTGCACACAAGATTTTTCTAAGATTTGACCCGTAACCTAGTTTTTGACCCATAATGAATCAAATTCAAACTTGTCTGAAATTTGATCAAGACAACAATTCTGACTAGTTATTAGGTTCATTGGGCAAAAAATGTGGCTTCAAATGTGCACACAAGAATTTTCTAACATTTTGTCCTGTGACCTTGTTTTTGACACCAGATGACCCAATTTCAAATACTCTAAAATTTTATCAAAACAATCATTCTGGCCAATTTTCAGGTTGATTGGGCAAAAAAAAATGTGGCCTCTGGAGTTCACACAAGGTTTTTCTAAGTTTTGACCCCATGAACTAGTTTTGATCCAAGATGACCCAATTTCATACTTCTCCGAGATTTGATCAAAACAATTATTCTGACCAATTTTCAGGTTAATTGGGCAAAAAATGTGGCCTCTAGAGTGCACACAAGGTTTTTCTAAGATTTGACCCTGTGACCTAGTTTTTGACCCCAGATGACCCAATTTCGTGCTTGTCCGAGATTTTATCAAGACAATAATTCTGACCAATTTTCAGGTTGATTGGTCAAAAAAATGTGGCCTCTAGAGTGCACAAATGGTTTTTCTAAGATTTGACCCTGTGACCTAGTTTTCGACCCCAGATGACCCAATTTTAAACTTTTTTAAGATTTTATCAAGACAACAATTCTGACCAATTTTCAGGTTGATTGGGCAAAAAATGTGGCCTCAAGAATGCACACAAGGTTTTTCTAAGATTTGACCCCGTGACCTAGTTTTTGACCCCAGATGACCCAATTTCGTCCTTGTCTGAGATATTTTCAAGACAATAATTCTGACCAATTTTCAGGTTGATTGGGCAAAATGTGGCCTCTAGAGTGCACACAAGGTTTTTCTAAGATTTGACCGCATGACCTAGTTTTTGTCCCCAGATGACCCAATTTCGTACTTGTCAGACATTTTATTAAGACAATCATTTTGACCAAATGTCAGATTAATTGGACAAAAACTGTGGCCTCTAGAGTGCACACAAGGCAAAGTTTGACGGACGACGGACGATACACGACGGACGCCGGACACAGCGGTATCACAATAGCTCACCATGAGCACTTTCGTGCTCAGGTGCTCTAAAAAGTTATTGACGACCTAACAAAACCTTGTGTTGTCATCACATTTTTAATCATCTGTTGTTTGAAATATCTTTCACACCCAGAAAATCCCTTGTATTTTCCGCTTTATCTGCTCCAAACTATTTTTAATCGGTCACGTATTACCAGAATACTAGTAATCGCAAATTATCAAAAATGTTGTGTCACATGATTCTCCTTCGTTACTAATCTAAATAGTAATTCCAAGTAAAAAAGATGAAATTCAAGAATCTTATTTGTCTTTTCGACAATATAATAGCATTAGTGTCGAATATTGTCGGAAAGGGAATTGGTAATGGGTTATTCTTCGAATTTACTAAAAACGCAATAAATTTTAAAATCAAAATATAACTTACTTCTATCCATCCTATATTGTAGGTAAACAAACACAATTAACACGAAATAAGTAGTATTTTCTAATTTGTCGTACGCTGAATGATGATTCAAGTAATATTGGCTGCCTTTCCAAGACGTGTCATTGTCAACTTTTGTCGCTTATTATACAGTTCTAAACTTGACAATGTGCCACGTGATAGAAATTCGTGACATCTAAGAAGACCTTGTCAACTCTTCTCTTTTTGGTCAATGTTTACAGCCCAGGCCCGTTGTGAGCAATTTCATTATTGGGTGGGCTAAAGCCTCTGTGTCTAAATATTGGGGGGATTGTTTTCCGCCAAAATGTCAGTGTAAAATAATAAGGAAAATCGGCATTTTTGGCCAAGTTGGGGGGGGGGGGGGGGGGGCTAGTCCCTGTTTGTTTTCAAAATGAAAAACGTTGTATACATGAACCATTAAATAAATGTGTCCAGAGTGGGTATGGTAGAATATTATCAATCATGGAAAATAAAATATTAAGGAAGTGTAGAAATGCTGGTTATCAGCATTTTCTTCATTTCACTAGATATTCAGAAAGCCTGCATTATCTTTGAATTAGGACCAGTATATGTTTACACCGTCTGGTAATGGGTTAAAAAGCCAGTTTCTGGTTGCCAGTGCTGTATTTATTCTGCTAATGGTGTTCTTTGATGTCAGTTAGCGTGACAGTTTTTGGCAGCTTTTTGCTTAATTGAAATCTTTTTATCCTTGGGATATGGATCAATTTCGGAGAATCGGTGGAGAAACACTCGATTAACCTTATTTGGAAGTTTGGAACTTTGTCAACAAGCTATGCTTCCTTCTGAAAATCTTAACATAATCTTATCTATTTTTGTGTTTATGTGGCCAGGAATCGGGTCCGATTCTATCCAGTATAGCGTGACGTAAATTCGGACAAACAATAGTATTTCGTGGGTGCTATCATTTAATTTCGTAACTACGGCTTGATTCAAGCCGTTGTTGCGAGATTTTATAACAACACCGATGGTTCATCAAAACATAACGGTAAACATAGTCTATCATTAGCACAAAATTCATTGTCATTGTAAATGTTCCAACAGAGAGATCCATGCAACTGTGGAAGAACACCATTGTGTCGTTCCCCATAACAACTATACTCCTTCCCGATTTTCATTCGAATTCTGCATCCATTTGTTCGAAACTGGCAGATGTGAGACACATGCAAGATTCGACCAATAGGTTGACAAATGACAGAAAGGATGCTTGCCGCTGCATTTCGAATTAAGACTGAATGTCTGCCGACCGTGAAAGGTTTGACACTACCTAAAACCATGGGCGTCAATCACGTGGCTTTAATATATTTTAAAAAATGCATGTTTGTTTAGAAAAGTAAAGGAAAACATATCATAACAAAGTCACGTGATTGCCGCTCATGAAAACAGCTCTTACAGGGAAGCAGATGATTTCTTGAGTGTTTTCCCGTCGTACTAATCAACAAATGGACGCGCATGTTCCAGCATGCTGCAGTACGGCGAAGACTGGCTTGTAATAAATTACTGGGTAGAATTACACGAAAAAGTGCCTTTTAAAACCTTTCCAAAAACAAGACATAGTTTCGACGTCCCCGATTGAGAAGGTTCTGAGAACATTGAGGGAAAAGAAGAAATCGATTATACTCAACAGTTCCTTCGTAGGCATGTCCCTCAATATTTAATACATTGTCCACAAATACTGTCTTTATGACCCGTCATGCAAAAAGGGACCTTACATGAAGTGTGAAAAATATCGACCCTAGTCAGTCTGCGCAGTCCGCGCAGCCAGAATAGGGCCGACACTTTTCACTTGTATGTAATATTCTCAAACTAAAATGTTTATCCTATCTAAGCATGTGTTCTTTGTCCAAATACGTCTTCTGGTTGACATCTGCTGAGTATGATCAGTTTGTCAAAACTTGGATTTTTGTAGTTCGGATAAGGTCCCTTTTAGCGTAACGGATCACATATACATTTTAGGTTAAATAGGAAAAATATCGAAAAATATATATAGACCCTGATCATCGTGCAACGCCCCGATCAAACTGGTCAAACATTTCGCGGATGCGTTGTTCAGTTACATATATTAGATGATAATTATGTATACTAAAGAAAAAATAAACGCAACAACAAATACACTTGGTCATACGTTTTGTTTTTGTCTTTCTCAAAATCACCTTCATTCGAGTACTTTTTTTTTCAATGCATAGTAAAACTTCATCATTTGACTTTCTAGCATTAAAATTTTGTCAATGTCACAGGTTGTACGTGCCATAAATATGCGTTGAAACGAGAGTGAATTGGCGTCAACGTTAAAATCGTTCTTGCGCGCAATCCAATTTGACGTTAACGATTCCTGGCTAAAATTTGGTTGCTGCACTGCTCGATAAGAGAATTTGTTTACGTGGGTAAAATAAGCGAATGTTATGGTCCTGACGTTGTGACGTTAGACGTTGACGACCGCTTTTCTGGCGACCGTCAGTTGTTCCATACCTTCTAAGACGTTATCTCAAGCAATAATTTGTTATACGATGTACATCAAAGTCAGCAGTAATTGCGGGTTGAGATGTTCCATTCATAACATCACAATGCTAACGGACGACGTCTTTGAATAAGTCGCAAAATGATATGAGGGATTAAATCCAAACGAAAAGCATTGCCTTTTGTCGAGTCGACGTGCATCTACACAAATCAAAATAGTTTTATGTAAAGTTTGGGAATTTAAAGGTTTGCATATGAGAGACGTGTAAACGTCTATTTTGACGTTATCTCACAGGTAAGACAGGTTCTAACGTAAACAAAAAGATCAATATCAAGATACAGTTCCCTGTAATTATCAGTAACAACTTTGACTCCATAACATAAAAGAATTAAGAGAAATAACAAAAAATAGTTGTTGCGTTTCTGTCTTTCCTCTAGTATAGTTGATATTTTCTTTGAATTGGATTGTTCTCTGGATACTGGGCAACCATTGCCTTTTATGAAGGTTCATGGAGCCTTTTGGCACGGCACGGTTAAAAGTCATGAAACGAAAGAAATACTTTGTTTTTCCTCGAATGTAAAAATGTGCAAGGAACGTTTCTTCGCGTAAGTAGACATTTTTGCTTATTCATCTTTTAACCATTTCCGAAACAAGACCCGATTTTGACTTCTCTAAACGATATGGTTTGAGAAAACATTGACACAAAAGAAGAAACTGCTGATAACCAGCAGTTTCTCCTTTTGTCTCAATATTTTCCATGCTGTATTATACCCAAATTCTATTTTAACAACATCTCTTTTGTCGTCAGCTGCATCTCTGAAATTGGATCACCCTGAAATTTTGTCCTTTGGGAAAGGGTTAACTCATTCCTGAATTATCCAAGATAAGTATTGACTATAGTTTGTTACTGTTTTCACTCATGCTTTTCTACCCCGGAATCTTGATATTCTATGTTTAAAATATTTGAAACATTTTTTGTTGCTTTTATCTCCTTACAATTTGGATCAGTCTAAAATTTTGTTATATGCTAAAGGCTTTAAGAAGGTTGAGATGATGGTTATCAGCATTTTACTCTTTTGTCCCAGTGCTTTAACAAGTCTTTTGTACATGTATATGGGGCGTCTAAATCAGGTCGTTTTTTAGAAAATTTTTAATGCATTTGCTTTAAGGGTACCAGTCAATGGAGTATTCTTATATCAATTTCGAGACATAAACCGTTCTTAATTTTTTGCCGATTTCACACAGATTGCAACAACGTGTAAGATTCAAATTCGATAAATATATTGATAACGTGATTGATTGGAATAAACGTTTTCTCGCTGGAATTAAGGTAGAAGACCCATAATGAAAGACACCACTTTCTAGCCATACCAAATGCATCAAATTACACACACTTGTAAATACACTTCACGTAAGTTGATTCACCGTGCCGGATTTCAAGATAATGCTTCAAGAAGAAAATAATTTACAAATATCATTTTACTCTATAATCATATACAAGGGAGGTAATTTTGAACATTTTTGTCAAATATTTTCTTAAGTAGGCCTATGTATGAATTCACAATTCTAAACCTTGCAAAATGCTGATGTTTATATTTGGAATGGAAATGTAACACGGTTTAGGAATTACTGGCATTTTTCAAATTTCGCCTCTGGCTCTTTGGTGCTAATTATGAGGTTTTCTACCTTAAAACAGCTATTGTCACATGGTTACGGGACGGTGACAAAGTGTCATTCGATGACAAGCAGCAACTCTCGAATCAAGGAGTTTACACCAGCATCAACAGCCTCGGAAATATCGTTGAAACGGGACCTACTACAATGGCTCATCCCAAAGACTGGGTAAATGGGGATCCAACCAGTTGGTTAGATGTCCATCGCGCTACCACTGTGTCAACTCCTTCCATTCCTTGAATCACCAGTCAAGGGGGCGTATTCATCTATCTTTCTAAATCGATTGTCGAAAGCAAAATTCCATTACAAACCATCTGATTGGACGAGACGTATGTCTCGGCCAATCGGATGGCTTGTTATGTAATTTTAAAGGTAAACTTGGAATTAGACTAGTTGGTGAATACCATCCCTGGACATCAAAGCCGCACAAAGGATCTACCAACACGCAAAGGGGGATAGCACGTTTAAAGGTAAGAAGTAAAAGACTAACTCCTACTATAGTTATATTTAGTTTATTTCCATATGAGTGTTACAGCGTCACAAAGCCTATCAGAAATATAGAAGACGGCGGGGAGCAGAACAACTCGTGTATCATTCGGCAGTTTTCGGATGCTTCCGTGAGAAAGAGCTAAGAGTCGTTATTATTGCAAAACCTCGTGACTCCAGCTTGATTAAAAGCTGGAGTTACGGTGTTTTGCAATAACACCGAGTACAGGAGTCAAGATCACGTGTCTTTTTAATGTAATTCTTAAGATTTTTTTGTTCCGTGGAAACATAGTTTCTCGCTCTAGAGATCAAAGTCAAATAAAACTTTTTGTTATACATTCGCGTGATCGTAAATTACTAATATTTAGAAAGCTCACGCAATGAAGAGTACTTGATTGTCTTAAAGCCAACACCTTTCAATTCTGAGAATAAATTCACTGGTGAAAGCAAATGCCGAAAATGTCTTCTTCGAAAGCCTGCAAATTGTCAGCGTTTGGAACTCCACATATCCTATATAGAATCCCTCAAACTAATAATTGTAATTTGCCTATATGTCCAATCTTAATATTTTTCCCTTAATAACTTGACAAGCATGCAGAAAATTGGCATTAAAATCCTCGAGTGAAATGAAGAGGGTGCTGATTTAATATCAAACTCTTCATTGTTTCGATTTTTCTTAACCAGTATTCTGCATGGATGTCAAATGGACGTTTGGGGAAGAATTGGCAATTTATCTTCTGAATCAAATACACGGCCGTTCTGCTACCCTACCGTCTATTTCTCCTTATACACATACTTTACAACATAAAAAAGATACTACTATCACTTTAAACAGGAAAAGAAAATGAGCCATATATGGATAAACGGCCCTCAGGCATTTGAGAATAACATGGATCCTGATCAACATGTCCACAAACGCAGTCTGATCAGTTCATTCATGACATAAGAGATCAACGTGGATTTTGATCAGCCTAGGTGTACGCGCAGCCTGATCAAGATCCATGTTGTTTTCTAATGTATAGTTTCTACATCGTATGTTGTATTTCTCAGAGAGCAGTAAAGATCCTAATCAGCCTGAGCATACATGCAACCTGATCAGTTCCTTTATGACGTTTGAGACCAACATGGATCTCGATCAGTCTGCGCGTATGCGCAGTCTGATCAAGATCCATGTTGTTCTCTTATTTATTGTTTCTACATTACATGTATTCTCAGACAACATCGCGGATCTTGATCGATATTCGCTCAGGTATGATCTGATCTGGATCCATACAAATTTTAAATGCCATCGTGGCCTTTTCTCCAAATCATGGCTAAATAGTTAGTGAAGATGGCCTCATGAGGTGTAATTCATTCTTTTTCCTGTTTCTGAGAGAAAAATGAAGTTAAAACGAAGAAAAATGTTTCGGTTAGTGTTTGGCTGTTTGCCTACGTTTGCCATTTCATCTAAAACAGGTTGCGATGTTA
This sequence comes from Fragum sueziense, assembly GCA_963680895.1. NCBI lineage: Eukaryota > Metazoa > Mollusca > Bivalvia > Cardiida > Cardiidae > Fragum > Fragum sueziense. The sequence goes on along the minus strand of OY804594.1, from coordinate 61,565,307 downwards.
GAATGCAACAGATCAATTGATTATTAGTAGAGATTGGATAAATTTGAGCCAGGATCTGGAAAAACGTCCCTTATAGCATTTGAGAACAACATGGTTCCAGATCAGCCTGCGTATACACGCAGTCTGACCAGGAACCATGTTGTTCTCAAATAGCTTCCTTATGGTCTGTAGAAACCATTTGAGAGTTACATGGATGCTGGTTAGACTGCATCTAGACACAGCCTGATCTCGAAACCTGGCATTCTCAAATGCTTTAAGGGACGTTTTTCCAGATCCTGGCTCATTTGTTTGACAAAACTTGACACACTTTATCAACTATAGACAGACTGTTGTTTTTCATAGCAATACAACAAATTTTTCCAGTATGGGCCTAAATGTTTCGAATTCGGTGAAAAAATCCAATTATTAAAAATACTTTGAGAAAAGCCATTTAAAACATCAAAGTAAGAAATTGTCATCACTTCTCACTTTGAAGAGTGCTTTGAATTATAAATTCAGTTCTAATTCTACAAATCCTTGATACTTACCCTGACAAAAATTAAAGACTAGTCCAAATTAAAAATATATGTTTGCAATGATATAAAATGTTCAGTTAATTTCAACCCAGTGCAAGGATTGTTAAAACGGCGTTTTGTTCAAGAAAGGATTAAGTATGGTTATTTTTCTATAAAAGGGTGAGATTCAGGTGAATTCAATATCTATATAAAAAGGAGAAGATGCTGTAAAACGCTTATTAAAAGTGAAAAACAATGAATATTTCTTTCAAAACGACGCGTAGAATGTAGAAAGTTGAAATTGCACTTTTCATGAAAAACAATAACACAAATATACACCAACAACCATACATGAAGAATGAAAACCGCATTTCTCCTTAAAAAGGGCTCGCTTTTGCCACCATTTTTTTCCTTTTGAACATGTTCTTTCATTGTGACCCGACTATAACTGTTGCAAGCAAATGCACATGTAGGCCTATACATGTATCTACATATGCAAGTAAAATAGTTTTAGGTCAATCCATTGCTATATTTGTTAATTGTTTCTCAACGTTCTTTATAACAATAATTTTCAATGAAAGCATAGAATTATTCTTTAATTTTAGTTTTATTTTGAAACACAACAATCATAGGATTATAATTAAATATTTTAAAATATTTAAAATATTCAAATATTAAAATATTTTTAAAATATTCTTAAAATATTTTTTATTAATTCATCTTTAGTAACTAGATCTTAGGATAGTTGTTTTTAGTTTTGAAGGCCGAACTTCTGAAGGGGAACCCTCTTGTGTGGAGAAATGCGATATATCGTTGATTAGCGACCAAAACGTCGAAACCGCATCTTTTTAAAGCTTCAGTTACGACATTTCGGGTCCAAATAAACGACCTTATTAAGTCTACAACTAATTGAATCTATATAGATCTATCAGTGATCCTACGAATTCATATTTGAAATAGTGTGATCTTCAAGCATTTATCGAAATATTTTTCGTGACTAGTAATACGACTATTGATACAATTTCTTGCTTGGTTTAAGTCAGTTATTAATCATTATAAGGTCTAATCACAAAAGGGCCTTTCCGGTATTTGTCACGAACAGTGATCCTGATCAGCACAGAGTATTGATCGAGATCCAAATTGTCAAAAAGAAACTTTTTGGAGCAGCATTGTTCCTAATCAAACTTCATTTAACTCTTTCCCAAACAAGACGTCCTAATAGACGTCCCTAATAGAAATGGCTTTGAAAAACATTGAGACAAAAGAAGAAACTGCTGATAACCAGCAGTTTCTCCTTTTGCCTCAATATTTTCTTTGCTATATTTTACACAAATCATGTCTTTATCAATGTCCATTTTGACGTCTGCTGTGGGTTTCTAGTTGGGATATAGAATTTTGTCGTTTGGGAAAGGGTTAACCACTGGCTGATCTTGCCCAATGGTGTTTCAAATACCATAATGACCAGTTTTGAAACTTTATCGAAAATCAAATGTTTTCAAGTAAACATTTAGGGGTTTATCGACAATTCAATTCAATTTTGACATGCGATTTTACAAGACATTTACATTGGTGCTTTTACAATTTCACAAGACGAAAATATAAATAACAGAGATATAAGCTTACAATATATAAATATTTGAATATCATACGAATGAAGTAAGTGTTCAATTATTAATTTCGTGATTTCAAAAGCAGTCTTTAAAAAATTCAGCAGAAAATAATTATGGTAAATGTAGTACAGATCAAAGTCTGTATCGCCTCGATTACGTTCAAAATCGTAGTAACTATAGCTTTTTAAAGCTGAATGTACGATATTTTGACGTAACCGACGAATAGTATTATGAATCCTGAGATTGGACGTTTTCTTTCGTTTTCAGCATATTGTCGCTTGTCACTTGTCTTCGAAAATATCGTAACTGCAGCTTAGAATAAGCTGTAGTTACGAGGTTTATGAATATATTCGACAATAATTACATTAGTTTTTGTTGTATTCGGATATTGTTTTATGTTTCATAATTTATTATTTCTATGAAGAAATAGAAACATTGTTTAACTACAAGATAAGTGAAAATATTGAGTGTCTTTCGCAAAACTAGAGTAACTATATATAAACGTTATATATATGTACGATAGTTTTGCGTTTAGCCATCAATCTAGCTTGAAGCAAATGATTGGGATGATTTTGTCGCTTTTAAATAAAAACCTCGTAACTACAGCTTGTTTAAGCTGCAGTTACGATGTTTTCGTTGAAAAGCAGCGATTTTTGTCTCTCGCATTCAATATACTTGCACACAATACACCATAGATTCAGAATACACTGCACGTTCGGTACCGAAACTCAGAGGGGCGAGCATTGGCTCACTTAATAATAGAAAATCTGGAATGTACCGAAACCGAGAAGTTATCGGCTTGTATCTGACTCTATCTATATAGACTGACAGGGGATAAGAAAATGTTCATGTGAAATTATTCATATTCAGGGGTTTCGATAACTTTTTGGCCACCTGGACCAGAAGCTAAAGTAGGCAGGGGATTTTCTAGGTATTTCCTATTAGCCCCATATAAAATTTTCAAAGGTAGCAGGGGGATTGTAGGCTACTCAAATTCGGTCAAATAGGAGGGGGAAATCCCTGCCACCCCCAGCCGCCTTTTAATGAAATCCCTGCATATTAGAGCCAGAATCGGGACAGGGAACCAATACAGAACTGCATTTGAGTTCAACATGGACACGGATCAGTCTATCCCAAGCCAAGTTTGATCGGGATGTATGTTTGCCTCAAATACATTAAAGGACAATATTCCAACGTCATTGTATATTTGAGTTACCAAAATGAATCCCCGTTAATAAATGAATTCGTTATATCTTTAACGCTGGGTTGGCGTCGGTTGGTAATGACAATTTTCAAGCAGAAACGACTCAATGTGGCTCAAAGATATTCCATGGACGAATGCGGTATTGTAAGACTATTCAGACTGCAGTTGCGCCCCTTTGGTCACAAAATCGCCAATGAACGATCGATGTCCTTTATTTGAACGAGTGGGGTAATTAAAGGTATTCCATCCTTCATTCTGATTATATCTAACACATCGTGCAACTTCGCCGTTGTGAATCACGGATAACAACGAAGTTACAAGCGAAGTTTCACGACGTGTTTGGTATCTAAAGATGGTTAGAATACGACCACGTAATTTTAACGTGACTCCATTGATGTCAAAGATCGAACAAATAAACAAAAATTCAAACTAAAGTAAAAATCCCCTTTGAGTTTCGATACGATAATATTTAATTTTTTATAAAACAGACGTTCGCAAAAGAATATTTTGGTCTATAAAATGTTACAACCCCCCTTCTCTTTATAAGGGTTATCCCCGGGTCTCAGAAACCCGTTGATGAGCACATCTTCGGCACTATGCTGTTCACAGTACTTCATTATATCCTCTATACATTCAGAGACTCGAACCCGCGGCACGGCGGCTTCCAGGCGCAGCTGTTCTACCAGCTTCCTCTGCTGCTGAAGGCCTTCTTGAAATTTGTTCATTCTTTGTTCTGAAATGAGAAATTGAAGCATTTGTTAGTTTGTTCATTTTGTTGTTATTTGTATTGTATTTCATTTGTTGAGAAGAAAGAATATACCGTCGCTTTTCAACGAAAACCTCGTTACTGCAGCTTATTTTAAGCTGCAGTTACGAGGTGTTCGTTGAAAAGCGGCAATACGGTGATACCCCCTTCCCCAAAGAAACCCAAATGTAGGCCTATCTTGAAATTTGTTCATTCTTTGGTCTGGAATTAAAGGTTAAAACCTTCGTTTGTAAAGCATTTTAAGGTTTTCGTCAATCGTATTATCCTGTTGTCTCAATATTTTCTATGCTTTTTGTACACCAACCTTATCTTTGTAGGCCTAAACATCCATTTTTAATCCCCAACCGCTTATAAAATAGACAATTCTCAAACTTTGCTATTTGGAATTGGGCCAGGTTCCGCTAACGTATGAGCAGTCTGATCAGGATTCAATGTTATATCTTGCAGATGTTACTTGTAGATTCTAATGTAAATGGTTTGCATGTACGCAGGCTGATCTTGATCCATGACAGTTTCACAAGCAACAGTGGTCCTTAATCTTTTCCTAAACAAGACCTGGTTTTGACGCCGCCCCTTATACAAATAGTTTCATAAAACATTGAGACAAAAGAAGAAAATGCTGTTGACCAGCATTTTCTCCTTTTGCCTAAATGTTTTCTCTTCTACTTATATCAGTGCTCTCAATAAGCGGACGTCGACGTACATTACGTCAGATTTTCGTGAAAAGACGTCCGGAATTTCGAAATTGGACGGCCGTCAGACTTCCAATTTTTTTTACTGACTTCCAAAAATATAAACCCGGACGTCTGCAAAAAATGTAAAGGGTAAAAATCGGTATTACCAAATAACCAGACTGAAAAAGATCAACAGCTATCAAGCGCCGTCGCATTTGCCAGCACCTTTATATCTGTGGCTACGCTAAAAATGCCGTAACTACAGCTTATTCAAGTTAGTTCAAAGTGTATTTACAGCTTTATCGAACATTACCTACGATACATTGTCTCGGCACGCGACACGACAAATAGCTTTAAGGACAGATCCTCCATTTATTTCCTACGGTAAGAATTTTTTTATTTTTTCTGTACTGATATTTAAATATATGAGAAGTAAAAAAATGACTAAAAAACTATAGGTCACCAAGCGAATTAAAAAGTTATTAGATTTCAAGGGAGACTACTCTTGTCTAAAATTGCAAAAATGAGGTGTCACTTAAATGCCCACAAAAAAGGTGTTCGAAATGACTAGGATTACATAAATGAGGCTTTATTGTGTTCAATATATTTTATTATGTCTAAATGAGTATCAATTTGGGAAAATTTAGTTATGATTTTGAAATTTTTAGTAAAACATTCTTTCAAAAGTAGCTGAAAATAATCTCTTTTCGCAACGTTTCTGATAATAAAAAATATTCCAGCGGTAAGAATTTTTTCTTTTTTGGTATAGACATAGTGCTTGGTCATACCTACAAAAACAAACAAAGAAAAATATATCAAACCAAGCGTTTTTCTTAGTTATAAGTAAAATTTGGTTTAATTTTTGCAGCTCTGTCCGAAATTGTTTCATTATTTTTATCCATTTTCTTCCTTATTACCAGCTTTAGATAATAGAAAGTATCATATGTTGTGTCCATCTGAATCGGACTAGCTCATAAAGACGCCACTTTGCTTTTGTTGCTCCGTTTCCTATCGCTAACGCCACATGTTGAACGCGTAAAAGAAAGCAAAATGTACCATCCGAGTACTATTACACTTTAATTGACCAAACAGAGAAATTTGAAATAACCGAAAAGGGTCCTGTCATTTATCAACCAAACATTAACTAAATGTAAAAAATACATTTGCTAAAAAGGTCAATTACTGAAACAGCTTTATTTCGTTTTTTAGGATATGCGCAGTAAGTTGCGCAGTAACAACTGGAGGATCTGTCCTTAATTGCCATCGATATCCAAACACATATGACATATTAACAAAGCGATTGGAAAAATCAATAATTTACACAGTAGACAAGATTCGGGTAGTTTACTAGTGCCGTGTGCAATAGAGCATAGCGCGTTACATATAGTGGGCGTGTACTTTCGATATTGTTTTAACTTGATTGACAGGTCGGGTTTCTCCAGTTAAATTCTTTACTTTACGACAAATTTCACTCGACATGGAGTTGTTCAAAGCCGAACTTGTAGAAAACAATTGGTAAGATCGCCATAGTTTATGGCGGTTGCTGAAGTACGATGTTGCAGGTAAATTAATTAGCGCAAAATTTGTGGAATAAACTAGACCTAAGTCCTTTGTTTCGTGCTTTTTATCGCGAGAAAACGGATCCCGATGTAGTTGATAATGGGAAGACAATAAAAGCTAGCGAGTAACATCATGATTCCTACTTGATTCAAAATTTAATCGGTACACGAATATTCATCTTTTCTTCCTTTCCAAACTGGTTAGACTATCCTTTGACATTGGATACGATTTTCCGGCGTCGGGGGGGGGGGGGGGGGGGGGGTTGGGGGGGGGGGGGGGGGGCTGGGGCAACTTTTGGAATTTGGCGAAAGTGATGCAGATGGCGACAACTTTTTTTAAGCCAGGGTGAAATTGCCCTGATATTTGAAAACATTGAGTGAAAAGGGAGAAACTCATAGATCAAAATATTTTTATGGCAATACACATAACATAGAGGACGTCTTTGTATCATGAATGTTTAACCCTTATAATGGTTATCTTAAGGTCATATCTTGCAGATATTATGAATTAACTACATAAAAGGGTTAAAATCAGACTGCCAACATGACAATTTAAGACTGGTCAAGCTTGAACCGGATTGCCACAAGGAGAAGAGTTGCAAATTGGAGCATACAATATAACTGATATTTGAAAAAGAGATATGCTTGTATATTTCTTCTTTTCCTTCATATAATTCGAAATTGCGAAAATGCGCTGAAAAATTCCTGATTTTCTGGAAAAAATTCCTGAAATTAGGACATGGAAGTCCAAGACTTCCTGAATTTGGTTCTTATTGAGAGCACTGTTATATTGTACAATAATTTCATAATTATCAACATTCATTTCTCCATCTGCTGCAGCTTTCAAATTGGATCACCCTAAAAATTAAAATTAATATGAAATTTTCAAAGTATAGATTTCTGTTCATTCTGAGTTTTCTCTGTTATCAAGATATTTCGGTTCTTTTGTAAATTTATTCGGTTGCTCTTCCTCTAAACCCTTATATTAATCAAGACCTGATTTGGGCGTTCATAATAGAAGTGGCTTCTTTAAATATTTGGACCAAAGAAGAAAAGAGTGTTATTCTTTTGTCATATTATTTTCTGTGTTAAAATTTACGTAATTTCTATTTTCATTTATGTCCATTCATCGTCTGAAGCAGATTCCAAATTTGGAAACGCTAGATTTTGGGCGTTTGGGAAAAGTTTTCGGTATTGCTTACAGAAACAAACAATTCGAATACATAGTCTAACACAAGTACATTTAAAGATATGCGTATAAATAGGACTTACAATACATGCGGCAGTAGATCTCGTTCACATTAAGATCATATACCAGAAATCCAACATGCGGGAATGTATTCCATGCACTGAATATTGCTTATATGTTATAATTCCGGATATACAAATAATAGCTAAAGCGTCAATATGCTCACATTATGTACACTAACCCTTTCACAAACAGCGCCAATTTTCCACAGATCAAACTTGAAAGGCGCAGAAGAAGTTAAAACGATATCTTTCAATAGATATAGAATTTGCTCGCATTACACTCTAGATAATATTGATGTAAAATGAGAAATGGTGGTTATCACTTTTTTTTTCTTTTGCCTCAATGTTTCGATTTTTTCCTAATATGGGCTTCAGAAACAGGTATTGTTTGGGAAAGGATTAATGTGAATAATTCGGTTATATATACATTCGTAGTAATGAGATAGGCAAATGACATTTATTGCACATTTTATATCATTATGTATGTTTTCGTACATGCACTAATAAACATTGGTGAATTACTCAAAACCGACTCATGATAATTATCATATCATTCGAATTTTAAAGGGACATTTCATCCCCATTTCAATTTTTTTAAAGTATGTCTTGATGCCAATATTGGTCATTCTTATGGGTATAAATGTTATTAGTTTTTTGAAGTTGTTGCTGATAAGCGAAAAACACGCCTTTAAAATCGAGACAGAAACGACAAATTCTATATACATCTTAACTGTTGTTGGCAACAATTTGTGTAATTTTAACACAAAAATATATATTTCTCGTAAACGGCGCCATATTTTGGCTGGAAATTTTCAGAATTTTCATAAGAAAATAATTATGCTCTTTTAGATAAAAGTAAAAGTGAAATTTATGAGAAAAAAAATCTGAAATGCCACTTTAAATACTTTTTGTTGCAAATTGATAAATGTTGGTTAAAACTGGAAATGATTTCAGAAACCTAAAATACACATACAAGGATGTGGAGAGGGGTTATGTGTGTTTATGTATACTCCTAAAAAAAGTTAAGGACCACACTTTCAAGGTGCGATATTTTGAGATTCTTTAAACGAATCTATTTATGATTTTTTGCATGGTAACTTTTACCCTTTCTTCATAATCAATTGATCAGTAGATTTGAAAATTAACCGAAATTAAAACTGTAGGAGAAAATAACATAACAGTACCCTATAAAATGCTTGTTTTTGTATGCAGTGGCTTGGATGGCAACTTTCTGGAAAAGCCCCTTTCCTCGGGATTTTCTTTTGAAAAATCACACGTATGGCCAGTTTGACCATCTTTAATCTCTATTAACTCAATGCAAGAAAAGCAGAAGGTATAAATTAACTTCTGGTACCTTGTGTGGGGGATTAACACTATGCCTCTACCATCGCCCGTTTGAGAGCTTCCAGCATCACTTATGGAACGTTATGAGTAGAGATCCTTTCTGTAATCATAGTCCCACACAATTTCAACAGGATTCACATGTGGAGATTGTACTGTCCATTGCATAAGTTATTTTTTTCTCTCTCTAAAAAAACTCAGTTGCAATTTTGATCATGTGTGGACGGTCGTTATCGCCACTGAAATGATTTTCGTAACAATAGCACCACTAAATGGATAAAATTATCTGACGGGAACCTCATCTCTTTATCTATCACCGGTCAACGATCTGTTAGGATGGATGTCAAATTCTGTAGAACCATCTTAACATACCCACCCCATACAAGCACAAATGGCACATTTTACCTATCGTCTTTTACACCATGAAAATCTTTAAAACGCCAATTTTTCTGAAGAAACACTACGACTTTTCCGAATTTGGCATTATGTCACTATTTTCACCGGTCGCATCTCAAGATAGACCTCAAATCTGCAAGGTGAAAGTTGCAATGTAAACGTTGAAAGTCAATGCTAAATCGCCCCGTCTGTGCGGCTGAAGTTGGGCTCACTGCAAGCCTCCATGCACATAATTTATGAGCTAAGATGCGCTTTTTGTTGTTAGAACATAAACAGCTTGTACTGTTGGTCACTGGTGTGATCTGATGGACGATACCGCTCGTCTTCACATGTCTAGCTTTGTTCTCAAGAAGGAAAAACGCAACTAATCTAAAGGTTAGCAAGTTTTCCTTGCATGAAACTGATTAAACATATGTGGAACTGTCATCACAAAATAATTCCTTCCCATAATGTCCACACATACATATCGGTAGCATTTAAACGGGTCCCAATAGATGCATTGTCTAGATCCCTTCATGCCGGAACCGGAAGTTGATTTGAAGCGTCTGTTCACGTTGCAGTTTGAAGTGATAGGTGCATAATATGGTCACGCCCGTTATGCACCCGAATATTCAGAGGAAAATCTTGAGAAACAAGGACCTTTTCTATAAAATGCTACCCCACCCACTACATGTAAATTCAAGTATTTTGAGGGGTAGTGCAATGTCAAGTTCTCTTACAATTTTAGTTTCTGCATTTTTTGCAATCTCCCTACGATTTGTTACGGGGGAAAGATCAAATTCCATTATAAAGTTATTCGCGCATGAATTTATTAAAATAATCTTAGAAAATATTATTTCAAATATGTGGTCCTTAACTTTTTTTGATGAGTATATAATGCATTTGTCAGAAATCATCTGGATGCTATGACATTGTAAACATTGAGTGTAAAGGAGATATTCATTTACCTTGTACTTTCGATAATATACATCGAAATATATTAGTCCTTCTTTGAAAAACATTTGCGAATGTTTTTCTTTGGTTGAGCTTTTGATGGGGGTAAATTATAGTATAGGAAGCTGTATTTGAGCCATGATCTGGAAAAGGGGCCCTTAAGGTAGTCCACCCCTAATGAGATTCGCGCGACGTCGGAATTATTCCGGCAACGTCGAAAACATTCGGCGGTGGACCTTTCCACCGCCGAGAGTTTACGACCGCGCCGGAATAAGTTCGGAATCCGATGTTTTATGAATCTCAAACTGGCCACATTACAAGTATTCTACCTTAAGGATGCATGATGATTTTTGACGACATCGCACAATGGTTTTATACCACCAAAGAACCAAATCAGCCTGTGACTTACCAAGTCTGATCAGTATTAACGCCGATATTTTGTCGATGCAGCATGTCGAATTCGCTTTTTCAGAACAGGAGAAAAACATGGACCCTCATTAGATTGCGTATATACGTAGGTTGATCTTAATTCATAATTATTCTTAAATACCACAATGTCCCATTTTCCAGATCCTGACTCGTTTTCCTTTCGTTGAACTATTGATCAAGGCGAATAACATAATATTATATAGGAAGCTACATTAGTACAAAACAATATATCGTGGTTTTGCAACAAAAACCTCTTAACTGCAGCTTGTTTTAAGCTGCAGTTACGAGGTTTTTGTTGAAAAGGCAGATATAATTATTTTCCTGTAGGAAAAATTACATTTTATAAATTATTGTTGCTAGATAAATCATTTCTGTATGCATGAAAGTGACAAGAAAATTTGATATATGACTCAAGATTCTCTGTGACTAATTACCTAGAAAGAAAATTGTCTACCTATAGTGCGATTTTACACTCTCAACCAAATGCCAAACGGCAAAATTTTAGACTAGTTCAAATTCAAAGATGATGCAGACGACAATTTCAAGTGATTGAAATTTTGCCTTGTTTGGTCTTTTTTAAGTAGAAAACATTGTGAGAAATGAAGAAATTGCTTGTCACAAGCAATTTCTTCATTTTCCACGATGTTTTCCAAAGCCATTATCTTGTGGGGAGTCAAAAGGAGTCACTGTGTGGTAATGGTTTAACCCTTTCAATTATAACAAAATCTTAACCAAGTCGTAATTGAAAGGTACTTGAGACGACATAATTATTGTGAAAAAGTTCATGCAAATAGTTTTTTTTTTTTTTTTTTTTTTTTTTTTTTTTTTTTTTTTTTTTTTTTTTTAACTAAAAAAGTGTACACGCAATGTATTTTTTCCAAGCCGTTCTGAATACACACATGCAACATTCTATATTTAAGTTGGGGTTTGGAAATGGTCCTTACAGTATTTGGAATATACAGTCGACACTCGTTATCTCGACATCGGATAAGTCGAAATTTCGCTTAATTCGAAGTGAAAGTCATGTCCCATCCTCAACATATGGATATCAAAATGAATTTCGAAACAAATACAGCCTTTGAAATTAATAGGAAAAGGATAGAAATTGCTCGTTTCGAGCAATTTCTTTCCTTTTCCAACTATATTTCAATCATGGACACATATGATGCCAATAAAAATTGTTAAATATCGTTTTAATCGACAATAATCAAAATCGGATTGGTCGAACTCCGGATATGTCGAGGTATTTTGACGGCCCCTTTTGACGGCCCCTCACAACGAGTGTTGACTGTACATGTACATTTCATATACATGTTGCTCGCTCAAAGTCTCTAGGGACAGAAAGATAGTGAACGACCACAGTACGGATCAGACTGATCATATGTACAGGCCGATCTGAATCAAACACCACATTGGTACAAGACTCTTTTTTCAAAATTCCAACTCTTTTGTAAGCGGTTTCGCGATTATATGCAGTTGGATTAGTAATGAGCACATTTGTAGATAGCCGATTATATGCATTATAGAGAACCCAAGCATCCCAAAACGCTTGACCACTCCGCGACATCAACAAGGCGTCGGTGTTTTTGCAAAACATCGTAACTCCAGCTTTATTAAAAGTGGAGTTACGAGGTTTTGTGATAACACAGACGAACAGCTTTTTTAGGATTTACGAACTGAGAATGAAAACACCACTTTCTAGACATACGAAATGCATCAAATTACACACACTTGTAAATACACTTCACATAAGTTGATTCACCGTGCCGGATTTCAAGATTATGCTTCAAGAAGAAAAGCAACAAATAAGAGGCGGTACATGTTTTCTAAATTCAAAACCCTATATTGTGGGTACTCATTTGAATCGCTTTGACGAGACCATTCCAAGGCGTACCCACAATAAAGAGTTTGGTGAAGGATAGATGAATTTTTTTGCCTTTAAAGTCAAAACCCTCTCTTATCTGTGGCTTTGCAAGTAATCAGAGTTTTCTCTGATGAAATTCGCTCTTTGATATGTTGATGTTGCTCATTTACATGTTACAATCTAGAACTGTCGCAAAGCGGACAAATACCCCCCCACTAGCGCCTTGTCACTGAAAAAGTGCTGTAGGTCAACCAGTTCTTCCTTGGGTCATGGGCAACAACTGTGTAAAGTTTCATGATCCTAGGTCAACCGGTTCTTGACTTGGAGCACGGAAACGGATTTTAAACAAAGTCCAATTGTGACCTTGACCTTTGACCTTGGTGACCCAAAAACAGTAGGGCACCTCCTTGGGTCATGGGCAACAACTGTGTAAAGTTTCATGATCCTAGGTCAACCGGTTCTTGACTTAGAGCATGGAAACCGATTTTAAACAAAGTCCGATTGTGACCTTGACCTTTGACCTTGGTGACCCAAACACAATAGGGCACCTCCTTGGGTCATGGGCAACAACTGTGTAAAGTTTCATGATCCTAGGTCAACCGGTTCTTGACTTAGAGCACGGAAACGGATTTTAAACAAAGTCCGATTGTGACCTTGACCTTGGTGACCCCAAAACAATAGGGCACCTCTTTGGGTCATGGGCAACAACTGTGTAAAGTTTCATGATCCTAGGTCAAACGGTTCTTGACTTAGAGCACGGAAACGGATTTTAAAAAAAGTCCGATTGTGACATTGACCTTTGACCTTGGTGACCCAAAAACAATAGGGCACCTCCTCGGGTCATGGACAACAACTGTGTAAAGTTTCATGATCCTAGGTCAACCGGTTCTTGACTTGGAGCATGGAAACGGATTTTAAAAAAAAGTCCGATTGTGACCTTGACCTTTGACCTTGGTGACCCAAAAACAGTACGGCACCTCCTTGGGTCATGGGCAACAACTGTGTAAAGTTTCATGATCCTAGGTCAACCGGTTCTTGACTTAGAGCACGGAAACGGATTTTAAACAAAGTCCGATTGTGACCTCGACCTTTGACCTTGGTGACCCAAAAACAATAGGGCACCTCCTTGGGTCATGGGCAACAACGGTGTAAAGTTTCATGATCCTAGGTCAACCGGTTCTTGACTTAGAGCACAGAAACGAATTTTAAACAAAGTCCGAGTGTGACCTTGACCTTTGACCTTGGTGACCCAAAAACATTAGGGCACCTCCTTGGGTCATGGGCAACAACTGTGTAAAGTTTCATGATCCTAGGTCAAATGGTTGTTGACTTAGAGCACGGAAACGGATTTTAAACAAAGTCCGATTGTGACCTCGACCTTTGACCTTGGTGACCCAAAAACAATAGGGCACCTCCTTGGGTCATGGGCAACAACGGTGTAAAGTTTCATGATCCTAGGTCAACCGGTTCTTGACTTAGAGCACGGAAACGAATTTTAAACAAAGTCCGATTGTGACCTTGACCTTTGACCTTGGTGACCCAAAAACAATAGGGCACCTCCTTGGGTCATGGGCAACAACTGTGTAAAGTTTCATGATCCTAGGTCAAATGGTTGTTGAGTTAGAGCACGGAAACGAAAAAGTCTACGGACGGACGGACGGATGGACGGATGGATGGATGGACGGATGGACAGACAGACAGACAGACAGACAGACATGGTGAAACCAATATACCCCCCCCCCCCCCCTCTACTTCGTAGGTGGGGGGTATAATGAGCGACATCAACATATCAAAGAGCGAATTTCATCAGAGAAAACTCGGATTACTTTGCACGATACATACCCATTGCCATTCTCGTTAGAGCGTCTTAAAATATGGCTTATAGGAAATTATAAACAAAATCTGTAAAAATAATATACGTGTACGATTGAGTGAAATGAAAAAGACACACACATGTAATAACAAAGTCCGCATTAGATGCAATAGTATTAAAGCCTGGATCCAATGGGGTGTGTGTAACACCGACCATACCGCATGTAAAATTCTATCAAAATGGTTTTATTTTGATGAACCCGTTCTCGACAAATTTGGAGGAGTTTTAGGAACACCTGATCCCCCTTTATGTATCCGCACAGGCCCGTATGAAGCAATTTGATGTTTGGTGCCTAAAGCCCCAGTGTCTGAATATTTGGGGGAAGGGCTAAATTGGATTTTCAATAAATTTTCAGAGTAAAAAAAAGAAAATTTGGCATTTTTGACCAACATTGTGGGAGCTTAGCCCCCTAGCGCCCCTGTTCCGACGGGCCTGTCGCGCATTGGAGTGCAAGCAAAAGTCAAAATCAAATGGAATTTTCGTTAACAAATAAAGAAACAGTAATAAACCTTTGTCGAGAAAAAGGGAAACCAAACAGTAGCTCTATCTCAAACGAAAATATTTTGGGCCATCTTTTTTTATCCAAAAATTACCATAATCATAAACTTTATGGTCTTGCATATGAAGCATTCTTTTCATTAAACGATTTGATGACAAGAAATATAAAACAAGGGATTGCTTGGTAAACGGTTAATTAACAAAATACTCAGATTACTATTGCACCTTCACATCGACTTGTTACCATTTTTAACCAATTAATTCATACATGCAAGACAAACACGAACGTGTACCAAACGGCATATATACAAAATCTATACAAAATTGTAATACAACACCATAATGAGAATATCTGCATGCAAATTGCCCTTAATGAATTCTGTATCGTGCAAATGGTCATTTACGCATGGATCGAACACACGTTAATGGAATATGGCCCTGACGACATTTGAGACATTTATGGATCAAGATCTGTCTGCGCATACAGAGTCTGATCAGAATATGTTCTTTTCTCTAATGGCTTCATATGACAATGATAAAGTCTTTAGAATACCAGTAACAACATGGATCCCGACCAAACTGTGATATCGCAGACTGGTCAGAATCCATGTTTTGACAAAAAGAATAATACAACAATAGCCCTTTTATACATATGAAAAGGTCATTTCAGTATATCTGGAGTTTCAAGGAAAAATGATCCAATTTAACCCTTTCCAAAACAAGACCTGGTTTTGACGTCCCTAATAGAAAATGCTTGGGAAAACATTGAAACAAAAGAAGAAACTGCCGATAACCAGCAGTTTCTCCTTCAGTATCAATATTTTCTATGCTATATTCACAAATCCTATCTTTAACAAGAGCTTCGCAAAGCGGCGCATATACGCCCGAGAGGGGCTTGTCAGTAAAATTGGCCATTTTTTCGATTCAAGGGCAGTTAATTCAAACATGGAAAGTTATCAAAAGTTTTTGTTTCCACAACAAGACACCATAGAGATTCATTGTGGCTAGTTTAATTAAATTCTGGTTGAAATAATAGGAGTTGCACACAGCAGAAAATGGACATTTTTGAGAAAATGGGCATTTTTTCTTAAATTCAAGGGCAGATAATTCAAGAACGAAAACAGTTATCTAAATTCCGTAAGCGGTGTGCACAACTAGACACCTTGGAGATTCATTGTGGCAAGTTTGATCAAATTCTGATCAAAACTGTAGGAGGAGTTGCGCACACAAGAAAATTGGCATTTTTTAATTCAAGGGCAGATAATTCAAGAACGAAAAGAGTTAATTAAATTCCGTAAGCGGGATGCACAACTAGACACCATGGAGATTCATTGTGGCAAGTTTGATCAAATTCCGATCAAAACTGTAGGAGGAGTTGCGCACCCAAGAAATTGCTAACGGACGGACGGACGGACAGACGGACGAACAGACAGACAGACGAGCGGGGCCATAACATATACTCCTCACAAAAAGTTAAGCAACAAAAGTAATTCTCTCAATATTCTTTTTATACATGCGGAAATTTTTGCACAGATTTGTTTTTCGGACAGCTAAATCTATGCTTAAACACACTTAAAAGAATACAGAATGTTATCGTCTCCAAAAACAGCTATCACGTGATTAGAACACACTCACCCCCAAAACATGCATGCAAAATGTGTCGCATATACGGATTTCAAACTTGGCATTAGCTCCTGCTTAAAACGCATCAATTTGACAACTTTGATGTCATCAACATTTGAATCATGCCAATACGTCACTTGCCTCCAATTGAAGTTGCTCAAATTGTTGGAATGCTACAGGGTGGGGCAACCAAGACTGCTGCTGCCATTCACTTTAAATTTCATCGCAGTATTGACTGAAGAGCAATAACCCGATACAATCAAACTGGACAGATGTCAGAGAGACCACATCCAGGTCGTCTAAGAGTAACAACACCTTGTGAAGACCGATATGTTGCAACCTTAGTCCGTAGGAACTGGCTTACAACGGCCAGATCGCTGGAAAATGATCTCCAAAGGGTGTCAGGAAACAGAATTTCCATCCAAACCGTGAGGAACATGTTTAACACAGAAGGTCTAAGGTCCTGGATACCACTTCAACGGATCAAACTTCCCAAAAAACATCGACGGCAAAGATTAATATTGGAACATCAACATCAAAACTGAGGGTCACTCGTTGGCGTCACAAACTCTTAACTGACTCGTCAAGATTCTGCCTCGATTCTAATGATGGTATGCCACGTGTGTGGAGAAACGGTAATGAACGGTTTGCCGACTGTAACATCGCTGAACACGACGAATATGAACGTGGGAGTTTGATGGTCTGGAGAGGTATCAGTGTTTGCCACAGAACAGAGCTGGTTGTCATCAGACGAGGTTCAATGACTGGTGTAAGGTGCATTTACGAGATCATCACGCCTGTTATCATCCTTCTGGCACAGTAAACAGACCCAACTGTTATGTTAATGGATGGTAATGCCCGTCCCAATCGGTCTGGAATTGTGACTGAAGTTCTGTGGACCAACAACATCAGACATATAGACCGGTATACTACGTCTCTAGACCTTAATTCGATAGAACATGCATAGGACATTCTTTGAGGGCGTGTCTATGGTCAGCATGTTCGCCGACAGACTCTGGATGAACTGCAACAGGTCTTGCAGACAGAATGGAGGCTCAATCCACAGCGGACATTAGACAGACAAATCTGCTTGATGCCAAGGTGTGTTCGGGCGTGTGTTGAACATCGTAGGGGTCATACCAGGTACTTGATGCTCGATCATGGCCTGAAGTGGCCGGAAAACAACTTTTTACACATTCTGAACTGCCGGCGAGTGACGTTTTGCACCATTGTTTCGTCGGGACGGTTTTCGGGGATCTGTAACTGTGATATTGTTTGAAGATTTTCTCAATCATTTCACGTAATTTGTGTAATAAGACCCCAACTTTGTATTGTATAAAACATAGATCATTAGATGTGATAAAGCACATTTGAGAAAGAAAAGCATCTTTGTTGCTTGACTTTTTGTGAGGAGTATAATACGACCCTTCGGGCGTATAATAATAATTAATACCCATTTTGTTATTTGAAGCAGTTTTAGAATTGGATGACCCAAAAATTTTGCCGTTTGGGAAAGGGTTAAACGAAATCACTCGGCAAAGCGATAGGGGGGATATTGCATGAGAAGGAACTTGAACAAAAATTCTGAGTTCTGTATTTCGATGCCCAAGCGCACATGAAATTGCATTCTAGAATTTGTCACTATTTCATTGATATTGATGCTGGTCGATTGATTGGTTGGAGTTTTAACGCCTTTTCAATTGTTATGGTCATATAGCAGCGGCTGGAGCGCTTAACCACAGATTCGTGTCGTTTCTCAAACCAGTGCAACCACAACATCCTTCACGAGCCTCCAGCTGCTCGCCCACATAGGTTCAATCTTCAAACCATTGGCGGGATGATTTTTCATGAGTGAGAGTCCTATGCGCTGCAAACTGCGCTATGGCGACGGCTGATATTGCTCGGAATGGCAAAGAGCAGAGATCTAAAACAGACAATATATATCAGTCTGACGATGCATACTTTCTAATGAGGATTTATGGTGTTCCATTATTACACATATAGCAACCATGGAGCCGCATGTATCCTGGATTCCTCATTTAACCCTCTCCCAAATAAGACCGGATTTTGAGGTCCTTAGTAGAAATGGCTTGGGGAAACATTGAGACAAAAGAAGAAACTGCTGATAACCAGCAATTTCTCCTTTTGCCTCAATATTTTCTTTGCTGTAACATAAACATTTTGGCCTTCTGTGATCATTTACTTTGTCGTCTGCAGCAGCTTTCAAATCGGACCGCCTTAAAATTTAGCCGTTTGGGAAAGGGTTAAGGTACGCAACCCATCATTAGCACTAAAGAGCCAGAGGTGAAATTTGAAAAGTGCCAGTAATTTATTTGATGACTTGGTTGTCTCACAAGTCACTTTTCCTGGTTCAAGCTATAGAACCTGCAAATGAACTTTTCTATGTTCAGTTAACAAGTTAACACCAGTTT
The DNA here is from genome assembly GCA_963680895.1 of Fragum sueziense. NCBI lineage: Eukaryota > Metazoa > Mollusca > Bivalvia > Cardiida > Cardiidae > Fragum > Fragum sueziense. Next base: position 61,546,360 of record OY804594.1, on the reverse strand, counting down.
GTCTGCAAGCATGACATATGATGCAAGCATGACAAATGATGTCTTGCTTTGTCTTTAAATTATTGTACAATCGAATTACATTTTCTTTCACAGTTTTGGCTTTTTTGTCATATAACTGCAGACATTACACAAGTTATTGTATGATTAGTTTGTCCATATTTTTGCTTTCGAAAACAAATATCTATTCCAAGAATTTGTTCTGGCAGAATAATTGGGAAAGAAATTCGGACTCATTGCTGGTTATCAGCGTTTTCTTATCTGATTCGAAGTAATCTTTTGCTAAAGCTTATAAGGCGAAAAGTTACTCGGATTTTTCCTGGGCAGGACTGTCAGAGTGTTAAAATGGGTGAGCAGATGACAGAATGATTGATTTTTATGATTTATGTTGGGTTTTACGATGTTTTCAATCGCAATGTTCATATCGCGGCGACTGGAGCACCAAACCGTGGATTCCTGGTATTTCTCTCACCAGTACCTCCACAATATCCAAAACCAAGCCTCCAGCTGCTGTCTCACATAGGTGATTCACACCCATTGTTGAGAGACAAAATTAAGACCGGAATCCGGCGGATTTGATGCAGTATTCTGAATACCTCGACATCCAAAGCTGGTCACAATCATAAGACAAAGATCAGATTTGTCGACTAAAGGCGCGCTTTAAACATAGAAACAAACATGAAATAGCATCTTTTTATTAGAAACAAATACATTTTTCTCTCTATATATAATTCCCAATCGTGTTTATACATGTAATAAGTAACAGCATGATTTCATACATTCGCCCAATTTATAGCACACCTTTTTAATTAAACAGACAGTTTAGACAAAGACCAGTCTGCACAAAAATATAGGCTAACCTTCCTCTAAACTATATGCTTTCCGATAGATGTGCCTAATTTTGTTTATTTCCAAGACAATGAAATTTTGGACTGATCCAAATTGAATCGAGTTGTATATGACAAAGCGTTTCAAGAAGTAGATAACTTACACCATATAGATATCTCATTGAGAATGTCAAAACAAAGCCTTGTTCAAGAAATTGTTCATTTGTTTTTCATATGATTTAGAGCACTATAATTAAAAGATCTAATTTTCTTTAAAATCTTAAAGTAGCAATAGCATTCCAAGAGGGAAGGGGTAAAAAACTCCCAAACCTACAATATTTGATAATTGTAATAAATAGCAAAACAATTTGAACAGTTGTTTTATGTATGTATGTATATCATATTTTGTCAAGCACCAATTTTCTTGTCATTAAAAAAAAACACCATGAATGCAGCTAAATACTATTGATATTTTTTACATACCATCCTATTAATAACTTCAGTCTTGATAGGACAAAGGTCTTTTGCTTATTTTATCATTAAATTGAAATCGATGTGATCCAATGACATGTGTGCCTTTAAAATATTAGATATTACATGATTAGACATTAGACATAAATAACAATTTATCACTTGGATGTCAAAATGTAAATATGGAACCCTTACTGGTATAGTGTTTGTCTGAAATTATGTCACAGTAAGCTGATTAAAATTGTTCCCTATAGGACAATCCAAAAGTGTTGTTGTTTGGAAAACGGTTAAGCAATTTCAATTATAGCACAAAGGCCATTTAGACCTATACGGAGTAATTTTCCCAGTGAGATTATTACATTATGAATATGTAAATTGTAATAGAGCAGGAAAATACCAATACAAGAATGAGATGCATTTCACTAAACCCTTTCCCACACAAGCCATAGTTTTGACACCCCAGCAGAAATTGCTTGAACAAACATTAAGGCAAAAGAAGGAAAACTGATAATCAGCATTTTCTCCTTTTACCTAAATATTTTATGTGTTATAGTTTATACACATCTTTATTAACCCTTTCCCAAACAAGACCTGGTTTTGATGTCCCTGATAGAAAAGGATTGGGAAAACATTGAAACAAAAGAAGAAACTGCTGATAAACAGCAGTTTCTCCTTTTGTCTCAATATTTTCTGAGCCATATTTTACACAGATCCTTCCTTCAATAACATCCATTTTGTCATTTGTGGCAGTTTTTGAAGTGGATCACCCTAAAATTTTGTCGTTTGGGAAAGGGTTAACACCCAGTCTTGTCCTCTGCAATAGGATTCAAAGTAGACCACCCTAAGATTTTGCTGTCTTGGTAAAGGTTAACCCTTTTCCAAACGGCAAAATTTAAGGGTTATCCACTTCAAAACTACCATAAATGACAAAATGGAAGTTATTTAAGATGGAATTTGTGTAAGATATGGCCCAGAAAATATTGAGACAAAAGGAGAAACTGCTGGTTATCAGCAATTCCTTCTTTTGTTTGAATATTTTCCCAAGCATTTTCTATTAGAGACATCAAAACCAGGTCTTGTCTGGGTAAAAGGTTAACTGCACACTTTGTATTCATAGAATCAAAGACCAATGGCTCTGAATCAGATGACCAACAAATATGAATTTACTAGGTAAGGGAAGCAAAATGCCCATGCATCAGTACAGTAGGACATCAGCACTTTAACTTATTTTCTTAACCCTTTCCCAAACGACAACATTTTAGGGTGGTCCAATTTGAAAGCTGCTGCATACAACAAAATGGGTGTCAATAAAGATAGGATTGGTGTACAATGTTGCACAAAAAATATTCAGGCAAAAGGAGAAAATGCTGATAATCAGCATTTTCTTCTGTTGCCTCAATGTTTTCGCAAGTCTATTTTATCAGGGACGTCAGAGTCAGGTCTTGTTTGGGAAAGGGTTAACAGTAAGGGACCTTGACCCATCACTTGCTCGCTGAGGGAAGCAAAATGAGGAGACCATGCATATTCTACAGAAGGTTGGGGTCTACAATACACAGGCAACAAGCAATTTATTCATGCATTTTACAATAACTACACTACAAGAAAGCACACAATATATAAACTGAGCTACAGCAAATTAATGTGATGGCATTTTAAATATTTTATTTAACCTAAGGATTAAAACCCATCATTATTAGATCTACAAAACACTTTGTACATCTTTAGGTGTCATCTGTGACAACGGAAATTGGAGAGGGTATCCCTCGTCAATTTCATTTGTCACAAAATGATGTCAAGAAATTGACATAGGTATCCTAAAATTGTCTATTTCCGTTGTCACGGATGACACCCAAAAATACATGACATGTTTGTATTAAACCCTTTCCCAAACAAGACCTTGTTTTGAGGTTCCTTATAGAAAAGGCTTGGGAAAACATTGAAACAAAAGAAGAAACTGCTGATAACCAGCAGTTTCTCCTTTTGTCTCAATGTTTTCTGTGCCATATTGCACATGAACCCTTTCCTTTTTTACATGAATTTTGTCGCCTGGAGCAGCTTTCCGATTGGATCACCCTAAGATTTTGTCGTTTGGGAAAGGGTTAATGATGAGTCGTAATCCTTAAGTTGAACACAACCACCCTTCGAATTGTTATAGAAATAAATTAACTATCTGACATAAATTGCACCTTATAAGTCAATTGGTATTAATCCATTCCCACATTATTACAGTTTAAGTTTTAGACACCGTCCTGCTTGTGACAATCAATTTCTTCATTTTCCACAATGTTTTCGACCTAGGAGGACCAAAATATGTAAAATTTCATTCACTTGAAATTATTGCAAATCTTTGAATTTAGACAAGTCTTGAATTTTGATGTTTTGTTAAAAATGACAGTGACAGAACACTGAGCAATCAATCAAAATATCAATTGACCAATAACGACTCTAATTGATTAACACTTTACCAGGCGGAAAAATTCAAGGCTTGTCCGAATTCATAGATCTTGCAGACAACATCTTTAAGTGAAGGAAACTTTACATTCTTTGGTAATTTGGGGTAATATACATTGTGGAAAATGAAAAAAATTTTGGTAGATGTTTCTTCTGGGGTTTGTGTGTGTGTGAGTGTGTGTGATTTTTTTCAATTGAAATGCCATCACATCAATTTACATGATACTCTGATATAAAGGATGAACACAAGAAAGCAACATCAAAAAGAAAACAAAAATATTTTGTAAAGAAATTCCTTTCACTCAAAAAAAATATTTTTACATGACAACATCTCTTAATAAAGAGAGCAAAATGAACATAACAAGAAAATACTGCACTGCAAACAAATAACTTAATGGACAACCAAATTATTTTTCATGATTGAATCTGATTGTTTTAATTAAATTTCTATTTGAAATAATATTTTCAGAAAAAAGTTGAGAAAAAAACTTTGTTCTTTTCTGACTGTTTTAGCCTTTTATACTCTGAAGAGAATTTCTAAACACATAACCCAGAAAACAAAGCTGACAAAATTTGTTCATATAAAAAAGATTAAACATTTTCAAAAAATTAGTGAGACTTTTGCATTAACCCTGGCCTTGCTTATGATATCTCAGATTATTTCAGTTGCCTTGGCAGGCAGAATAGAACAAGACCAGCCTACACATAAGTGCAGTCTGGTCTTATTCTATACTCCATGCTTATTTTTCAATTAAGCATGACAAGGGTTATCAAGTCTTGCATATTAGTCCCTAAAGGAATCATTTGCAGTTTTTTCTCATATCAAAAGTGGTCCCTAGCACTTCATTCCCAATAATAGTTAACCAAGTTTCAGTCTTAATTTTATCTACAATATTTGACACGATTTCTTCTCCCTAAATGGATTGTCTTTAACAGGAAATATAAGTGGGTCCATTGCTTTCTGATTCTCGCAGAAGGCGCTCATCTCTTTCACCGTGGCCGAGACCTTCATGCGCTTCATGTCGCAGTGACGCTTCAGATCGTCCCGCTCTGTTTTCTTTTTCTGAATCTGCTCGCTTTTGTTCTGGTATGGCATGCTTGGAGAAAGGGTTGACTACAAGAACCTGTGATGCAAACAAAACAGAAAAGAACTAAAACAAAGGATTACAACATAAATACCAACAAGCTATTCTCATGCAAGTACAACATTCAAGGAAATGCATACAATATAATTTAACCCATTCCCAAATGACAAAACTTTAGACTGGTCAAAGATGAATGCATACAAATAATAACAGCAACCAAAGCAGGAAGTTTTCAAGTTAAAGAGTAGAAAATACTAAAGGAAATTAATACAATGTATTATCTTTGGCCTCAATATTTCTTTAAGAACTTCAAAGCTACGTACTATTTGGGAAAGGGTTTAAAATATGGAGGTTTGTTTTTTTGCACAATATCAACAGCTACAGAAGGGGTGGAATATCATTTTCACCATTTGGGAAAGGGTTTACCGTTTAACATAATTATTATGTCAATTGATTACCATGCTAAGAGCAATTATCATGCTGAATAAGACTTAATCATTTGCTTTGCTTTAGAGACAAACAAGCTGTGAGGACTAGGATCAGTCTGCACAGTTGTGCAAGCTGATCCGTGTTACCCTGCTTCTAAGAGTAATAGTCATCCATGATCAGTGTGACAAAATCGTTAACTCCTTATCACACAATGATACATTTTGATGCCCCACGAGATAAAGCCTTTAAGGCTTTAGAAAACATTGTGGAAAATAAAGATAGTGCTTGTGATACACAATTTCTTCATTCCCCAGAATGTTTTCAACCCATGTGGACCAAAAAATTGTATCGAAATTAATGTCTGTAATATCTTTGAATTTTGAGAAGTCCACAATTTTGTTGTCTGGTAAAGGGTTAAAACTGTCTCAAGGAGATAATAGGAAGAGATCCTACAAGATTTTGAAGCAAAATGTCATCACTCCCTTTAACCCCTTTCCCAAACAAGACCTGGTTTTGACGTCACCAATAGAAAATGCTTAAGAAACACTCAGACAAAAGAAGAAACTGCTGATAACCAGCAGTTTCTCCTTTTGTCTGAATATTTTCTGTTCTACATTGTACTCAAACCCAATGTTTATCAACACTGATTTCGTCGTCAGCAGGAGCTTGTTTTCAATTGGATCACACTACAATTTTGCTGTTTGGGAAAGGGTTAATATTTTCTGAGTAATAATAGGTCAGTATTGACAATTTCAATGAACAATGCCATTGTATGCTAAGCTTTCCAGTTCATGCTTATAATTATTATTGCTTTTCCTTCCTGAATCTTGTAACTACAGCTTTTAAGTTTAAATAAGATTGAAGTTCTTTTCAACTGCTATAATCATATCGCAATGGGTGGAGCACCCAACGATGGATTCCTGTCATTTCTCAGACCTGGCCCCGGTTTCTCAAAAAAACTTAAGTAAGTTCTCATGCTCAAATCTGAGCACCGTGCTCAAATCGCACGAAATCCACGTGAACTTCAATCAAATACCTTTCAACGTTGGAGAGTATCCCTTAGAAATTGAGCATGTTCTCATGAGAAAATACTTAAGTTTTTTCGAGAAACCGGGGCCAGTACTATCACAACATCCTAACCAAGCTTCCAGCTGATTGTCCACATAGGTTAACCATATCAAACCGTTGGTGGGAGGCAATTTTGTTTGAAAGGATATCTGCATTAACTGGGAATCGGGCCTGATGCGCTACTAACTGTGCCATGGTCATGGGCAAATTCAAACAAGAACTATCCCAGAGCTAACTTAAACACTGATTATCAGCAATTTCTTGTCTCAATGTTTCTACAAACCATTTATAAAAGGGACGTCAAAACCAGGTCTTGTTTGAAACAGGGTTAAGTCTCACCAGAAAGACTTTGATCTTTTAGAAAGTGTTTGACTGTTTTTTGACATCTACTAATGATCCTTCTGGTAGGCATCAAGCCATTAACCCTTTCCCAAATGACAAAATTTTAGGGTGATTCACTTCAAAAAATGCCACAAATGACAAAATGGAATTTATCAAAGATAAAATTTGTGAATAATATGACTTAGAAAATATTGACACAAAAGGAGAAACTGCTGATTATCAGCAGTTTCTTCTTTTGTTTCAATGTTTTCCCAAGCCTTTTCTATTAGGGACATCAAAATCAGGTTTTGTTTTGGAAAAGGTTCAGCCATTTTAAGTTCCAGACATCTGAATTTGAAATCAGCCTGAATGTAAAAAAGTGCTTTTCCACAAAAACCTTGTAACCTCTGCTTTTCTAAAGCTGTAGTTACTAGATTTTTGTTGAATAGCAGTGATACTGTACATTTTGTAATAAACCAAGCTGCTCTGGGCAAAGCAAGCAATATCAAGCAGCCGTATTTCCTAAATGATGATTGACATTTGCTAAGTCAAAAGAAAATATTTGATATTGAAAGGAAAGGGAATCATGCAGTCATTTCAGCATGCACAGGTGCAACTAAACATGCAACTTGGAACTATCATTCTACTACATGTATGTCATGCAAAAAGTCACTAAAGTCGCCTATAATGCCCAGCCCTGGCTACTTGATTGTTCTAAATTTTCACTTCTAGTAAAGTGTAATAGATCATACAACATCAATAATCCATTATCCTATGATGCACTAGAGTGCATGTCGATCAAACAAGTGCATGCAACAATTTCAAGTGAAGGAAAGTTTGGTTTCATTTGGTGTTTCTTGGTAGAAAACTTTGTGGGACATGAACAAATTGCTTGTAACAAAAATTTCTTCATTTCCTACAATGCTATGTAAAGCTTTTCTCTCATGGACGTCAAAAGGCATCATCTGGCATTGGTTAACTTAATGCACAAGAGTGCATGTGGATCATACAAGTTGTACAGTAGGAAAAATATACCATCAAATATTAAAGGTTTTCTCAGAATGCTGTGTTGTGGAATAGAAATGCTATTAATAATGCAAACACATTTTGCATTGGGACATAGGACGTAGTCTGGAAAATGTATTTATTCTCTACATGATGACCTTTTATCCAAATAATGCATAGTTTTAAAAGTCTGAACCCTCAAGAGATTATTTTGGGGAACAATGATTGAGTGAAAAGAAGAAAATGCTGATAAACACAAATTTCTTATTATTTTTTTTTCTCAAAACATACACATTTTTGTGAACTCTCTCCCAATGACAAAAACTTATTGAGACAAAAGGAGAAAATGCTGGTCATCAGCATTCTCTTCTATTGCTTAAATGTTTTCTCAAAGCGATCCTATACATCAAACCCAGGTCCTATTTGTGCAAGGGTTAAGGAAAAAGATGCTGAGTCTGTGGGTTAGAGGAAGGTTACGATCACAGGTATCTATTGATCTCATTCACACTCTCAGCATTTCATTGTCACATTGGTCAGAAGTGATGATTATCTGTCAATATTAACTTAGATCTGGTCTCAATCCATGATTTATAATTTTATTCTGTACTAACCTCTTCCAGTCCACTACAACATGAATTCGATTTTGCCATTGCTTAAAAGAATTGTCCAAATGCTAAAAATTGATAGCCCTCTAAATACTAGAAGTCATTCTCCTCACTGTGTAAGTGACTGAGTGTCTGATTTTTTTAAGGATAATTCATGAAACAATCCTAGTTTGAAAGGGAAATGCTAGCAGAGAAGACTTATAATAGGCTCCATCTTCGCAAGCCAAGAGTGACATCTACGACGTAACGTCGTTTCTGTATTCACCCTTGGCGGATTTAGTCCGATTTTCTTGGTCTGCTGGAAAGCGTTTTCATTGGTTCCAGCGAGGTCTCGCTGGAACCAATCAGATTGTCGACTGATACATTTGTTATGAATACCCAAATCATGACAACGGGCGGGAAAAAGCATTGCATTTGCAACTCAAAAACACGGAGATGGGCGATTTTTCCTAAGAATTTCACTGCAAAAGACAGGAATTCCCTAACTTTAATCGACGAATTATTATACTTTTGACAATTCGACCAAAAAAAGAAGCTAACTTTTACATAATCCGCATGACGTATGACGCGAAAGACAACGCGCGTTAATGACGTCATCAACAATGGACGTAAACAACCAGCAGAACAACCGCTAGGCGGCGCTTCACGATTTCAAGAAAATCGGACTAAATCCGCCAAGGGTGAATACAAACGTAGGTGGGTTCAACCTTGGCTAGCGAAGATGACTAGGCTCCCAATGCTGATCAAATCAACTCCATTGAACTCGACCTAGCAATTGAGTACAGATCAAGCTCATTTGGAATGGGTGCTCAGGGTGATCAAGCTTCATCTGCAATGCTCAGGCTTCCTGCACATGTCAAAACTTGCATGTGATCAACTAGAAAATTGATCAGGAAGTATTTGTGTGTTGTTCAATCATGTCTGGAGATCGAGTGTGATTGGGTTGATATCTATACCAGACCTGCAACCAACCTCATCTCAATCATCTACACTTAAACTTGTTCGTGAAATGGTTAAAAACATTTCATGATCATCTTTGTTTATATGTGGCTGCCTGGTTTTGAGTCTAAAGCAACAGTTACTAGGCCTGAATTTTACAGAGCGCCAGATAAGAGGGTGTTAAGGCATTCTAAATCTGTTCTTTCAAATCAAAACCCTATGTTACATGTAATCATTTGAATTGTCTCAATGAGACAATTCCAATGAGCACCCACAACATTGGGTTTGATAAACAACAAATGCAATATAGCATTTTGAAATCCCTATTCCAGCTCTATTCCGTAGTGCTGGATTTACTTTATGGAGGTCTTGTGAACAACTTCACCTACATCAAAAAACAAATTGTATGGATAACACTTGATATAAAATCCTCTTTTCAGGCTTTTTTATCCTCTATAATCTTTATTGAACTTTTCAAAAGCATTTTTGGATTTTCTAACACATGATCCCTTTAGTATTTCTTCAGATTGAAAGCTGCTCTAAATAACATATTCCCATACAATAAAGATTCTCTTTTTATTTGAAAGATGCTGCTGATTACAATATGTAACATTGTAGTCAAAATGGTTGTCTCAAAAGAAAGGATTGCACAATTAAACACTGAAAATGTTCAGGCAAATAAATTGACTAAGTGTCATTTGACAATATTCCAGTCATGTTGCAACAAAAGGTATAACATTGTGTTCCTGGTATTTCTTGTACCAGCACTACAAAATCCTATCCAAGCCACTAATTGATTCCCACTAATATGATTCATAACAAATGCAGGCATTGCCACGTGGTGAGGGACAACTTGGCTGAACCATGGTTTAAACCCACCATCCCTAGATCGATAGCGGTATCAAGGTGTGGGGGAAGCAAATGCATTGACATATAAAAAATCCTGAAGAATCACTTTGATAAGCCTTTTTGTACATTGAATAAAAGGTAAGCATCAACAGAATACCTCAATGAACTGATCAACACATCTTGTCTATTCATTACCAATAACAGCAGAAAGTATAGACAAGGATCAGACTGTACACATAAGTGCAGGCTTATCTTTGTCTTTACTGACAGTGCATAAGAAGGAATACTACCAGCAGAAAGGGTAAGCATCAACAGGTTACCTATAACAGGTGAAAGAGTACCATGGTCGGATCAATACTTGTGTATACATTATCAATAAGACTAATCACTGAGGGGAAAATCCTGATAATTAACACACAAACTAGACATCAATCATTCTTCACTCTGAATCACATGATTAAGGAGCGGTTTTACTAATGTCTCTTTCTTTCTTTTCCACTTTGTTCTTTTACATCCCCACCCCCTCCTCCACCCGATTCTTCCAACTCTTTCTCCCTCTATCTATTTCTCTATCTCTGTCTATTAATTAATAAACCATTCCTCACTTTGACTTTTGAACCACATGATTAGGGACTAGTTCTACTAATGTTTCTTTCTTTCTCTTCCAAGTTGTCTGTTCTTTTAAGCCCCCAACCCTTCTCCAAAACTTCTTCCAACTCTTTTTTTCCTCTATTTATCTCTTTATCTATTTGCTACGGATAATTAACACACAAAACAGAGATCACTCATTCCTGATACTGCAGAATCACATGGTTAAGAAGTGGTTCTACTAATGTTAATGTCTCTTTCATTCTCTAGTCCCACATTTGTCAGCCCTGCCCCTTCTCATCTACTCCCTCCTATACTTTTCCCCTTCATCTCTCTCACTCTCTCTATCTTTCCCAACTCTTGTTCTCTGAGACTGATGATTTAAGATTAATCCACAAACTAGAGATCAACCATTCTTCACACTGAATCACATGGTTAGCGAGTCGCTGCGAGTGGTTCTACTAATCATGTTGCTTTATTTCTCTCATACTTTGTATATCGTCGGTCATGTTCGAAAATGCCGTAACTACAGCTTATTCAAGCTGTAGTTACGGCCTTTTCGAACGGTACCAACGATATACTCTCTCTGTCCAAGTCCCCTCGGTATTCTACTCCTGCTTGTTATTTCCCCCTCTACCTGTTCTATCCTATCCTTTCTTTCATTCTATATCCTTTCTGTTACTCCAAACACACTCTTGCTCCACTCTTCATCAATGATTATCGAACATACAATGATAAAACAAAACTTTGTGTAAAAAGAGGCCCATTTAACTAAATCCCTTACAAACATGTTACTTCACAAGTTCTAACTTTCATTCATCTTTTCCATTGTTTTATTATGACTTACATTCAAAAACAAGAAAAAATATTTCACAAGTCTTTTTTTTTTAAATATGGTAGTGAAACGAGCCCAGAGGTAATTTTGAGGACAAAAAAGGTCTGTATTGATAACAAATACCATAAATAAGATCATCCTGTTTATCAAACAATTATATTACATGTATAAAACTAATCTGACCACTCACTAGCTTGATGCTTCCATATTTGGATTAAGAGGTAGAAATCAATATAGTTTGAGATAAGGTTTATAGGGTCAATTTTATGGTCAACACTTGAATTGATGTGCCCTAAAATACATAGCAACCGCTTTTTCCTCATTGGGGATGTCACAGCCGGAGTAATTGTTGGGTAACAATTAAAACATTCCCGAACTGCCAAATTTTAGACAGGTCAAAATTCAAATATGGTGTAGATAACAACTGTGAGTTCAACAGAATTAGTTTTTACACTTTGAGGGTAAAACATTGTGGAAAATGAAGAAATTGATTGTCACAAGCAATTTCTTCATTTTCAACAACGTTTTTCCAAGCCTTTATCTCATGGATGTTAAAACTCGTCATTATGCCGGAATAGGTTAAGTTTCTGTGTGATCCAAATTTTGCAGATAGTATCCAAAAGTAAGACAGAGAGAAATCAAAAACATACAAAACCAGAGAAAAGAGTAATGAAAACTTAAAATCATGATAAAATTTTAAGGTTTCACAGTGAAACAATGCTGAAAATCAATTTAAAAAAAAGACAATAGATTTTCTTCCTTGATCCTTTTACAAACAGCAAAATTCTATGATCGTCCAATTTGAAAGCTGAGCTGCAAATTACTTTATGGATGTAGATAAAGATACTTGTTTTGTGTAAGATGTAGCACAAACAAGATGTGTTTGTGAAACACCAATGCCCCTGAAAAGGCCAATATTTACTTTTCGAGTTAAGTTTTAGACTTACAGATGGACAGACAGACAATGGTAAAACATTATGCCCCTGATCTTTATGCCAGGGGCATAAAAACATTAATTCAAAATGATTATCAGCATAAAATTCTTTTGCCGCAATGTTTTCCAAAGATATTTCTTCTAGGGACTTCAACACTATGTCCTGTTTGGGAAAGGACTAAAGGTAAATTAAGACATCTAGAACTACAATAATTTTCACAACACCATCACATAGATACAACAACAAGACCATAAGGTGATAATAGAGGGAGCTACTTTATTTAACTCTTACCCAAATGGCACAATTATGGACTGTTCCAATAGACCCCTACCGAGATCCAAGAGTTATCCTGATATTGCCCTTGATTTAATGGGATTTATCTCCCTTGAACACAACTGGGTAGTTCCGGTCTATTTTTCTAGATACGCTAAAGAGTAAAAATCATCGCTTCGCACGCAAAATACGATTATTTTCTTTACATACGCATTTTTCGCAGAATCATCGTATACCATTGGATTGTTTATTTATTACTAATTATATCAGACTAAGTTTCGACTTTGATTTCACCTAATTGATATGTTTAATCCGGGTTAAAAATCGGCCTAGTTGAAAGGCTGAAAGCCATAAAAAAATCTTTGCCAAGCTCCAGGATTTCCGATTATCAATGACGTGGAAGATTTTATTTTGTTTTGCAAATTGTAGAAATAATGTAGTTTTCAATATTTCATTCAAGTTGGATTATTTTCACTTTCTTGATTTAACATTAATTTTGGAGTTTGTTGATCCAAGACACTCTTTCCAATCAGTCATTTTGACATTAAAGTCTTCATATCGTGAAATAAATCCAAAATTTAAATAACTTCACATCTACAACGCACTTAAATTAAATATGAACGATAGAAAATATTTTCGTACATTTTGAGAAAAAGGAAAGTATACTTTTCCTCTAAAGAAGCTTTTAAATCTCCGCATTTCTTTTGGCATAGTTACTGAACTTCTAGTATGTCCAACGTACGTTTTATTGTTTGTCAAAGGATTAATAATTAATTGTCTGCCGACAAAAGGGAATTGGAATGTTAATTTCCATGGACCTTGTGTATATCACCCCAATCAGTTAGCCAAATTCCTTTAATTGATCTCGGCCCGATAAAACACAAGTTACTGTATATTAAACGGATTTATCACAATAGACATAAGATTGACAGGACCGAAAGATAAATTAATAGACACGACAAAACTCGAACTTTCACCCTTTATTACACAATTTTACGACTTATTTAACACATTTGCTAACCCGTGCTAAACAAACAAAAAGAAAAAATCTGTTGAAAGTTTAGCCATTTCCCAAACGACAGCCTATTAAACTGCTCAAAAATAGTATGTTAAAATGAGATTACAAACCCGTGCTAAAAAAAAAAAGAAAAAAAAAGAAAAAAGAAAAGAAATGAAAAAAAGTTGAAAGTTAAACCCTTTTCCAAACGACAGCCTTTTAGACTACTCAAAAATGAAAGCTGATTCATGTGACAAAATAAGACAGAAAACGTGTAAATTGTTGCAAAACTATCAAAGGAGGGATAGAAAATGTCCAATATTAACAAGATTACCTTTTCTCTCGATATTTTCCAAACGAAATTTAGAGTCATCAAAATCAGGTCTTGTTTGAAAAGTTTAAATTATTAGGCCAATTATCAGCAATGAATGATATTTGGTATTTAACTGCATAGCAGCTGATAAGCGGGGTAAACAATTCTAAAATTATTATTTCGAATCTTAAACATACATAATGGGTATGCATTTTAATCGTCTTAAGAAGATGATACAATGAGTACCTACAGCATAGGATTTGAAGAACAATTCAAGACATTTTGCATTTTGAAATAGCGAAAACCCTTTTTATCTGCAGCCCTAACCGGAAACGGAACAACCCAATAATTCAAGGAAGATAACTTTCAAGGGAGATCACTCCAGAACCCGTTAAAGGTCTATTTGAAAGCTACTGCAGATGACAAATAGATATTGCTAAGGACTATATTTGATTTGTTTAACACTGTTACATCTGAAGCTCAATAGCAGAGCTCTTGATAAGATTAAGTGATGAAAATCAGAATCTAATATCTATCATCATTCCAAGTCCTATGCTGTGGGTACTCATTTAAATTATCTCAATGGGAGAATTTAAAATAATTGAGTATCTACAACATTGGATTGGAGCATTCTAACTTTATTGTTTCAATTCCAAACCCTATGAAGTGGGTACTCATTGGAATTGTCTCGTAGCGACAATAACAATGAGCACCTACAACATAGGGTTTAACAAATATTTACAGATTTACAGATCTTATTTAATCTGAAAGGCCATTTTCCACTCTTATGAATTACTAGGACGTATAATTGAGGGCTTTATTTGTTTACCTTTCTATTTCTACAGGATATCCTACTATAACACAGAAATCTTGGTCCACTCCTATCAGTCTATCACACAGTACTCCTACAAGGAAGAAAACAATATTGTCATGTTGATGGGGTTGAAGATTACAATATAAAGACTGAGGGTAAGACAAAATAGTTGTTTAAGCAAATCAACCCTGTCCTAAACAAGCTCTGGTTATAAAATTTAACACTTTCCCAAAAACGCAAAATTTTACGATGGCCCTGGTTGAAAGCAACAAGCCCTTGTTCTAACATTTAACACTTTCCCAAACCGCAAAATTTTAGCCTAGGGTTGTCCAATTTGAAAGGTGATTCCGAAGACAAAATACAAGTTGATATAATATAGATAATATTTGTGTCAATAATAGTACAGAAAATATTGAGGTAAAGGGAGAAAATGCTGATTATCTTTTGCCTCTATATTTTCATAAGCATTTTCTTTTAGTGACATCAAAACCAAGGGCCCGTTTTACTAACAAACTTACGAACATTTTTAAAACAACAACACATCTGATTGGCCGAATAATTACTGTTAGTATTTCTCGTTCAATCAGATGTGTTGTTACAAGGTTTTTGCAAAAATATATGTTAGTAAAACGCGGCCCAGGTCTTGTTTGGGAAAGGGTTAACACTTTCTCAAACAGTAAAATTTTACGATGGCCTTAGTTGAAAGCTACTGCAGACAACAAAATTGATTTCACTAATGGTAGAATTTGTGAATTTAATACTATTATAACACACAAAACATTGAGGTAAAAGGAGAAAATGATGATTTTCAATATTTGCATCGTTTCTATCAATGTTTTCCAAAGCCAATTCAATAAAGGACGTCAAAACTAGGTCTTGTTCCAGAAAGGGTAAAACCTTTTTTCAATCTCTTTCATTTCCCCTATCACACAGTATGCCCAACAAGGAAGAAAGATAATTCATTATGGCGACAATTCCACAACATAGGTACACTGATAATGTGAGCCTGTGAGTGTAATAACTATAAGGTGAGGGTAGCAGCAAAACAAATGTAAGTGCAGTTGTTGCAGTCCCAATCAATGGGTTCCGATGTCACAAATAAGAAAGGCTCGGGAAAACATTGAGACAAGAAGTTGTTTTTCTAGCTTAGACTTAAAGCCAAGTCTTATTTGGGAAACATTTTTATACATGATCTTGCTTCTCATTTTGATTGACTTAAATTCAACAAGAGCTGTCACTGTAAGATGACAATGCCCCCGACACCGCTTTGATTTTAAATTATGGCCAATCTATGTTCAAGGTCAAGGTCATCCAGGGGTCAAGGTCACCAAAGTATGTGCCTACAGAAAGGTAATGTACCAAGGAATGTTGTGGTAAAGTATGAAGCGAATATGTTAAGTAATAAGGAAGTTATGGCCAATGTTAAAGTTTTTGGACGGAATGACGGACGGACAGACAAGTCAAATTTATGATGCCTCCCTCTCGGGGGCATAAAAAGTCAGCTCTTTTCAGTCTCATCAAGCACTCTATGTCTTGATAAAAAGGCACTTATATACAGTACTAGTAAAACATATTGCCCGAAAGCCAGATGTAGAAAGCCAGATAAGATGTATACATATTTATTTCTAATTTATTTATAGGTGGTGCCAGACACTCGGAACCACATGACCACTACCCTGTAGAACAGTAGAAGAGTTTACACTTTCCCAATAGGCCAGATATTGATGTCTTTAATAGGACAGGTTTGGGAAAATATTGAAACAAAAGAAGAAACTGCTGATAAGTGATAACCAGCATTGGTTACCCTATCTGTAATTCTTTATTTGTGCTTAACTATGAAACAAAGCAACATAATTATGGCTTTCAAGACCCTACGAGAATATAGGCTGATGACCTGCAGTTTTTCGTAAATAATATTAAATTTCTATGAAGGTCATCTGGATGGAAAATTGTCCGCAGCCCTAACCACCCGAGTCAGACAAGTTTGGCATAGGAATAGGGAACCATTTTTTCCAGTTAAATATGATGTTATTTCCGACAAACAATAGTATTTTGAAGGTGTTGTTATAAAATCTCGTAACTACGACTTGATTCGAGCTGTAGTTGATTCAAGCCGTAGATACGAGATCTTATAACAACACCGACGGTTTATCAAAACATAACAGCAAACCCAGTTTATTTTTAGCACAAAATTGGTTGCCATTCCACAAGTCTGGCCTAGTTGTCTGAAACTTCGTCCAAACCTCAACAGTGAAATTTTTAATGTTTCCAAAAGCGTTAGAAATCATAATAGAAGATCTAAACTGACCTCTCTCCTTTGAATTTTTTTCTCTTTAAAAAGTGTTCCTCTAGTTCACTGAACTGCAATCTCTGACTGAAATAAGAAGAAATACCATCAATAACATTAAGTGTAATTTTTGGTGCCTGTGTCTGGGCACATAAAAAGTTAATTTTACTGAGCACAGAGCAACAGATAAGAGGGGGTGAAGACCTTCTAAATTTGCTATTTCTAATCCAAACCCTATGTTATGGGTACTCATTAGAATCGTCTCAATGAGACAGTTCCAATGAGCAGGGTTTTTCGTACTTTTAACGAAATTATAAAATTTGAATCCCAAAGGATAGACTTGAGACCCTGGGGATAGAGCTGGGATGGGTAGAAATGTTGTACATGGGTACCCAGGTGATGGTGAAGACTGTCGAACATATCTGATGAAATTTCCATCTGCCTGATGATTTTTTCTACTGTCAGTCACAACTCTGAACTGTCTGAGACTAATTTACCGTCAGGGTTCACACAAAAACCGCAAATGGGGATTTAGCACCCCCAAAATTGAATCTTGCACCCCCAATTTTTGCAGGAAGCCTTCTTTGTCTCATATAGAGAGGGTGCAAGTATGCTGTGAAATGACTGTTTTCACCCCCAGATTTAAAAGTCAGTGGGAACCCTGACTGTAAGTGCATTTTGATCTGTAAGATAGCCCAACAATAGACTAGTCTGACAAATGAGTTGGAAGAATATGAAAAAATCCTTGGTGTTCTTACGGGTGGTGAAAAATATCGTGGCTCGACCGAAATTCGAACCCAGAGCCTCAGGAATACCACTTCTACACTCTAACCACTGAGCTACCGAACCACATGTCGATATTGCCACACAATATTATTATCACCAAATACCTGTACCCAGCTACATATACCCCCTCCAAATTAAGAATTTGTCCCGAATTCTGCAGACAAAGAACAAATGTGAAACATTCTTAAGGTGCCTTAGCAGTAGCCATATACGTAACCACCGTCCCTCGGAGGGCACCAAATGTAACAGGTGGTGAAAATTTCGTGGCTTGACCGGGATTCGAACCCAGGGCCTCGGGAATATTATACCGTTCCTGCACTCTAACCACTGAGCTACCAAACCACATGTCGATATTGCCACATGAATTGATATAATTATCACCAAATACCTGTACCCAGCTACAGTGTGACAAAATTTTCTTCAGTCTGACAGATGGTTCAGTAATGTGATTATGTCAGACCAAATGTCTGACATAAAATTATATTCCTGTTTTTATGCCACACTGCCACAGGTCCAGGATTTCTTTGCTGGATGTTCGAATCTACAAATAATAGGGATTTTTGTTTTTCTAGTATTCAGTGAATAATCTAGATTTTGCTACCTATGGGTCCCGGGACTCGCATTTCTGAAAATAATGAGTGCCAGAGCAAAATCAATGAGTCCAGCTTAGAACACAATGAGTCCCACAATGATGAGTTTTAACAAAACACTGGTCTTTATTAACAGTAACATGAACAATCAAACACATGGACAGGAAAGTAGTTAAACCCAGTAACATGAACAATCAAACACATGGACAGGAAAGTAGTTAAACCCAACTTAATCTGAAATAGGTTGACACGACAAGGGGCCGAACAATATCGATTACGTCTGATGCTGCGTATTCATTATTGGGTTAGAAATTATTGTATGGCCAGGTATTTCTTTTATACCATGTCTTTTCATATTCAGTCTCCCATCTGTAGCCCTTGTCATCTTCGTCGCCCATTTCAGTTTGTTTTATTTTTCGCTTTTTCGTGTGAAATATAGCCGTGTGCGATTTAGGCCGGTAGAGCTCTTCTAGATGAGTCTGGTTCCCGCCTCTGATACACTATGTTGTAGAAAAAATACAAAGTAGTGTACCAGGGGCTGGAACCAAACTATTGCTTCCACTTCTAGAAGAGCTCTACTGGCCTAAATCGCACGCGGCTTTAGTTATGTACACGTTAAAAGAGATTGATTTTCATTGGTTTATAAAATATCACACAGCCAATGAAATCACCTGTTGTATTTATTTGTTGTATTGATCCAATCGCAACTTCTCGGCCAGGCAATGCCGTAAAAGAACATTTTCAAGGTTATGGAAATTGCCGAGGTTTACCGATTAATTGGTATTGATCGAGAAGGATGACGAAAAATTCGTCAGAGGCTTTCGTATTACTAAAATTATAACTATTCTATTTGCAATTTCGCTATTGTCCAGCAAGATTAACCCGGGACATCTGCCTTTATAATGACCCCGCCTCGGCAATGTTTTGTTAAGACGCTCAACTAACAGACTTTGCACACGAAAATAAAGTTGTCCCAGGTTAATTTAGGTGGACAATACCTAACTAGGCAATGAGTCCCGCCAGCCGCACATGTTTGAATTTTTTCCCACCATGTAATTTTTGCTACCTTACTAGACAATGAGTCCCGGTGGACGCACATGTTTGAATTTTATGCGTCCGGCGATTTTTGTGCTTCAGGGACGCGGGACGCACGGCTAAATTATTCACTGAGTATTACACAAATTTTAGTGAATTTCTGCATTAAAATAAATTTAAATTATCAGGCTACAGAGGGGTGGCTGCAACATCATAGTCACAAACTTGATGGTGGGTAATGGTTCAAAAAGGTTTCAGTAACATTAATGCACAGTAACATTAATGCAACATTAAAGAGGGTTTGTTTGAACCACTTAAATCCCCTCTGGATCCGCCACCACCATATCTGTCACAGGTAAACTTGATTGACCCTTTCCCAAACGGCAAAATTTTAGGGGATCCACTTCAAAAACTGTCAAAAAAATGACAAAAAGGAAGTTAATAAAGATAGAATTTGCGTAAAATATGGGATAGAAAATATTGACACAAGAGGAGAAACTGCCAGTTATCAGCAGTTTCTTCTTTTGTTTCAATGTTTTTCCAAGCCATTTCTATTAAGAACGTCAAAACCAGGTCTTGTTTGGGAAAGGGCTAAATATGTAATGCAACAGACAAATGCAGCAGCTTGCTTAAATCCTTGCTCTCACAGTCTCAGCCTTTTAATCTTATCCGTTTTCATTAGAAAGGAATCTAAAGCAAGCAGGAACAGAAATCTCTGGCCAAATATTCACTTGTTTTACTTATTCTTTGCCCATACAAAGCAAACTCGTTTTCCAGAACAATAAGAGCAAATGTTAAAATGAAATACACTTTGGTTTATCTGTCATTATGGAATGACAGATTAATTTTGAGCCAAACCCATTTTTGACTCCGACGATTTTTGATTTATTTTCTTTTTTCACGCCGACCTATCAGGTGAATTCGATTTCTGTCTGTGTTAGTGCTTCTAAAACTTACCTTTTTGTGTCCCGATCCAAAATTGAAAAGGGTTTAATTTGACAAGTGACAGAAGAACTGTTGCTCTCTAACGTACTTTCTGGTTTTGTTGTTCTTTAACATCCAAAATGGCTGACGTCTGGATGCAAATCAGCCTCGTTTTGATACTATAACCTGTTTCAATAAAAGGAATTTGTTCTAACCGAACAAAACCTGAAGTTAACCCTTTCTCAAACAACAGAATTTGAGACCGGTGACGGGTCCAATTTGTAAGCATGTAGACGAAAGAGTATGTATTGACAAGAGGACCATGATGGTCCTATATCGCTCACCTGAACCAAAATGATATGAGCAACTCTTTTGTTCAATTCAATTAATATTTATGACTTTAAGACTGAGAACGAACTTATGGTCAATAGCATTGTGAAAATCAAACTTATACAAGATCTTATGGTGCCCAACTGTGAACATTGTGTCCAAGTTTTGTCTTGATTGATAAATAATTGTAGATTCTAGAGTATAAACAAGGTCGAAAGCAGCCGAAAACAGCAGTTTTTTCAAATTCAAGGGCACATAACACTCAACTTCCTGATCAGATCAGACTGAAAATCAAACTCATCTGAGATCTTATGGTCCCAAACATTGTGTCCAAGTTTTGTCTTTATTAATTAATAATTGTAGATTCTAAAGTGCAAACAAGGTCGAAAACAGCCGAAAATGGCAATTTTATCAAATTCAAGGACACATTACTCTCGTCTTTCCGGTCAGATCAGACTGTAAATCAAACTTATCAGAGATATTATGGTCTCCAACATTGTGTCCAAAATTTGTCTTGATTGATAAATAATTGTAGATTCTAGAGTGTAAACAAGGTCGAAAACAGTCGAAAACGGCAATTTTGTCAAGTTCAAGGGCACATAACTCTGGACTTTCTGATCAGATCAGACTGAAAATCTAGCTCATCCGAGATCTTATGATTCCAAACATTGTGTCCAAGTTTTGTCTTCATTAATTAATAATTGTAGATTCTAGAGTGTTAACAAGGTCAAAACAAGCCGAAAATGGCAATTTTGTCAAATTCAAGGGCATGTAACTCTGGATTTTCTGTTCAGATTAGACTGAAAATTAAACTCATCCAATATCTTATGGTCCCCAACATTGTGTCCAAATTTTGTCTTGTTTGATTAATAATAGTAGATTCTAGAGTGTAAACAAGGTCGAAAACTGCCGAAAATGGCAATTTTGTCGATTTCAAGGGCACATAACTCTCGTCTTTCTAGTCAGATCAGACTGAAAATCGAACTCATCCGAGATCTTATGGTCTCCAACATCATTTCCAAGTTTTGTCTTGATTGATCAATAATTGTAGATGCTAGAGTGTTAACAAGGTCAAAACTAGCTATTTTTTACGTTCAAGGGCAAATAACTCCAGACTTCCAGGTCCGATCAGGCCCATAATCGAACTCATCCGAGAACTTATGACCATACTTGCTTTGACCAAGTTTGATTAAGATTGGCCAACTTTTGTGGATGCTAGAGTGTTAACACCAAATTGTTGACAGACGGACAGACGGACAGACGGACGGACGGACAGACGGACGGACGGACGGACGGACGACGGACATTGAGTGACCACAATAGCTCACCTCGAGCACTTTGTGCTCAGGTGAGCTAATAATGAATGGATTTGAATGCATTGCGACAGAGAAAATATTGAGACAAATGGGGGGCGGTGTTAAATGCTGCTTAATTATCAGCATTTTTTCCTTTTGTACCAATGGTTTCCCCCGCATTTCTTACAGATATAGCGACGTCAAAATCAGGTCTTGTCTGGGAAAGGGTTAAATCTGTCCTACAGGTTTATAAATCTGTTTTTCAATTGCCATTTTCAAGCCTTTGTCCAAAAAGTGAGTTTTTAAACTTTTAAAATAGGGGAGACTGGGGTATTTTGGAACACGGGGTAAGTCGGAACAATGGGATTTTCTTGAATATACTTACAATAATTACACAAAGCAAAGTAGAATTGGAATTGTTATACCAATACCGAGGTTTACCCAAAATTTCAACAGTCTCGTTAAATAAATAAGGTCACTACAGCATAAAATGTGTTTTTCACCATCTGAAGTAATTTTTTGCACTTTACACATATTTTCTTCTATGCACTTTACTTATGAAGTCAGTGGATATTTTTCTATTCCTACTTGTAGAACAAAGATAGAAGCGTATTCTATTGAAAATATATTTAATTTATCGTCACCAGAAACGCGCTGGTTGAAGAAGGTCAAAGGTCACCCTATGGTGGGGCAAAATGGAACATTAAACACGGGGCAAGTTGGAACACTTAAAATTGCTGTATAATTGATAGCAGACGATGTCAATTTATATTTGACTACGAGATATCAGTTATGTTAACTTGGGAATTATGTTGATATGAACCACGTAGCCATAAACACAATCTTTGTCGTCTATGAACCCTTTCTTTGCTTGTGTTTCGTTAAAAAGGGTTTTAACAAGCTCTAAGGTCATATCAAGGTAGTCAGCACACCTTGCATGCTATGCTAGCGTGTCCACAACCATTACTCACACTTCTCACCACTATTTCGATACATTCGCACTAAAAAAATCTTAAATATTGCAGAAAGGCGATCAGTTTTTTGCCAGTAGATATTTTTTTCGTGGATTATATCAGTGCTAGGTTGGTTTTCTGCCATGCCTTGTCCATGGACATGCTTAGAAGAGTACAGCGACGCCACTGAGAGTAAAATTAAGGAAATTATATCATATTTAATCGAAAGGAAATGTCTTTTCAAATGTTGCTTTGCGTTACATTGAAAATAAGTGTTCCAATTTACCCCGACCTGTGTTCCGATTTGCCCCGACGTCGGGGCAAATTGGAACATTTCAGGGGGTAATTTAAAAAGGCCATAGAATGGTTATTCCGTGCCGTATTGTAGTACAAAGTCATTAAAAATGTAGCGCATAAAATGCTCTTTCGTTATTTACAAAGAAATTATTGAAAGGAATCATGAAAACTGAGCTATGCACATTTAACTGAAAAGTGTTCCGGATTACCCCAGTCTCCCCTACGCGAAAATCGCGTCAGTCCAATTAGCCTACATGTGCGAAATAACATTTTTGTATAAGTCAATACATGAAGTCTCTAACATTTTCGCAATTTTAGGCCATGTCTGATTTGTTGTCTGAAACTTGGAACTTGGTCAGTTCAAATTGATTTCAAGGTTTAGAGAGAAGAAATAGACAGTTCCAACATCAGGGGCGTGCAATGTATTCAAAGAACATTTGGGCTGAGGCTTTAGAATTCCACACAAGAAAATGTTTGGAAAAAATGTAGCATAGGCCTACAGCGTCTTTGAATTTGGACCAGTCTAAAATTTGTCGTTTGGGTGAAAGGTATAGAATATGAAAACCAAACACAACTTTTGTAATCAAGATAATTTTTTTGTACCATTTTCGACCATTTTTTAATCATTATTATTATTGCCTACGAATTGTACTCAAATGAGTACCTGAGTACGCCTACCTACGCCCCTGAACATGAAAGTTGCGACACATGACAAAATGGTAGGCCTAATTTATACGAGGTATAGTCAAAAAGGTCCCGGACTGCCTTCGAATTGTATTTATTTCGACGTACTTGCTTCATTTCCTTATTCAAATAGTAACTTTAAAATATAAACTACCATTTTAACAAGTTTTGTCGTTTTAAATTGTTGAATTTTTTTCTACAACTTTTTAGCGTAGTACATGTTCATGAAAAAGTAAAGACCAACATTCTCTCGGGCTAAAAGAAAACATTCGACGATGTAGCTAACATTGTTGGAATTAGTCACAGTAAAGTAAATAACGTAATTTCTACCGAATAAAATACGTCTGAATTGTACACGGCGTAAAAGCCGCGGCTTTTGACGGACGACGCGCAAACGCCCTGCATAAGGTACTCGACGTCATTTCTTTGTTACCTAAGAATCCTGCAAACGCTGATATAATATATATTAGGATTGTGTACATCATCCAACTAATGTACCAACCGTACCGATATGGAAATATGAACAATAGAGTTTCTAAGCTAATATGAAAAAAGGCAAAGCCTCTGACCGGGGTCAACAGCCGTTATTGATTTTTTTCTTTAAAAAATAGCAAAGCATGAGAATTACGCTTTTGAATTTGTAAGAAATTGTTTAGTGGTTTAAGTCCAACGGTAGAAGTGCCGAGCTCAGATAGCCCAGTCGGTGACGGCGGAGTCTTTCCATCCATGGGCCGCGATTTCGAACCCCGAGTCGGCTAATATACTCGCTGACAACTTACAAAAGTCATAAATCTTTAACCAATGGATGTGAATCATCTTAGAAGTAAGAGGAGCTGGATGATCGGATTTAATATTGTGGCTCTACTGGTGAGAAAATATCGATAGAAGCCTAATCTACGGTTAGGAGCTCCAGCTTCAGCGATATTACCATATCAGTTGAAAGGAGCATATGCCTCTTGCACACAAATCACATCTGTATAGGTCATAAACAAGTATTTTGTCATCAACGGCAACTTTCAAATAGGACAACCATATTTATCGTTCGGGAAAGGGTAAAATTGGACCAGTCTATACTCCAGCCACTTAGCAAAGATTTAACCCTTACAAATCAAATTTTGAAGACCCTAGCGAAGTAAGCTTAAGAAAACGCGGAGACAAAATGAATTGCCAAAAACAAACATCTCCTTTTGTCGCAATACTTTCTTTTCTATTTAGTAATTATACAGGTCCCATCTTTATCAACAGCTTCTTTGCAATTTATATACAGTACCTGTAGAAAATCTATATGTATAGTTTGCCTTTAGACATTCTTTCATCAACTGTTCTAAAATAAGTAGTTTTGCTTACATTTCCCCCAGTGTTTCCTTCTAAAAGGTTTTGTTTTTAACAATACCATTTCTTTGCAAAAGGACCCGCAAAATAATGTCGCTTGACGTTCTGATAATGCGCGGGAACGTCAACGTCGTGGGAACGCAGAAAAAATGACGTGACGTCATATCGGCTATGACATCACAAATAAAAGAGTTGACTGGTTCACTAAACTGGTATAGTTTGTTGATGCGGAGATTCAGATAACGGATGTAATTTTACACTAAACCAATTCACAATCTCAACATCTTGGATAAAGCCCGGCAAAAAGACTACCGAGAAATCCGATTGCCGGAAGGAATTCAAAACGAGACTAAGACAGCTTTCGCCAAACTCACAAAGTAACAAAATCGCTCAAAACTTTACGCCCACAATACCGTAAGCCGTGGTCAATTCCATTGACCCCGGTATGATAGACTGTCCCACGCGCAATACAGCCAAGACTCATTTAAATGATATTTCCGCATTTCCTTTTTCAAAGGAATGTCTCCGAGGTCGCGGATTTGAGTCCAACGAAGAGGTTAGGCCTTCGACAAGGTCGGCAGGTAAATGCAATTACTTTGAATTCAATAAAAAAGCTTTTGATCCATAGCAATGGGAGGTATGTAAAATATTCTGGTAAAGAATTTGAAAATTTGCGAACAGACATGAATTAATTGATTCGAATCTGTATGCAACGTTTTTTTGACGTCGTTGTGCGACGTCAAAGTGATCCGTACACTGTTGGTGTAATGTTTTTAGAGGCGTAAAATATCATGTTGTATATTATATTTTATCAATACAAATATCATATTTTTTACATACTTATCAGTCTTAATTTCCTCTTTTCATTCATACAATTTCTTTCAAAACCCTAATGCGTTCAATACACATATAAGGGTAGTCCGGGAACTTTCTGACTGTACCTCGTAGAAAGGGCAACTTAGTAGCCAATTACCACAAAGTGATTTATCTTGACGCCCTATAAGATAATGGCTTTGAAAAACATTGTGGAGTGCGAAGAATTTGCTTGTGACAAGGAATTTCTTCTTTTTCAACAATGTTTTCTACTGAGAAAGACCCAAAAATGTAAACCTTTATTCATTTTTGAAATGAATTTTTGTAGTCTGCAACAAAATTTTGCCTGTTTGGCAATGGTGTAGTAACAGGGAATCTGAGATGGGTCTTATACTTGCACAGTAATCAACATTCTCCCAATTACCAGACGACACAATTTTAGACTGGTCCAAATTCAAAAATGTTGCAGATGACAATTTCAAGTGAATGATTTTTTTTACATTTTTCGTATATCCTTAGGCCTACAGAAAACATTGGGGAAAATGAAGAAATTGCCTGTCACAAGCAATTTCTTCATTTTCCACGATGTTTTTCAAAGCCTCTATCATGTGGGGAGTCATGTGGGGAGTCAAAAGTCGCCACTGTGTGTTAATGGATTAATTCAAACTTTTCATATCCTAGAGGTTAGTAATTATCAGTTAGGCTAGCCAAGGCTCACTATAACCAAAAAAAAAATGATTTCGTACAAAAGCCTATGTATGCGATCAATTAATCTACCATAATTCAATTCTTTAACCCTTTCCCCAAAAAAGACCTGGTTTTGACGTCCCTAAGGAAATAGGTTTGGGGAAACATTGAGGCAAATAAAGAAAATGCTGATAATCAGTATTTTCTTCTTTTGCCTCAATTTTTTCTGTGCTATAGTGTGCACAAATTCTTCATTCATTAATATCAATTTTGCCGTCTGCAGCAGCTTTCAAATTGGACAACCCTAAAATATTGCCGTTTGGGAAAGGGTTAATTGACACAATGGAAGTACAACATCCCAAAATAATGAGAGAACTGCCAAAGACTGGGATTCCCTCCTCCCCGAGTTCGCAGAGGCAGATACAATCTGGATTCAAATCTCGAATCAGTGTTCAGGACAAAAATAATCAAGAGTCGGAGGGGTGGGTAGAAGGGAGCGGGGTGGGGCGGGATATTAACACTCAAAATCTCATAATTACCCATCAAACATTTCAGATCGGCCCGATATTCACAGAAATGTCGGCGCGATGTCGGCTCTGTAACACCAAACGCTATCCACACGGTGTATAATCACGTGACTCAGAATTTCCGATTATCTTCAATATCTTTTTTAACACTTGACCAATTTGAATTTGGTTTGAAGCAGAGAATGTGGAAAAATGTCAGAATTAATATGGTCGTAGTAGATTTATAAAAAAATCAACTGATAAAAAGTTATTGAAGATAAACCAAAATTTTGGTTTATCTTCAATAACTTTTTTATTGATCGATTTTTTAAAAATCTACTACGACCATATTATTTCTGACATTTTCCACATTCTCTGCTTCAAACCAAATTCAAATTGGTCAAGTATTAACAAAATTATTGAAGATTTTCTGAAACTGTTGCATCACGTGATTATCCACCGTGATCCACCCGATGTTCATGATCGGCCTTACGTTGGCCCGTTATCGGCCAGTAAGATCGATATCATATTGTTCGAATATAGGCCTGCCTATATTCAAACAATATGATATCGATCCGACATCGGTCCGATATCGGCAAAATGAGCCGATATTCCGATATCGACCCGATATAGGTATACATTGTAATTGCTGGGTAGTTACGAAGGGTGAGTGAAATTGTACATTTTCTGTTTTCTTTGGTAGAAAACTTTGTGGGAAATGAAGAAAATGCTTGTCACAAGCGATTTCTTCATTTTTTTCACACTGTTTTCTAAAGTCTAAATATTGTGGGATGTCAAAAGCGTCACTGAGTGGTAGGCCTAATAGATTAATGTTCCCACAAAGCTCTTTCCTTGTGGGCATCAAAACAAGGCCTTGTTTGATAAAGGGCTAATGATTGACAGAAGAATTAGATCTTTGATTGGCTGTGAAATCCAGCATGGTCCCAGAGTAACAAATAAGAAGTGGGTAACTTTTTAGGCATTCCAAATCTGTTACTAGTAGGCCTATTTCAAATCAAAACCCTATGTTGTGAGTACATACATGTATTTGAGCCTTTTAACCCATTACCAGACGACAGAATTTTAGACTCGTCAAAATTCAAAGATGATGCAGACGACAATTAAAATTGAATGAAAATTTACATTTTTCGGACTTTTTGTGTAGAAAATATTGTGAGAAATGAAGAAATTGCTTGTCACAAGCAATTTCTTCATTTCCCACAATGTTTTCCCAAGCCTTTTCTTGTGAGGGAGTCAAAAGGCGTCACTGTGCAGTAATGGGTTTTAATAAAAAACCTGCAAGATTGGGAAAAAACGTAGGCTATGCAAAATAAGGCCTATATTGAAAAACTATGAACGCTTCACAATTTTAACTGAATTTCTGCATGAAAATGAAATAATCAGACAACAGAGGATGTTAGTTTGACCCCCCTCCCTGAACACCCACTGGATCCGCCGCTGGCGTTATTAAAATTGGTAAGCATATTCCATCATTTATCGTGAATGGGCTATAGTTATGAAATCTTTGCTAAGGGAGACAAACTCAGATTGAACATGTGAATATACATTATTAACTCCCTTTCAATATGACATGTTTTATGGATTTGTTCCGATCGATACCGCTAATGAATGGAAAAGGTAGCACTTGATTTACAAACGAACTCTAAATATGATATCAGGTCAAGTTTAATGCGCGCTTGAGGAACTAAATAGTGAAAGATTAGAATAAATATTTGCTGAAATATTGAGAAAATTCGTCTATTTCCTTATATGGTAATATTCAAATTGATACACATAGATTGGAAGATAAATATGATTTTATACCTATAGGCGACATACCCTTTGTGCGTCCGGACGGATGGATATTTCAAGGACGGAAATATTCATCAAATTATTTGGAATCCTCACTTAATATTCTGAGTGGGGACACATCAAAAATCTAATCATAAATACTTGGTCTGATCTCTTGATGAGTTCAACCAAGTAAACAATGGAAAATGGCACATGATGGTGAGATGAGAATCGGGAACTTGTAAGTTCCATCAAAACATTTATTTAACCCTTTCCCAAACGGCAAATTTTCAAAATTTCCATTTCAAAAGCTGCTGCAGGCGACAAATGGACACTGTTTAGGATAGAATTTGTGTATAATATAACACAGAAAATATTGAGACAAAAGGAGAAACTGCTGGTTATCAGCAGTTTCTTCTTTTGTCTCAATGTTTTCACAAGCCTTTTCTATCATTTTTTTTTCACACTGTTTTCTAAAGTCTAAATACTGTGGGGTGTCAAAAGCGTCACTGAGTGGTAGGCCTTATAGATAAATGTTCCCACAAACCTCTTTCCTTGTGGGCATCAAAACAAGGCATTGTTTGATAAAGGGCTAATGATTGACAGAAGAATTAGATCTTTGATTAGCTGTGAAATCCAGCATGGTCCCAGAGTAACAAATAAGAAGTGGGTAACTTTTTAGGCATTCCAAATCTGTTTCTAGTAGGCCTATTTCAAATCAAAACCCTATGTTGTGAGGACATACATGTATTTGAGCCTTTTAACCCATTACCAGACGACAAAAGTTTAGACTCGTCAAAATTCAAAGATGATGCAGACGACAATTAAAATTGAATGAAAATTTACATTTTTCGGACTTTTTGTGTAGAAAATATTGTGAGAAATGAAGAAATTGCTTGTCATAAGCAATTTCTTCATTTCCCACAATGTTTTCCCAAGCCTTTTCCTGTGAGGGAGTCAAAAGGCGTCACTGTGCAGTAATGGGTTAAAACCTGCAAGATTGGGAAAAAACGTGTGCAAAATTAGGCCTATATTGAAAACTATGAACGCTTCACAATTTTAACTGAATTTCTGCATGAAAATGAATATAATCAGACAACAGAGGGTGTTAGTTCGAACCCCCTCCCTGAACACCAACTGGATCCGCCACTGACGTTATTAAAATTTGTAAGCATATTCCATCATTTATCGTGAATTGGCTATAGTTATGAAATCTTTGCTAAGGGAGACAAACTCAGATTGGACATGTGAATATACATTAACTCCCTTTCAAAATGACATGTTTTATGGATTTGTTCCGATCGATACCGCTAATGAATGGAAAAGGTAGCACTTGATTTACAAACGAACTCTAAATATGATATCAGGTAAAGTTTAATGCTCGCTTGAAGAATTAAATAGTGAAAGATTAGAATAAATATTTACTGAAATATTGAGAAAATTCGTTTATTTCCTTATATGGTAATATTCAAATTTATACACATAGATGGGAAGATAAATATGATTTTATACCTATAGGCGACATACCCTTTGTGCGTCCGGACGGATGGATATTTCAAGGACGGAAATATTCATCAAATTATTTGGAATCCTCACTTAATATTCTGAGTGGGGACACATAATAGATCTAATCATAAATTCTCGGCCTCATCTCTTAATGAGTTCAACCAAGTAAACAATGGAAAATGGCACATGATGGTGAGATGAGAATCGGGAACTTGTAAGTTCCATCAAAACATTTATTTAACCCTTTCCCAAACGGCAAAGTTTCAAAATTTCCATTTCAAAAGCTGCTGCAGGCGACAAATGGACACTGTTTAGGATAGAATTTGTGTATAATATAACACAGAAAATATTGAGACAAAAGGAGAAACTGCTGGTTATCAGCAGTTTCTTCTTTTGTCTCAATGTTTTCCCAAGCCTTTTCTATCATTTTTTCACACTGTTTTCTAAAGTCTAAATATTGTGGGGTGTCAAAAGCGTCACTGAGTGGTAGGCCTTATAGATAAATGTTCCCACAAACCTCTTTCCTTGTGGGCATCAAAACAAGGCATTGTTTGATAAAGGGCTAATGATTGACAGAAGAATTAGATCTTTGATTAGCTGTGAAATCCAGCATGGTCCAAGAGTAACAAATAAGAAGTGGGTAACTTTTTAGGCATTCTAAATCTGTACCTAGTAGGCTATTTCAAATCAAAACCCTATGTTGTGAGTACATAGGCCTACATGTAGATTATTTGAACATTTTAAAAACCTGCAAGATCATAAAAAGTTCAAAAAAACGTAGGCCTATGCAAAATTAGGCCTATATTGAAAAATTATGAACGCTTCACAATTCTAACTGAATTTCTGCATGAAAATGAAATAATCAGACAACAGAGGATGTTAGTTTGACCCCCCTCCCTGAACACCCACTGGATCCGCCGCTGACGTTATTAAAATTGGTAAGCATATTCCATCATTTATCGTGAATGGGCTATAGTTATGAAATCTTTGCTAAGGGAGACAAACTCAGATTGAACATGTGAATATACATTATTAACTCCCTTTCAATATGACATGTTTTATGGATTTGTTCCGATCGATACCGCTAATGAATGGAAAAGGTAGCACTTGACTTTCAAACGAACTCTAAATATAATATCAGCTGAAGTTTAATGCGCGCTTGAAGAACTAAATAGTGAAAGATTAGAATAAATATTTACTGAAATATTGAGAAAATTCGTTTATTTCCTTATATGGTAATATTCAAATTTATACACATAGATGGGAAGATAAATATGATTTTATACCTATAGGCGACATACCCTTTGTGCGTCCGGACGGATGGATATTTCAAGGACGGAAATATTCATCAAATTATTTGGAATCCTCACTTAATATTCTGAGTGGGGACACATAAAAAATCTAATCATAAATACTTGGTCTGATCTCTTGATGAGTTCAACCAAGTAAACAATGGAAAATGGCACATGGTGGTGAGGTGAGAATCGGGGACTTGTAGATCTAGTTCCATCAAAACACTTATTAAAAGCAACGGGTTCATGGGGGTATAGAACAATAATCGTGTAGGCCATCGTCAATCACCCAAATTTTCTAGGTAACCGCAATGTGATCGTTGTTCTTAACCTATTATCAAACGGCAACATTTTAATTTCAATTGCGTGAAATATTGTATTTTTATCTTTTTACGTAGAAAGCATTACAGGAAATGAAGAAATTGCTTGTCACAAGCAATTTCTTCGTTTTCCACGATGCTTTTCAAAACCATAATCTCGCGAGGAATCAAGAGAGCCGTTAGTCTAGCGTGGGGCGTTTCGTACCAATCTCCGAGCAGAGTTGTCGTTCGTTACACTCACCATACATCTCTGCGACGGTCTGGGCGGCTGAATGACAAGAATCTTGTCAAACCGAGGAAAACGTGTATTATTACTGTTTAACTGTTTCATGTGTAACATAATAAAGTGGACAAAGAATTGATGACTCTGGGTACATTTGAAAGTTATTATAACTGATGAATTTACCCATATAAAATGGAACTATTTTCTCAAGCCTTCTTACCAATGGCAGGAATTTTGTGCTAAAAATAGACTAGGTTTACTGTTTTGTTTTGATAAATCGTCGGTGTTGTTATATAATATTGAGTCTATGGCTTGAATCAAGTCGTAGTTGCGAGAATTTATAACAACACTTACGAAATACAATTGTTTGTCCGAAATACGCCACGGTTAGCTGGATAAAATCGTTCCCTATCAGAATGAAACGTACAGAAAATTTGAATGAATGACATCAATTTAAAACAAGAGTGCCTGAAAGGCACTGATATCGCTCACCTGAGTTCTTCCTGTATTTGATTGTGTATGATATAAATTTTGTTGTGAACAAATATATAAGTCGTATCAAATTATTGTTAATAAAGTTTCATAATTTCCAATGAATGCAATGAAGTCACATTAGTATTCAATCATATTGCATGTAGTGACATCTTAAATATTGAATATCATGTGCTGTTCCAGTTTGATTTTTATAACCAAGATTTAACTTTTACAATTAAATTTTGAAACATCAGAATGATACATTACAAGCATTAATATGCTTAATATTTTAAGCCCCTCCTTGACTCATCAACATTTATTAACTTGTCAAAAATTTACAACAAAGTGTTCGAAAAGAGTAATTCAATGAGCATTTTGCTATACTTGGTTTAAATTGGCCCCATAATTGATTTTTGAAGAATTTCTGTACGACTTTTTTAAGTCCGATAAGCCCTACCCTGCCACACTCATTTTTTTTAACAAATCAAAAATTCACAAACAATATTATTGTTACAAAGAGTCACTCAAGCAACATCCCTGGTACAAATTGGCCCAACAGTTGATTTTTCTTATCATTTCTCCTAGTCGAATAAGTACCACCCTGCCATGTCCACATTTTTTACGAATCAGAAATTTGTAATAAAAATAAAAAGGGGTACTTAAAAGGAACATTCCTGAATAATTTGGTATAATTTGGTCCACCGGTTAAGGAGAAGAAAATTTTCAAAGAATTGTTTAATGATTTCTCCAAGTCTGATAAGCCCCGCCCTGCCATGCCTACATTTTTTGACAAATAAAAAAATTCCTGAACACACATTGAAAACAGTCACTCAAGAAACAGATCTGCCAAGTTTACTTCAAATTTGACCAATGGTTGATTTTTAAAGATTTTTTTCATGATTTCTCTAATTCTGATAAGCCCCGCCCTGCCTGCCCACATTTTTTGACGAATCAAAAATTTGAAAACAAGTTTTGCAAAGGGTCACCAAAGGAACATTTCTGACAAGTTTGGTAAAAATTTACTCATTGGTTAAGGAAAAGAAGATTTTTGAAGAATTATGTAACAATTTCTCTAAGTCTGATAAGCCCCGCCCTGCCATGCCCTCATTTTTTGACGAATCAAAAATTTCGCGACACACAGTGAAGACAGTCACTCAAGAAACATTCCAGCCAATATTGGTACAAATTGGATAAACATTTGATTTTTAAAGAATTATTTAACAATTTCTCAAATTCTGATAAGCCCCGCTCTGCCACGCCCACATTTTTTGACGAATCAAAAATTTGAAAACAAGTTTTGAAAAGGGTCACCCAAGGAACATTTCTGCCAACTTTGGTAAAAATTGACATGATGGTTAAGGAGAAGAAGATTTTTGAAGAATTATTTAATAATTTCTCTAAGTCTGATAAGTCCCGCCCTGCCACGCCCACATTTTTTGACGAATCAAACATTTGAAAACAAGTTTTGAAAAGGGTCACCAAAGGAACATCTCTGCCAACTTTGGTAAAAATTGACTCAATGGTTAAGGAGAAGAAGATTTTTGAAGAATTATTTAACAATTTCTCTAAGTCTGATAAGCCCCGCCCTACCACACCCACATTTTTTGACGAATCAAAAATTTGAAATCAAGTTTTGAAAAGGGTCACCCAAGGAACATTTCTGCCAACATTGGTAGAAATTGACTCAATGGTTAAGGAAAAGAAGATTTTTGAAGAATTATTTAACAATTTCTCTAAGTCTGATAAGCCCCGCCCTGCCACGCCCACATTTTTTGACGAATCAAAAATTTGAAAACAAGTTTTGAAAAGGGTCACCCAAGGAACATTTCTGCCAACTTTGGTAGAAATTGACTCAATGGTTAAGGAGAAGAAGATTTTTGAAGAATTATTTAACAATTTCTCTAAGTCTGATAAGCCCCGCCCTGCCACGCCCAAATTTTTTGACGAATCAAAAATTTGAAAACATGTTTTGAAAAGGGTCACCCAAGGAACATTTCTGTCAACTTTGGTAGAAATTGACTCAATGGTTATAGAGAAGAAGATTTTTGAAGAATTATTTAACAATTTCTCTAAGTCTGATAAGCCCCGCCCTGCCACGCCCACATTTTTTGACGAATCAAAAATCTGAAAACAAGTTTTGAAAAGGGTCACCCAGGGAACATGCCTGCCAAGTTTGGTTAGGATTGGCCCAGTGGTTAAGGAGGAGAAGATGTTTAAAGAAATTGTTGACGACTTCCGACGCACAACGCACGACGCACGACGCACGACGCACGCCGGACACAGGGTGATCACAAAAGCTCACCTTGAGCATGTTGCTCAGGTGAGCTAAAAAATCAAATCATTATCGTTGGAAAATGATATTAAATTTTAAGCAACGTGAAGTATGATACATTTTGGACTTCGGAAAAGAAAAATTATTTGTAATTGCCATTTTGATGTGATAGAAAGTGACGTAATTTAGCAGATGATGACGCAATACTATCTGAGGCAACCACAGAGGTGAATGTAATGAATGAACCGTGTGCAAGAGAGTGGTTTCGTACATGTATGCCATCTGGAGGACAAAATCACGTCTTCAATGATTTGATGAAGGTGGCCCAGGTGACAATATCGGGAATGAATATTTTCTTAACCCTTTCCCAAACAAGACCTGGTTTTGACGTCCCTAATAGAAAAGGATTGGGAAAATATTGAAACAAAAGAAGAAACTGGTGATAACCAGCAGTTTCTCCTTTTGTCTCAATATTTTCTGTACCATATTTTACACAAATCCTATCTTTAATAACACCCACTTTGTCATTTGTGACAGTTTTTGAAGTGGATTACTCTAAAATTTTGTTGTTTGGGAAAGGGTTTAAAAAAGGGGGAGGATGGAACCAATGTGTGTTTGCGATTGTAAAAGGCACGTTCCTCCATGGATAATCATTTGAGCCAGGATCTGGAAAGGGGTTCCTTAAGGCCTGTGCCCAAGTGGAGCAGTCTGATTAGAATCTATTTTGCCCTCTCACGATTGCTACAGGTCATGAAGAAGATAGACCAGTATAGTTCTAGATCAGACTGCGTGTTTAACCCTTTCCCAAACGGCAAAATTTTAGGGTGATCCAATTCAAAAACAGCTACAAATGACAAAATAGATGTTATTTAGATATAATTTGTGTATAATATGACATAGAAAATATTGAGACAAAAGGAGAAACTGCTGGTTATCAGCAGTTTCTTCTTTTGTTTCAATGTTTTCACAAGCCTTTTCAATCAGGGACGTCAAAACCAGGTCTTGTTTGGGAAAGGGACCTTTTTCAAGATCGATGTGATCCCTGCTCGTTTCCTTTCGGATTTGGTAGGCAAATCATTTACATCTATTACAAGCAAGTCTACATTTCCAAAAATGTTTTTCTACCAAGAGACAAAACAAAGCAAAATTTCATTCACAGGAAGACCAGTCTTAGTTTTGCCGTCTGGTAATGGGCAAAGAAATCCACATATCGTCGATGCTATTGCAAAACCGCGTAACTCCAGCTTGATTAAAGCTGGAGTTACGAGGTTTTGCAATAGCACTGACGTTATGTGATGTGAAATCGATATGCGATGTGAAATCGGTATATATTACCCTGTAGGCGCGTACTATCTACGAGAAGGCCTGGAAGCCGGACTTCAACATGATTATTTTTTGTCCAGTGGTCTTTTCAAGAAAAAAATGAAAAAACAGATCCTGGAACCCCCCACAACTATTACCATAATTTATGACAAGAATTTTGACTCTTCCAAGTACAAAGATGTTACAGACGACAATTTCAAGTGACTGTAATTTGACATTTCTGGTATCTCTGTAACATTGTGGAAAACGAAGAAATCTCTTGTGACAAGCAATTTCTTCATTTCCTACAATGTTTTCTACGTAAAAAGACAAAAAATGCAATATTTCAATCACTTGACATTGTCGTCTGCATCATCTTTAAATTTGGACTAGTCTAGAATTTTGCCGTTTGGTAATGGGTTAAAGAACAGCGATCACATTGCGTTTACCTAGAAATGTTATGTGATTGACGATGGCCTGCGCTTTTATTGTTCTAAACCACATGAACACGTCGCTAATTAAATAGGCTTTTATGTCTTGATGAAAATTGTCCCTGAATCTCATCTCAACATAATGCCATTTCCCCCATGTACTTGGTTTGGTTGAACTCACTTTGTTGTAGATTTATGATTAGATTTTTATGTGTCCCCACTCAGAATATTAAGTGAGGATTCCAAATAATTTGATGAATATTTCCGTCCTTGAAATATCCATCCGTCCGGACGCACAAAGGGTATGACGCGTTAATGTATGAAATCTTAGCTGTATTTCCATCTAGGGTTCATTTGAATATTCCTTATACGGAAATGATAGAAAATGGTCAACATTTTCACAAATATATATCTTAATCTTTAACAAAAGGGCGTAAAATACATATCAAACTTCCCGCAATTATAATTTTTAGAATAATTTGTCAATCAAACACCACCCAGTCCATTCTTTATCGGTATCGATCGGGAAAAAATCCATAAAAACAAGTCATTGACAAAGACCTGAATCACGGGAGGTAATTCCAATACGCGTACACATTTGCAATCTGGGTTTGTCTCCCTTGTCATCGTATAAACCCTTCCCAAGTGATGGGAATTTAGACTGCTCCAGTTTGAAAGGATTTGTATCGAGTTTTGCGTAGCTTTCAACGTTTTTAGCTATTCTAAAATGTGTTGACGCTAGACAATATGCATGAGCATGGAAAAATTATGAGAAAAGAAGAAAATGGTATATACTAGTTTACAGCAAAGGGATCTGTAATTTGACCCTTAACACTTTCTAGTCTTTACTTATGAGAGATAAAGAATAGTCTAGATGGTGCCAAGGCTCAAATTACGGACCCCTGTGGTTTACAGCACATGATGAAACACAAATGTCCCCGAAACGGCAATGTTCATGATAAAGGGTTGATCAGGGTTATTGAATGATATTCCGGAACGCCATCTTGAAAAGAACAGATATAGATATCATTGAAAGAAGGTTGCATACCAAATTTGAGATTCGTATGTCAAATATTTTTGGAGAAAAGCCAATGTTAAGTTTTCGGACAGACAAATGGACGGACGGGGAAACACACGGACGGACGGACGTTCCAGCCTATAAGGATAAAGGGCTTTTTCCTTTGATCTTAATGTAGATCTAGAAAAGATCCACACAAAATGGTACGGTTTCAGTAATATGTTCTATATTTTATATAAATTATGGACGGACTGAAGAGCATAAACACCACAAGGTTGGTCCGAACAGACGGACATACATTATACAGAGACAAACAAGTACGAGTAAAACAATATGCCCCGATCTTTTGATGCTGGGACGTTTGTAGAAAAAGTACGTCTTTTAAATGCTTTGCCTTGATCAAGATTTTCCAATTTTCTTCTTTTTTCTCTCAATGGATCTATTTGTATTTCCTTTGGCACAATTATGTAATTCAAACTATTGTTTATGATTACACTGCATATCGTAGCTTTTCAAAAAAAAAAAAACAAGCAAGCAGTTACGAGGTTTTCGTTGAAAAGCAACGATATACGATGTACATCATATTCTTTACTAAATTTGTTGCTCTTCGCGAGGTTAGCCTGGTTTTGACGTCCCTAATGACGGCGAGGAATCGCATGACAACATCGCAGAAAATCTTCGGTAATTTTGTTAATATTATATGCGGCCGATTTGAAAATGGTTTTAAGATGGCGAAAATACGACAGGGATTTATCATTAGATGAATGTGATAGATCTTTCAAAAATCAGGTGATACAAAGTTGTTGATGGTCTATCCTATCCATCTAATTCGTGGCGTTTTCCAAGCTTTTCTGCTTCAAACGGAGTTCAAGTTGGCAAAGTTAGTATTAACATAAATATCGACGATTCTTCGAACTTGTTGTGCCACGTGATTCGCCTTCGTGCTAATAGGAATGACTTTTGTATCAAATTTATCTCAGCTATTGGTCTATAATATTTAGATCCCATCTTTATCAACATCCATTTTGTCGTCTGTAACAACTTTCAAGTCGAAACAATCCATTGTTTTGCCGTTTTAACCCATTCCCAAAACAACAAAAATTTAGGGTGTTCCAAATTCAAAGTGAATGAAATTTGACATTTTTTGGTCTTTTAGGGTGGAAAACATTGTGGGAAATGAAGAAATTGCTTGTCACAAGCATTTTCTCATTTTCCACAATGTTTTCAAAAGCCATTGTCTTGTGGGGAGTCAAAAAAGAGTCAATGTGTGGTAATGGGTTAAGATCAGTGAAATGTAACAAACGACAGAAGACAAAACAGTTTGCATGAAAATAGTTCATGTATTCATTATATACAATTTCAATAATTTTCATCCAAACAATACCCGCTTTTGACGTCTTTATAAACAGGAGCTTTGTGGAGCAGCAACTAGATAAAGCCTAAAATCACATTAATACATTGTGGTTAGTTTGAACTTGTTTTCGTTGGAAACTGCAGGAGTTGCGCATAATTCAAGGGCAGAAAATTCAAGAACGACGAGTTCTCTGAATAGGGAACGATTTTATCCAGTTAATCGTGACGTAAATTCGGACAAGCAAATAGTATATCGTAGGTGTGGTTAAAAATCCCGTAACAACGGCTTGAATCAAGCCGTGGTTACGAGATTTTATAACAACACGGACGGTTCATCAAAACATAACAGTAAACCCAGTCTATTTTAGCACAAAATTATTTGCCATTCAAACGGCGGAATGTACAATTAGACACCAAGGAAATTCGTTGTGGCAGGTTAAATCACCTTTTGATAGAAACTGTACGAGGAATAAGACACACAAGAAATTGCTAATGGACAAACAAGTGCACAAACGGATGGCCTTGGTCATAACATAATATGACGTTTCAGGCGTAGAATAAAATGCTTGTTAATTTTTTAAGAAAGAAGAAAATGCTGCTAAACAGCATTTTATCTTTTTCTTACAACACTTTCCATGCTTTAATTCATACATTTTATACATTGTAAGTAACACTGATCATGTCGTTTCTGTAATTTAGTGAACAATTCCATTTTAAAACAATCATGCATTTCAACAGGCCCAGTTTCAACTTCGCTGACAGAGATAATCTATTCAAACATATAAAGAAAAGTGTTTGATAATTTTTTCTGTCAAATAAAGATTTTTTCATATAAAGTATTGAATACTGTTTGACCCTTTCCTAAACAAGACCTGCCTAAGGCCCTTGACGCTCCTAATCAAACCAAATTTGAAAAGCAATGCACTAAAAGAAGAAAATGCTCATTTAATAGCATTTTCTCCCTATCTCTCAGCGCTTCTTCGTGCTATGAGATAAGTATTTCCTAAATTTGGAATCATTAATTTTGTTGTCTGCATCAGAATTTGGACCACTTAAAGCGTTGATATAAAATACATGTACCGGTACATGCAAAATAGTACAACTTAATCAATTTTGACAATAATTTCTTAGCATAAAACTTTTGAAAGTATCCAGGTAAATGGCTAAAATGCTGATAAATATCAATTTCTCAATTTCTCACCATGCTTTATCAATCAACTGTTTACTGAGCATATGTTTCAACATCCCTTGAAGAAAATGTATTGAGAATATATTTAAATCTTTCCCAAACAAGACCTGGTTTTGACGTCCCTAATGGAAAAGGCTAGGGAAAACATTGAGACAAAAGAAGAAACTGCTGATGACCAGCAGTTTCTCCTTTTGTCACATTGTTTTCTGTGCTACAAATTGCACAAATTCAATCTTTTTCAAGGTCTATTTTGTCGTCTGCAGCAGCTTTCAAATTGGAAAAGTCCATTTTTGATCCAGGCGCGTATCTAGGTGGGGAGGCCTGGAAGCCCGGGCTTCAACATTATCATTTTTTTCAAGTGTGCCCAGTGGTCTTTCCACAGAAAATTGTGAAATACAGACTGTTAGATGCCCCGAATAAAGGCACAGAGGGACTTGAGACGCCTCATGCCACAACCCATTACAATATGATGAAAATTTAGACTCTTCCAAGTTCAAAGATGTTTCAGACGATAATTTCTGGGGAATGTTATTTTACATTTTTGGAATCTCTCTGAGTAGAAAACATTGCGGAAAATAAAGAAATTGCTTGTCACAAGCAATTTCTTTGATATCCACAATGTTTTCCAGAGCTTTCCTGTTTTGGGGTATCAAAATGCACCAGACTGGACAAAACGCATTGGGCTTCAACAATACAAAATTCCTGGCTACGCCCCTCTGACCCATTCCCATATAATGACGCTCTACTTGACTCCCCACAAGATAAAGGCTCCGCAAAGATTGTGGAAAATGAAAGAATTGGTTGTGACAAACATTTTCATCATTTCCCACAATGTTTTTTTACCAAGAATGACCAAAGAAAATGTTAAAAAAAATATTTACTTGACATTAACGTTTCTAACGTCTTTTAATTTGGACCAGTCTAAAATTATGCCCTCTTGTAATGAGTTAAATTCAACGGTAGTAATTAACCAAACAAGAATTGGTTTTGACGTTCCTAATAGACAGGGCTACGGAAAACATTGAGACAAAAGAAGAAACTGCTGATAACCAGCAGTTTCTCCTTTTGCCTCAATAATTTCTATGCTATTTTACACAAATCCAATGGTTTTCAATCTTAATTTTGTCGTCTGCAGCATCTTTAAAATTGGAGTACCCTGAAGTTTTGTCGTTCGGGAAAGGGTTAAGCGACACATCCTCAGCAAAAACATTCTGATACACTTCATATATTGTCATCAGCAGCTTTAAATTTGGTTCATTTCAACATATCAAGAACCAAATATTTTACGATCTTTTAGCACTACGCCATCGTTATCAGAATTGAACAGTCATGATGGATCATTATTATCAAAAAGGTTTTTCTTCATCCGTCTTCGTTCCCAGAATCACTCGACTGATCATCATACGTCACTGTCGGTCTGTTTGTGTTGACGACCATTTCCCCGAGATGCTCGTCGGTGTCAGAGTCACTGTCACTGGGTGGTAACATATCGTCTGGTATTACAGAATTTGTGTTCTTATCACAGGTACCCTCCGTAAAACTGGATGGCCTATTGGAAGAAAAATATTAAAATATGACTTAATTAAGAAACTTAAACTTTTGGGTACAATATAGGACAGAAAACATTGAGGCAAAAGAAGAAAATGCTGGTTATCAGCATTTTCTTCTTTAGTCTCAATGTTTTCCCAAGCTCCCTTTTTAAAACAATTGACGACTATTTCTCGGAGATGTTTGTTATCAGAGTGGCTGTCACTGGGTGGCAACATATCATCTGGTATTAGAGAATTTGTGTTCTTATAACAGGTACCTTCCGTAAAACTGAATGGCCTGTTGGAATAAATAACATTAGAATAAGACTAAATAAAGACAATTATTGGCCAGAGCTACTAATAAGAGGGTATGAAGGCATTTTTATTTTGTTATTTCAAATCTAAACACTATGATGTGGATACTTATTTGAATTGTGTTGATGAGATGATTCCAATGAGTAACCACAACATGGGGTTTGATGACCCATTAGTGAAATATTGCATTTTAACCCTTTCCCAAACAAGAACTGGTTTTGACGTCCCTAATAGAAAAGGCTTGGGAAAACATTGAAACAAAAGAAGAACCAGCAGTTTCTCCTTTTGTCTCAATATTTTCTTTGCCATATTTTACACAAATCCTATCTTTATTAACATCCATTTTGTCATTTGTCACAGTTTTTGAAGTGAATCATCGTAAAATTTTGTCGTTTGGGAAAGGGTTAAAAAGCCATTACCCCATCAATGATCTTTTCTGTGGATCTGTATGGTCATGTGCTATTTGAAATATTTCTACCTAGGGTAGACAAGTCTAGGATTCCATTCACTTGAAATTGTCATCCAACATCTTTGGAATTGGACCATTTGAAAATTTTGCTGTCGGGTAATTGTTTAAAACCATATAACTTTGATAGAGCCTTTATAAAGAAACACTCCAATTGGGTCAGAAATAATAAAACATTGTTGACGAAAGAAGTTTTTAATGGTGTCAACCTGCCCATTTCTCATTCTGCACGTGTGTCAGCTATATGTAATCACAAACCCAATCTTTATTAACCCATTACCAAACAACAAAATTTCGACTTGACCAAATACAAAGATGTTGCAGACGACAAACTTTAAATTGATTGAAAAGTACATTTTTTTTTAATCTTTTGGTATGGAAAATATTGTGGAAAATAAAGAAATTGCTTGTCACAAGCAATTTCTTCATTTTCCACAATGTTTTCCACAGTCAGTTTCTTGTGGGGAGTCAAAAAGAGTCACTGTGTGGTAATGCGATAAACCCATTCCTTTTGATCACATCACAACCTTACTAAGATTCAATAGAAATTGGTTAACAGGTTCACAAATGGTTAAAATTAAGGTTAATTTGAAAGCTACTGTAGACGACAAAATTGAAGCAAATAAATAGGCAATGTGTGTACATTGCCTATACACATTGCCTATACACATTGCCTATACACATTGCCTATACACATTGCCTATACACATTGCCTATACACATTGCCTATACACATTGCCTATACACATTGCCTATACACATTGCCTATACACATTGCCTATTCATTTGCTTCAATTTTGTCGTCTACAGTAGCCTCCAAGTTGTATTACACAACTGTGGCATCTCTCCCTTAGCACCCTAGACATTCAGTCCCGGTGAAACAGGGCAACGTGTCCCCCTTGGTAACATGTCCCCCCTCCCCCCCCCCCCCTGGGTAACATGTCCCCCCTCCCCTGGGTAACTTGTCCAATATGCAATATGGTTAAAAAAATTCCAATGGGGGGACATGTAACCCGGGGGGACATGTTACCCAGGGGACACTTTACCCTGGGACGCCGGCTCCCTAATAACATTATTTGTTTATCCACGTTTCAGAAAATTTCTTACCATTTCCCCTGATCCTGGATATATTTGATTTGTTCCCTGTACAATATATGGGCAATCTCTCCCTTTACCTTGTCCCCTTCTTCGATACTCTCTAT
The DNA here is from genome assembly GCA_963680895.1 of Fragum sueziense. NCBI lineage: Eukaryota > Metazoa > Mollusca > Bivalvia > Cardiida > Cardiidae > Fragum > Fragum sueziense. The sequence continues at coordinate 61,502,356 of OY804594.1, read as the reverse complement.
CATCACATAATCACCTACAAACAAAGATTGATTGATAAATGGGGTTTAACCCTTTCCAAAACAAAACTTTGTACCTAATAGTAAAGGTTTGGGAAAACATTGAGGCAAAAGAAAAAAATGCTGATAATCAGGTGGTGGAGCAATCCACCTCTAAATGTTTATGACGTCACCCAATTAGGTTTGGATATGTTACAAATGATAAACGACATTGCATGAAAAATTCTGACTCATTAGGGGTGGGATACCTTAACATCATGTACAATACTTACCTCTCTTGATCCAGATGTTTTTACGGAACTTTGTAGGCATGCTAACCAGGAACCTCTCTCCTGCAGCATTCTCCACTTCATGTAGGTTGTTACCCCTTCCTCCATATACCTGTCATGGTGATACAAACATTTTTAAAAGACCTTCCAAGGTCTAACATTAACTTTTTGGGCTACCAGACAGTCGGGCTTGTTGCTGCCAGATGCTGCTAGCCCTGACCAAACATGCACTGGTCCTGACCAAATATTTGGATAATAGGGACAAGTTGTACACAACAATAATCCTTTCATAAGCTAAGAGACAAGTTTTGAATAAAAAATAAATGAAAATTTGAAGGGCCCATGTTCTTGTTGTGTCACATATCCTGTGTTTTCATTATGGTAATAGTGACTTCGATTTGAAATTAGGCTGACTAGTTGGTCTTGCATCTTATGGATCTAACTAGCCATGACCAAGCAGCAGGCAGTTAATGTCTGTCGGGCACAGGTTAATGTTGAACCCTGCCTTCCCAAACAATACTTATTTGACGTCCCTAAGAAAATAGTTTTGGGAAAACATTGAGCAAAAGAAGAAAATGCTGATGATCAGCATTTTCTCCTTTTGCCTCAATATTTTCTGACCAGGAACCTCTCAACAGCTGCATTCTCCACTTCATACAGGTTGTTACCCCTTCCTCCATATACCTGTCATGGTGATACAAACATTTTTAAAAGACCTTCCCCAACAAGACTTGGTTTGACATCCCTAAGATAGTAGGTTTGGGAAAACATTGAGGCAAAAGAAGAAAATGCTGATGATCAGCATTTCGTCGGTGCTATGACAAAATTGCGTAACAAATTAGTTACGCAATTTTGTCAATTTTTTTTATAAATGCTTTCTACTAAGTATGTAGGGGCGCATATCCTGTCAAAACGGCGTTTCTCTACACCTATAAGAACCCTTTCAATTACCATGTGACAAAATTGCGTACCTCGATTTAGCTGACAAAAATGCGTTGTACATAGAAAAATTATTTACACGAGTGTAATAAAAGGCTGAGAAATGGCATTCTTCTCTGTTTTTCTTCTACTTTGACCAATAAATGAACCGTAAGTTATGTTCAATTACCTTATTTTACCTTAAAGAAGCTGAATTGTTCATGTAGTTATTGAGTTACACAATTTTGTCGGCACATTTTTTAAAACGGTAAAAAGTACTAAAAACGTTTTTGGCTCTCCTGAAAAAAATGGTTTTTGAGCTAAATTTCTATTACGCAATTTTGTCATAGCACCGACGATTTTCTCCTTAGGCTTTTGCTTCAATATTTTCTGGCAAGCATTCTCCACTTCATGCAGGTTGTTACCCCTTCCTCCATATACCTGTCATGGTGATACAAACATTTTTAAAAGACCTTCCCAAACAAGACTTGGTTTGATGTCCCTAAGAAAATAGGTTTAACTGTTTGGGAAAACATTGAGGCAAAAGAAGAAAATGCTGATGATCAGCATTTTCTCCTTTTGCCTCAATGTTTTCTGGCAAGCATTCTATACTTCATGTAGGTTGTTACCCCTTCCTCCATATACCTGTAATGGTGAAACAAACCTTCAACCCATTACCAGACGGCAAAATTTTGGACTGGTACAAAACTACAAATGCCTTACCCATTACCTGGATGATGATACATTTCCGCTTTCAACTTACTAATAATTAAAAATATCTAGACAGCGAAAAACTTATACAAATACCAAAATGGCGTTTAACATGTTGTCAATGATAACATCGAATTTTGATTAGGCTAACTAAGCCTGACAGTGACTCAAAATCCACATTTAGGAACAGGCAGTTGAGTTGACTCAGTTTGCATGTTCCTTATGGTGGATTTCTCGTAGATATTGGTTGAACTTATGAAATCATAATCATCTACTTTTCAAGGTACCTAGGTACGTGCTTGTAATTGCCAGACGAGTACACACATACCAGTGTTCTCCCCAGCCCAATAAGCTGTATCGGCCCCACTACAGCTTCATGTAAATTAGTGCAATGCCACTACAGCTTCAAAAGTACCCCACAGCTTAATTTCTTCAAAAGGGTCACCAAATAGAGGATTTTCTAGACATTTCATGTCAAAAAGTAATAAATAATGCATTCTTGTGAAATAAAATGTAATAATTCTGTATAAAAACATTATGGGAAAAGAGGAAATTGCTCAAATTGAGCAAATTCTTCTTTTCCCATTATGTTTTTATTCACATTATTGTTTGCATGAACATGATGCATTTCAAGGTTTACCAACACTTATAATTTGCCACTACGGCTTCAGACATGGCGAAGAACAACAAATCTTTGTCAGACATTCGGTCTGACAGTAATGAGTTACCTGTCAGACCAAATGAAATTTTGTCAGTCCGAACTATCATTCTCTAGCTTACAGGTCAAAATCAATGTCAGACAGTGGGACTGACATTAGCAAAAAAATTATCAGACTGAGGGAAATTTCATCAGACATGTCTGCCGGTCCGACAGTCTTCGCCATGACTGCGGCTTCAAATTATTCTGCGGAGAACCCTGCATACAAATTTTGTACTTGTTTGAGTCCTAGTAAACAAAATCAGTCATTGTTTCGAACAGAACTAAAACCACTCACTCTGACTATTTCTTGGTTATTCTCTGGCAGCACATAATCATCTAACACTTCTTTTACTACATGTTTTCGTTTTGTAGCTTTGGACATTATTCCTTGATTCCATTCACTGAAAAATTTATTATAAAGAAACAGAAAGAAAAGATCATTTAAAACACCATCGACATGGAATCATGCCAGATGGCAAGATTTTAGACTTCTCCAAATAAAATAATTATCCGAACGACAATATCGAGTCACTCGGCGAGTGAATGAAAATCTACATTTTTATAATTTTAAAGCACCAATGTCATTTGTGTGGAAATAGGATAATCAGCATTTGGCCCAAGTTTGATTACGTCCGAAAAATAGGTCTTATCCGAAATGAGGGCCGGTAGTACAATATTGCGGTTTGTGTGTAATCACGTCGTTAACCGAGAAGAATAAGTCTTTAAGTTATTAAACTGATTGCTGCAAATAGTAAAATGTTATAAAGTGTCTTAAATTACCTTCAAAACGCTAGAATTTCGCAGAAAACCGGTCGTGAAACATAAAATTCTTGAGTTTCAAGGGAGGTAATTTGGTATGTTTTCTCAAGTCGTGCCCCCCCCCTTTCCCCGCAAAAAAGAGAGAAAATAAAATGAAGGAAAAATAATAATCAAAAAGAAAAAAGGAAAAGAAAATGTGCCTCAATGCCCAAATTCAAAAGTGATGCACATGACAAAACTAATTAATTTTGTTTTATTTCCCAAAGCTTATTTGCAGCATCTCTAGGGTGCGGTAGGCCTATCGTCTTGTCACAAAAATGTTGCTCGGTCTTGTCCCTTTCCCAAATAACACAATTTTAGGGTTGTCTTATTTGAAAGCTGCTGCAGTTTCAGTCCGTACAGGAACAGGAACAGGAATTTTCCTTATTTTACACTGAAATTTTTCGGAAAATCCAATTAGCCCCCCCCCCCCCCCCCCCCAATATTCAGACACAGGGGCTTCAGCCCATCCAATATGAAATTACTTCGTACGGACCTGAGCCAGATGACAAAATGGATGTGGATATAGATAAGATTTTCTTACAAGATAGCCAAGAAAATATTGAGTCAAAAGGAAAAAATGCTGATTATCAGCATTAAATTCTTCTTTTATCTCAATATTTTCCCAAGCCAATTTTATTAGGGGTGTTTGGGAAAGGGTAAAAGGGTCCCATACTCAGGGTCGTTTTAAAGAGAACTTTTTCCACCTTGCTATCTGGGAAGCAAATTTGGATGAAAATTGAGAAATTACTTGTGATAACCAATTTTCCCCATGTAATGTTTTCCAAAGCCTTTAAAATGTTGAGCGTAAAAAGTGTCAATATACGGTAATGGACCGTAGGGGAGACTGGGGTAGGCTTAATGTGGAACACTTTTAAGTTGAATTTGTATCTATGCTCAATTTTCCTAATCCCTTTCAATCATATCTTTGTAAAATACGAAAAAGCGTTTTCTATCGGTTTTTTACTGCAATACGACACAACCATTTTATGGCATTTTGAAATTGCCCCCTGCAGTGTTCCGACTTGCCCCGTGGTTGAGGCAAATTGAAACATATGCCGGGGTAAAATGGAACTCTTATTTTCAATGTAACAGAGCTACATTTGAAAAGACATTTTTCTCTTTTATAAAGATGATATATAATTTCCTTACATCCTACTCTCTTTGGCGTCGCTGGACTCTCGTAAGCGTGTCCATGGACAAGGCATGGCAGAATACCAACCTAGCACTGATAGTGATAGAATCCACGAAAAAATATCTAGGCCTACTGGCTAAAATGATCGCATTTCTGCAATATATAAGATTTTTTTGAGTGTGAATATATCGAAATAGTGGTGAGAAGTGTGAGTAATGGTTGTGGACACACCAGTTTAGCAAGCCAGGTGTGCTGACAACCTTGATATGACCTTCTTAAGAGCTTGTTAAAAGCCTGTTTAACGCTAAACAAGCAAAGAAAGGGTTCATAGACGACATAGATCGTGTTTTGGGTGATTCTACGAGAAACGTGAATTTCGTGTCCCAGAACTTTAATTCAATTTCATGAAGATAAATCAAAACTTATGAAGATAAAACCACTCGATTTCTATTGATAATGATATATCCCTAATTTTCAAGTATGGAATATGTTAGAAATTGCAGTATATTTTTTATTTCAGCTCTGTCAAATAATGGTCGTCATTCAAAAATGCCCTGTCCCAAACATAGAAAGGGATACAATCTCGGTTTTCATTGACTTCCTTGTCCCTTATAATTGCAATTTTTCAGCTTCTCATCGTGTTTGTTTATATAGAGAATGCTTTGGATGAATCTTGTCATGAAATTTTCAAAGCTTTCAAAGGAAATTTGTTTGAAAGGAAATGTCCCACGTTTTCATGTCACCTCCGAAACAGAGATTTAAAAAGAGTTTGAAAACTTTCATTTCGCGGTATTTTGAAAAACGATTTGCGTCATGAAATACGTCACATCCTCTGTGACCCAAATTTGTTTATTCCAGCATCTAGATGACATCACAACAGACTACATGCGATACAAAAGGCAAATTTTATTTTGCGTATGTTTTTTCGATGTCACTACCGAGCATAATAAAATGTTCCTTTGTTGTTCAGTTATGATTAATACGTCTTCACTATAATATGTGCAATGGGATACATTATCTAAATTCTAAATCAATGTCATCGAATGAAGGCACCACGCCATGTACCGAGCGTTTTTAAGTTGAAATGTCACTTCCGCGACGAGTCACTACCATCACGAATATTGTAATGTCCCGTTGAGGACGAGGTTGTCACGGAGTGGACATTTATAGGAAAATTACAGAGTTATTTCGTTCTAAACTCTGTAAAACCCACAAAATTCAAAATATTATCAAGAAACTGTCATTATCTTATGATCGGATGTTAAAATGGGTAGGACAGGGGGCTTAAAATAAATTTAGGAACACTTTTTTAAAATATTGTCACCTCCGTGACGCCCAGTCACTACCGTGACGACTTGTCACCTCCGAAACAAAAATATTTTGTTTTCTGTTGTCTAATTCTACAAATGGCACATTTTCATAATAAATGAAGTTTGCTTTTAAAGTTTACTGCTCCAGCTGTATGAAAATGGTGAAAGCATGATGTATATAGGTTCATGTATGAATTTTTTACCATTTACAAAATTGTGTTTTTCAGATTGTCCTGCATGTCTGCATGTCAATTCTATAACATTTAAATAATATGTACACTCATGATCTAAAAATTGTTCAGCTATACTTACTACATTATGTTACGATAATACGGACAGAAAAAACGGAACTATGGTCTTTTTTGCTTAAGATATTTTAGCAAACAGTTACGTCACGGAGGTGACAAATCTTATACCCCTAGTTGTATTAAATTAATGAAAAATACAATATATGTAAGGAAAAGATCGTGCCGATCTGTATAACTTTATAGAAAAATGTTTTATCTTTTAGATTAAGGCAACTTTCAATGAAGAAAGCATACATATTTTTTTCCAAGTACTATGTGTGAAAATTCACGTTTTCTGTAGAATCACCCTTTTATGGCTACGTGGTTCATATTAACATACACATGTAATTCCCAACTTAACATAACTGATATCTTGTAGTAAAATATAAATTGGCATCGTCTGCTATCAATAATACAGCAATTTTAAGTGTTCCAACTTGCCCTGTGTATAATGTTCCGTTTTGTCCCATCATAGGGTGACCTTTGACCTTCTTCAACTAGCGCGTTTCTGGTGACGATAAATTAAATATATCTTCATTAAAATACGCTGCTATCTTTGTTCTACTAGTAGGAATAGGAAAATATCCACTGACTTCATAAGTGAAGTGCTTAGAAGAAAATATGTGGTAAGTGCAAAGATTACCTCTGTTGCTGAAAAACACATTTTCTGCTGTAGTGATCTTATTCATTTCATGAGATTGTTGAAATTTTGGATAAACCTCGGTATTGGTGTAACAATTCCAATATCTTATTGCTTTGTGTGATTATTGTAAGTATATTCAAGAAACTGTTATTGTTCCGACTCACCCCGTGTTCCAAAATACCCCAGTCTCCCTACCCTTACTCAGGGAACGAAAAGAAAATGTTCTGGGTCATCTTATTAGAGTTTAACCCTTTCCCAAACGAGAAAAAATCGACATTCTTAATTTGAAAAGAGATACGACTTACAGATAGCAAAATAATGCCAAATTATGTCGAAACCATTGGGACAGTAGTACCAGGTTCGAAAGATAACTCTTATTTACGGTGATAAGTGGGTTATGTCATGTCCAAAACATTGAGTCATTGTGATTGTTCTCGATGTTTTCTGTTCAAGCATTTTCATGGTTTTCATTGGGGAAGTAAAAACCTGGTATGCGGGTGACTGCGTTGTATTTCATTTTTCAACTCAAATTAAGACGTTTAAAATGTCTACTTGTCAAGATAGTTTAGGGCCGACGTAAGGCTCAATAAATTTCGCCCATAGCAAGCCTGTTGAAATTATCTATGACTGTCATCTTCATTACACATGTCATATCGAGAAATTGGTGGAAAACTATTGTAAGCGCATTTAATTATAAATGTTCTTACATTGTTTTAGCATCAACCACTATATATTAACTATAATATTAAGATATCAATACAATCCCATGCACTGGGTGAGGCTGGGCCTGGCGCATGCGGGTGCAAGCGCGGCTCTATGGCACCCACTGATTTCTATTTTAAACTTTTTACCCGTTTGGGACCTGGTGTGTTGTGTCAACTGGTTCTGTGTGTTTTTTGTATGTGTGTATGTTAGATTACACGTCGTCGGGGGTAGGATGTCACATGATTCCCTCCCGGTGAGGTGGCTTTTTGACGCAACACGCGAGGCAGGGTCGACTTTCGAATTTCAAGGTCACGCATCCATTCATGGTTTTTTGTGGACAGATTCATCGCGCCGTTTGTTCCCGTTCTGGCATCGCGTTAGTCTCTGATATCATGTAGTTTTTTCTCCATCGTTGAACAATTCGCAAAAATCAATATACTATTCAACTCAATATTACTTATTACTTATTTAATTTTCGGATGTATCCTCTGGTGCTCGGATTTGGGAGCTCTGACGACTTTCACAGCGTACAAGTTTGTCACTGCAGTGGGGGGACGCGGGCTCGGGCTGCTGCGGTCTCTTGGGGTCGCGGGGGTTGTCTGGGTGCTGCTGGTTAAAAATTCCTTAGAGCGAACTTCCTAAGAGCGAAGTGAAAGTAGCCAGTGGTGCTTGGGCAGCCAACGTCGCTCCGGGAGGTTTTGCTGCGGTCCGACCACGGGTCTGTCTACTGCGGTGCATGTATATATTTATGTTGATGGGGCTCCCGGGTCCGAGTGCCGGGGTTGCATCAAGAGCATCCGATAATTTTTTGTGACTTTTTTTTTCTCGCTTATGGATTAGGTTGTTTTTTTTTTTCTAGGGCTAAATCGGAGTCGAGCGACCTGGGCCGGGTGGGGTTGTGAAGGCCAGACACTGTCTGGACTCCCCGACCCCACCGGGCTCAGAGTCGCTCTGTGACGTTGAAAACATGATTAAACTGTATGTTTAACATTGTCCGGGATGCCCGGGCCGGTGGGTGTCGGTGGATGTACGTAACATCCGCCGACACTGATCGGCGCGGGCATCTCCAATGTTTTATTTGCGTTTTAAGCAGGTAATCAGCGATCTGTGATACACAAGAGGAGCGCTTCCGGCCGGGGGTTGGGGACAATCAACGCTGGCGGTGGTTGTTTTCTCCGGCCCCCGGCCGGGAGAGCCCCTCTTTTTTACGACTTTCCCTTTTTTGTATATAGTTACTTGGGCAGTAGTGTAGATAGTTTTATTTGTATATATAGCCCTTTTTAGGGTTTAGTTTTAGCATCCCTTATTAGTATACAACACCTGTAGTATGGCCGTAATTTAGTTTCATCCTGGGGCATCTTTGTACAAAAGCGATCCTCGTTAGTCATCGGTAGGGGCACCCTGTGGGATATTTGTAAATAATGCATGTCATATTTTTAACACGTGGCTCTGAGAGGGGTAGCGGCGGCCAGCTCATCACCTTATTTTTAAACTTTTAATTTTAGCACTTTTTTTAAACCACAGGGTGCAATCGGGGGGTGGGTGCAGGACTGCTCTAAGGTCATATTATGGCATATGAACTTAGAGTGATTCTGTATCCACTCTCCGATAGAAATGCATGAAGAAAGAATATAGTAAAGCGTCACCGCAGTCAATTTAGTCTTATCGTAGTCACATCGAAGTAGGAGTATTTATACATATTAGCACACAACTATGGCTGCTCGGCATATGGACTAGTCCGAACGCCGAGGGTAAACCGGACCCCTCCCCCGCCTGACCACCTGGCACAAAAAGGACCCGGATTAACCCGGGGGGATAGCTGGGCAGGATTGGGGGAGGGGGACACAGAAGATCTATCAATACAATCGTTGCATAAGATTTAGATCTAAACCACGTTCCCCCCCCCCCCCCCCCCCCCCAAAAAAAATGTATGCGTCAATTAATTTCTGACTGACAATTTGATATTTATCCACAACATGTAGGCCTACAGAATTATAGTATTCGGCATTAGATCACCCCTTTTCATGCGACAAAAGTTTAGACTCGTCTAGGTAGGAATTCAAACAAGTTACCACGTGCCGTTATCAAAGGCTAATTAATGAATTTTCATAAATGAAAAAAGTCCCAAAAATTAGTTAGATTTATATATAAAGCGAATGAACAGATATCGCAAGTCCTAGCTTGGAGCTCTGCACCCTGTCATTAGCCTATATTAAATTGGACAGCATCGTCGCTTTTCCACGAAAACCTCGTAACTGCAGCTTAAAAAAGCTGCAGCTGCGAGGTTTTCGATGAAAAGCGACTACATGCCTAGGCCTATAATGAAATTGGCCATCTTTATCAGCCTTTGCATACGTACAGCAACTGATCCAGGTTAGGTTCGGTGGGTTCAAACCAACCCCATTGTTGCCTGATTATTTCATTTACATTATAGAAATTTAGTCAGAATTATGGGGAAAACGAACGCCCCATCCCCTCTATTTGTATGCTCGAACCCCTGAAATCCTGAATCCGCCGCAGAATGCAGTTTTAGGCCAATCATTCAAGACTCATGTTGTTCTCATATTGCTTTTATATGCATATACATCATGTAATTAATAAATTACCATCGTTCAAAAACTCGTTGCAACACCCGAAAAGCGACATCGGTCGTTATCTATAATGAAAAATAGGCATTAGGCTGATGTTGGTCCATGTTGGTCCCAAATGCTTTAGTCCTTTCCCAAATGACAAACAATTAGGGTGGTCCAATTTGACAGCTGCGCTGCAGAAGGCTACTCTCCAAAGCCGAGGTCTATTGATTAACCATCAAATATGATCTTTATATTATAATACTGATATCATTATACAGGGGAAATGTATACCTATCAACGGTTCTATATATCAAAGTACCAGTGTTGTCCTATCGTACTCAGTCGTTGTGCAAAGACAGTCCAACACGGAAAACTTTTTTCGAAGCGAGAAAGTTGCCCTTTTAAGGATGATTACATAGTAATCAGCGAACTAGGGAACAAACTATTGCTCTTACTTGGATGTCTTTAACATGCTCTTTTCTATGGTTACTGTTATTTTACACAAAAATGTCTAGAATGACCACAAACACCGTGTTTATTAAATGGCCAGACAACGGTGTAGTCAGAGTGAAAATATGCAGACACAACGGTGCAGTTTCTGTGTTCTATGTACGGTGTGGTTATATTTTCATAACAAATTGTGAACGGTGTAGACATAATGCAATTGTGAACGGTGTAGACTTGAAGTAATACAGAACTTATCATTTCTGGAATGATAATATTTTTATGTTTAATGATAACGTTTTCACGGCTGAGAATCATGTTTTACAATTACTACCGAAATTCTTCAACAATTATGTTAATAATTTTTTATGTGACTGACTTGTAAATGCTTTGCAGCAAAGAAGGTGACAATATGTCTACAAAATATACTTTAATCAAAATATATCAGAATCTAGTTTCCTTGCTATTTGTCAAAGCAATTCCGTAAGGGTCAAATAGTAGAAATTACCAAGAATCTGCTGGCGCCCGTTTTATTTTTTTCTTTATTTTCAGTTCCATGCTGTTCACCTATTACTACTGTCATTTCGAAGGTTCGAAGTTTCGAAAATGTTGTGAAGCATTCGGAACAGGACCATTCCAGTCAGATATTAAAAGTGCGCAGGGCGGGGGAGATCAATGATCAGACAGGTCAAAAAGATTTGAAAACTCTGAACTTTAGTATTATTCCTGATATTATCAAGAAGTCAGACTAGGACATCATCCCCATTTGCAAGCATAGAATACACAAGATAGACCTCATCGACGTAGAAAAAAGGATTTTGGAGTTAACAAGATTCTTTCTATCGATGATATCCCCGGTTTTGAATGCATGAGTCCTGAACATAAAAAATGACGAAGTTCAACACCCCATAAAGTCGTTCAAAAAGCCCCGACCTTAATTTCTGATATTTCCATTGGACGTGCTAAAACAGATGAAACGGATAGGGTCTCTTCTCTTTCCCCACGAGAACATGAAAACAATGGCTGAAATGAACAGTTTGTTCCCAGATGTGATTAAGTCATTGAGAAGCGTTGATCAACTTGGTATTTGTTTATTTTGGTCAATGAAGGTCGGCTCTCGATGGAAAACATTGCATTTCATTTATTTATGGATGTGTGTAAGTTACACTGTCTTGGTAGTACTTCAATGCGTTTTACTCCAATAGTCAAACGGTTTTGGCGAATAGAATATTGTCCTTTTCATTGCAAATGGTTACATTTTATGAGTGAGCCCAAAAAATCTTGGTCAGAAAAATGTCAGTCCTGAAGAAGAAGTTCGTTACGTATGAAATTCCAAAATGAATTTTGCAGTTCCAGAATTCTATTTTCAAGACTTATTTACTTAAGTCGAACAAGACGAAAAAAAAGGCCCAAATGTTTATGACACAAATTTATAATTTATGTTTTGTTATTTATAATTTATGTTTTGTTGATTGAATCCTTTATTTTGGGTAAAATCAGACTTTTCAATGAGGGGTCAATTTGAAAACAAGATACATTTCGATCAATAATTATCATACTCCATGAGTTGAAATCATTTCATTAATTACAATAATTGATTGTAATAACCAATTAAAACAGTTACAAAGAAAAATTCAAAGCCAGAGCCGAAATTTCGAATCTACAAATCAAATGAACGGATGAACAAGAAATTTGCCGTTGCACTTAACATGGCTTCAAAATGACGGTTACCGTATGTCTTATTTGATATTTTGTGATGGTATTCCTTTTGATTATCATTTCCGTCAGATGTTTATTCAATCACAAATAACAAAAATGTCTCCCGAAAATTAAATCAAACATAATTTACATTGAACTGTTTAAGGCTTAGGAGAATGGAGAAAAGAGAAAACATATTTTCTTAACTTTTGTTTTCATTTACTTTGAGGATGGCGGCATTTTCATCTGAGTTTTCTAAGACCAAAGTATTTGAGGGAGATAAAACAGATGATCTGCTATCTGTTAGAGCTAGTTCGCCCTATACAACATACCAAGTCTACACCGTTCACAATTTGTTGTGAAAATAATAACTACACCGTACAGATAACACAGAAACTGCACCGTTGTGTCTGCATATTTTCACTGTGACTACACCGTTGTTTGGCCATTTAGTAAACACAGCGTTTGTGGCCATTCTAGACATTTGTGTGTAAAATAACGGTAACCATAGAAAAGAGCATGTTAAAAACATCCAAGTTAGAGCAATAGTTTGTTCCCTAGTTCGCTGTTTACTATGTAATCATCCTTAAAAGGGCAACTTTCTCGCTTCGAAAAAAGTTTTCCGTGTTGGGCTGTCTTTGCACAACGACTGAGTACGATAGGACAACACTGGTACTTGGCTATATAGCACCGTGAATAGGTATACATTTCTCCTGTACAATGATATCAGTATCAAGACAAGATATGGCCATTTAAGGAAATTATCGACGAAAAACTAAGACACCTACCTCTAACGATTTTCCCCCGACGCCATCTTTGATTGACCACTCAAAACTTCCGTACAAACTACACAAATCTAACGTACAACTTACAACACAGTGATGATCATTCTGTCATAATGGAATGAAGAGAAAATGTGTCCTGTTCGAGTACAGAAGGCAAGATAGGTGTGGTTAAAGATAGAATATGTGCATAATATAACAAGAAAATATTGAGACAAAAGGAGAAACTGCTGATTATCTTTTTCCTCAATGTTTTCTCAAGCCTTTCCGCGGATCCAGGATTCGACCATATCACAAAAATGGGGTTCGTTTTCCTACTGAATTTATATAGGCCTGTTAAATGGAATTAATAATCAGACACCATCAGGGGGTTCGTTTGTACCCCTGAAGACTCTCTGGACCCGCCACTGAACAAACCGTATCACGCCAAAATAGAAATTCATAGGGATCTGAAAGTATCTCCACATTATCAAGAAGCGTTCCTCATAAATATTTGCGAACATTGTTTTCCAAAATCTTTTTCTTTGGAACACCTTTCAGGCCAGTAGGAACGGGGGATGCTAGCCCCCCCCCCCCCCCCCCGTTGGCCGAAAATGCCAAATTTTCCTTATGTTACACTGATAATTTAAGGAAATGCCAAATTAGCCGCCCCCCCCCCCCCCCACCCATTTATTCAGACACAGGGGCTTGAGTCCACCCAATATGAAATTGCTTCAGGACTACGGGCCTGTCCTAAACTATGGAGTTTGTGCCTAAATGACTAGGCCTATATATGTATGCCTCAAAATATTCTAGGCTATCAACCACATCAAAGTCACATTTAACTCTTTCGCAAACAAAATCTGGTTTCCCTTCCATATTGAAGCAAATTGTTGATTAACCCTTTCACAAACGGAATTTTTTTTAGCGTGGTCCACTTCAAAAAGTGCCACAAATGAGAAAATGGATGTTATTGAAAAAAGAATTTGAATAAAATATAGCATGGAAAATATTGAGACAAAAGGCAGTGGCGGATCCAGGGGGTTCGGGGCGTTCAAACGAACCCCCTCTGTAGCCAGATTATTTCATTTTCATGCAGAAATTCAGTCACAATTGTGTAATACTAGGAAAACGAACCCCCTATTTGTATATTCGAATCCCCTACACAGAAATCCTGCATCCGCCGCTGAAAGGAGAAACTGCTGGTTATCAGCAGTGTCTTCTTTTGTTTCAATGTTTTCTCAAACATTCATCAGGGACGTCAAAACTAGGTCTTGTTTGGGAAATGGTAGCCTACTCTCTTTAAAAGAACAGAGCACATTCTCTCTTCATTCCATTATGATAGAATGATGATGGTTAATCAATAGACCTCGGCTTTGGAGAGTAGGGAAATGGTTGACCAGAGTTCCCTATTTTTGTCTTATTTTTCAATTTTTTATCTAGATCTCTAGAGATCTAGATATAGATCTATATATATATCTAGATCTAGATTCTATATCTAGATTTCAAGGAAAATAAATCATGATCTCTATCGGCTTTCAAAAAAACGTTTAATTTATTTGTACTGCAGCTTTCAAAATGGGCCAGCCTAAAATTCGATTGCTTGGAGAAAAGTTCTAGATCTAATTAGGAACGGCAATTATTAATTTTTGTCGTTTGGAGAAAGGTCTAAGGAGACCGATCAAGATTTTTTGTCAACCAATCAGACGACGACACTGCTTCAAAGAAGGTCATGTTGACAGTGGTGTCATAAGATGCCCGGATGAAAAATATTTTTAGATTGGGGTAATCCACACTCAGCGCGTGGTGGGATTTGATTGGTCCACTTCACCGGTCTCTGGCCAATCAACAACTCCCATCTGTCTAGTCACGTGGGTATTACCGGCATTGGGAAGCAGTTTGGTAGATTTGTGCGAAGAATCAACATCAAAATATGAAATTTCTGTGTCTTCTAGTAGCGCTCTGCATACATTTTGCAGAGCCAACTGTGTATTTCAAAGAGACATTTGAAGGTATGTTAGTTACTTTTGATATTTATTCGTTTGTAAAATGTTTGCATCAAAAATTGGTGATCTGTCAAAATTTCGGGGTCATGTCGCACAAACGTCATGCTGTCAAACTAAGGATTTTTAATTCCCATGCTATTCAGTTTGTAAATAAATGCAAATTAGTTTCATATTAATACTTGAAGAAAACGTAACATTCGTTGTGGTTTTGAAGATCGAACTTTGCTGTAGGTTTCCTTAATACCCAAACGACAAAATAAGAACAAATTCGAAATTAGCCCTGGCTTACAGGCTACAGCCCAGGCGCTTAAAAGCGTTAAACTTAACAAGGCAGTGTCGGATCTAGGATTTCTGTGAAGGGGGTTCGTTTTTACACAAAGGGGGTACGTTTTACTAGTATCACACAATTTTGTCTGAATTTCTGCATGAATATAAAATATTCAGGCTTCAAAGGGGGTTCGTTTGAACTCCCCGAACCCCCTCTGGGTCCGCCACTGCAAGGGAAAATCAAATGAGCTCTGTCATATGAAAGAAAACTTGAGGAAAGTGATTTGAATACTGTATTTTTCTGAAACATCTTTGAAACTGGGACAGCCCCATAAAGAAAATTTTTAATTGTTTGCTCATGTAACTAGTGTAAATTTGACTTTCAGATGGCGCTGGATGGGAAGATCGATGGGTCCAGTCAACAAAGAAATCTGATCTAGGAAAGTTTGAATTGAGTGCTGGTAAATTTTATGGTGATGAAGAGAAAGATAAAGGTATAAACTTAGATATAATTCATAACATTATAGTTTAAAGAAGCTTGATGGCTAGTCCGCACTCTGCGAAATATCAAAATAACAGTGTATTTACCTCAGAGAAAACTCGGATTAGAGGGCTATAGGGCTTGATGTTTTTATATTAAAAAAAAAAACCTTGCTTAGCATTTCCTATGTAAAGGTCAGAAATTATGGAGGAGCTATAAAGACCACTGACCTATACGCTCTAGATAGATAATTATTTGTATTTTTTTGTCCAACAAATTTAAGAAAAATTCTGTAAAATACTTGGAACTTTTTTTTGCAAGTGAAACTATTTCATATGTTAAGACAAAGGCTTAGCCCTCAAGAAAGTTATATTTTAGTTTTATGAATCTTTATTTTCAGGTCTGAAGACTTCACAAGATGCCAAGTTTTATGCTCTTTCTTCCAAATTTGATGAAAAGTTTAGCAATGAAGGCAAAACTCTGGTTGTACAGTTTTCCGTGAAGCATGAACAGAACATTGACTGTGGTGGTGGTTATGTGAAGATTTTCCCAAGTGATGTAGACCCCAAGGAAATGCATGGAGAATCCCCATACAACATTATGTTTGGTATGTATTTCATTCATTTTAGTAGGCCCCTGTCCATGAGGCAGTTGGAAGCGCACCAGACTCTCACTTGTAAGGTCCAGGGTTCGATCCTGGTCGCGACAAATATCCTTCAGACAAAATTGTCCCCCTTCAATTGTCTTATACCATTAATCTATGTTAGCGAGTAGCTAGAGGCTTGTTTAGAATCTTGTGGTAGTCCTGGTGTGAGAAAAGCTCCAGTCGCTGTAATATGACGGTTAGCACATTTGAATTTTTCTACACTTAGATTTTCATTTTTGGGAAAGTTTTAACACCCTCAAAGCAAACTCAGAGCTACAGATAAGATAGCTTTTCAAAAATGCATAATTTCTTTTATTGTGCGTCAAACCCCATGTTGTTGGGTCTCATTTCAATTTTGAATCTTCTTGTAGAGACGATTCAAATGAGTGCCCACAACTTTAGGTTTGGATTTGCAATAACAAAGTAGGCCGCGGCCTTAGCGCAGTTGGTAGCGCATATAATATGACCCTCATTCGAGAGGTCCTGGGTTCGATACCCGGCCGCGGCTAATACCCTTTCTGACAAAATTGTCACCCACCAATGGGTTTGAAATCGTTAACCTAAGCAGAGCTCCAGTTAATTTTTTCAAGCAAGGAGTATTTACCCCTCAGAATTTTTTCCAATGCGTATTTCCAGATATTTTTGGAGGCAAGGAGTATTAACCCTCTTGTTCAGGAAAGGTTTAAAATTAACAGGAGCACCCCACCGGAACGACCTACTTTCATTTTCGAGTTCGAGGACATCTAAGCGCTATGTTTCCGACCATCAAGACTTTTTAGTGTTTTTTTTCTGAACGAGATTACCATTGTGGGCTATCTTTGTCTGTACTGTAGGGCCTATTCAGAAATGATATCGGCCAAAATGGCCTTTACGATGTGCACAGGAGTGGATTTATCCTTTTCCCGATTAAAAAAAGAAAACAAACTTCTTTGAGTTGCAATTTCCGATTTACGAAATGATGCAATGGCCTGATATTTATCATCCAATCAAAATCGAGTAAACGATTTGTTTCCTTATAGAAAAAATAACGGAAATCAACAATTGCCTGGAATTCGAACAAAATACACCACTCGGCAGCATTCGGCAGCTTTCGGTAGATCTACGGAATAGCCGATTGTCATCTGCATTTGCTTGGCTGGTGACGTAATCAATATTCCCCAATAATTCCCGGTTTTGATTGGCTGAGTCGTATTAGACGCTTCGATAAGCTATTTTTACAGACCAAAGCGTTATTTTTAATTGAATTTCCTATTACACAATGTATATGTGTTTCTTCTGGCGCTCTTCGATCTTGATACGCTAACTGACGATTATCAAATGCGTATTCCTTATTTTGAATGCGTATCTTTACGCATTTTCATGAAAGTAAATGCGTATTTAGACCAAATCAATGCGTATTTTACGCAAATACGCATCCTATCTGGAGCTCTGCTAAGTGGGTGAGCAGCTGGAGGCTCAGTAAGGGTGTTGTGGTAGTACTGGTTTGAGAAACAACAGGAATCCATGAGTAGGTGTTCCAGCCGCCGCGATATGACCCTGGTAGTTGAAAACAGCGTAAAACCCCAATAAACGCAATAACATAGTAAGAATGTCTTCACACCCCACCCCCATCCACCCCACCCACCCCCCTTATCCATTACCACACAGTGACCCCTTTTGACTCCCCACAAGATAATGGCTTTGGAAAATGAAGAAATTGCTTGTGACAAGCAATTTCTTCATTTACCACAATGTTTTCTATGTAAATAGTAGGGATGGTAACGAGTACCAATTTTACTAATCGAGTACTCGGTCACCCTTCCGATCGAGTACTCGAGTACTCGGATAGAAACATCGTCTTTTGGTTATAGTATTGGTGTTTGCTGACATGTTAACATCCTTTTGATGCAGCATATCTTCGGTCAATTTGTCTCTTTAGATGACATTTGATCAGTGCTTTATTTGAGAAAAACGGACACTTGTTAGATACGTGATGAGAATTACAGAAAGTATCACAATCTTTCCTTTAAACTCGTATTTTTTTTTTTAAAAAAAATCTGCTAAGTTGTTGTTATTTATCTCGAAATTAGTCCGTAACATTTATGCATTTTGTGAGATATACTCAGGCCACTTTATAGACTTTAGGGGAGCCTCCGAGGCATTGTTAGACTTTCACGAATTTATATGCGTGTAATCGGGACTGAGATGATTTTTCTTCGGGTATTTATCGGAAGCTACATTTATTAGAAACAATATTCTAAAAGAACAAGCTGCGGTTGCACTACAGGAGTTAATGCTCTTATAATGCACACGCATGAAGAATGTTGATTATTACTACAAATTATGTTTGTTTGTTGTTTATTTGTCATTGAGATTGTTTTGTATGATGCTATTTTCATGCATGTGCATGTATTATTATGTAAATGTTTTCTTTGGCCAAAGGCACAACAAGTGCCGACATGCCGATTAAAAGATGTTGAGTTGAGTTGAGTTGGTAAAAAATAGCAATAGAAACAATAATCCAATAATGGGCTAATAAATATAGGATTAACCAATCAACTCAAAGGTAAATCTTACGGACGTCCAATTAAAATGCACCCCTGAAATCAGAGTAAAGAGCGGCGAAGGTGCGAAAATTTATGACATTGTTTGACAGTGAGAACAATAGTTGTTGGCATTTGATTGCAAATTTGTACAATCTCGAATGATTAGATAATCGGCAGACGACCAGGTGCTACATACTCTACCCTTTTCACTGTACAGTAGTGGAAAAGAGCGATCGAGATTTTCAAAAACTTGAGTTTTGAAACAAATTTTCATTTTTCTGTTGAAATTATTTTTTTTCTTTCTGATTACTCGATTAGTGAAATCGGTAATCGATACTCGGACATTCGATCGAGTACTCGATTAATCGAGTACTCGTTCCCATCCCTAGTAAATAGACCAAAAAAAATCAAAATTTCATTCACTTGAAATTGTCGTCTGCATCATTTTTGAATTTGGATTAGTCTAAAATTTTGTCGTTTGGTAATGGGTTAACTGTAGCTCTGAAAGGTTTTGATTAATTTTACAGGACCCGATATCTGTGGACCAGGAACCAAGAAAGTTCATGTGATCTTTAACTACAAGGGAAAGAATCTGCTCATCAAAAAAGATATTAGATGCAAGGTATGAGAATCAAATTGTTCTGTTATTTTCATTCGCACAGGTACACAATCTTCTATTGTAAAAGAGCAGTAACAAAAACATTTGTATGTTATCAAAGGGAATTCTGGTCCAGTCCGCGCCAATTTGATAAAAAAAAATACTACAAAATGGTTGAAATCAAAAACAAATGTTACTGGATAAATGTAGTGATAGATAGCGCTCAGAGCAAATTCTCTTTATCTACTGCATTTTAACTAAAGACATAGTGCCTGCACTTAGCAAGAAATATGGTCATTTACTATTTGGTTTCCCAATAAACAAAAACCTAATATATGGAGATAATTTGACATCCAGTTTCCCATGACTTCGAAATTAATTTTGTCAATTGAACTGAATATCATTTGTTTCCCTATAGGATGATGTTTACACCCATTTGTACACCTTGATTGTGAACTCGGACAACACTTACGAAGTATTGATTGACAACAAATCAGAACAGAAAGGAAGTTTAGAAGAAGATTGGGACTTTTTGGCACCCAAGGAAATCAAGGTATGTTAGCAAAGATTATGCTTATCTTTGCTTTTCTTCAAAAACATTGTAACTACAGCTTGTTTTAAGGGTAGCTACAAAGGTTTTGGAAGAAAGCAAGATGTAGTAATTGGCACAAATTGTGAATTCCAATTCAAGGAATCCACTTTATTAGCTTTTAAGAAGTCCTTCCCTAATGAGATTCAAGCGATATCAGACTTTTTTGTGCGACATTGTCGGCCAAATAATTCTGACATTGACTGAATAATTCTGAGATCTCATGAATCTCCTAAGGAGTGGACTACCTTAATGCATTTTGAGAAAAGCCTTAGAATTTGGACAGACATTGTTTATAGAAAAGAGTGATTTTGTATGTTAATTTTCAGCAATTCATCATTTGGATTGGTCGAATAAATTTCTATATTTATCCACCAATGGAAGCAGTGAATGTATTGATCATTTTTAAAGCATTTGAACTTTTGAGTGATCGGAAAGGGCAGAAAAAATGAACATAGGAATGAAATATTTGTGACCTGAATGGAATGGACTATCAATTTCATGATGTTCTCACCTTTAATACTACAACTTTATATTCCATGTTTTTACCTCTGAATATGTGTTTTTTAGGATCCAGAAGCCAAAAAACCGGAAGATTGGGATGATCGTGCCAAGATCGACGACCCAGAAGATTCCAAACCTGAGGATTATGACAAGCCAGAACACATTCCAGACCCAGATGCCAAGAAACCCGACGACTGGGACGATGAAATGGACGGAGAATGGGAACCACCAATGATTGACAACCCAGAATACAAGGTATGAAGAGCAATATGTTTATATGTGTTAACATCAGAATTACAAAACTACAGATATATGAAATATGTTAAGGAATTTTCCAATTTTGTCAGGGAATTGTCTAGGAATTTCATTTCCTGACTTCCGGCAACCCTGAAATGTGTTGTGGTTTTATCCTATATAAAATTAATGTGATTTGCTGACTGTAAACATGGTATTTCACTTGAACTATAAAACATTTTCACCATGCATTATACATGTATAATCAAACATTATATTCCATTTTAGGGTGAATGGAAACCAAAACAGATAGACAACCCAGCATACAAAGGTGAATGGATCCACCCAATGATTGCTAACCCAGAATATGAGGCAGATGATAAACTATACAGTTATGCAGATTTTGGAGTTATTGGTTTAGATTTATGGCAGGTGAGCTTGATTTCTCTTTTGATCAGTCTTCATGCCTCTCTCCGAAAAGTTCATTTTCTCTAATACATTAAAAAATGTCATAACTACACTACAGCTTGTATATACTTGTTTATTTACGACAAGTCCAAACATTACCAACATTTAAATAGGTCTAGTCAGTTAGACAACCAACAGTCTAAATTTTATGAACCCAGATGGGATTTTGTTTTCCTGAAATGACCAATTTTATTAGATTCCCAAATAATAATGACTAGTTTAGATTATAGTGATAATTGCGCAGTTGGTAGCACATCAGACTCACTCATGAAGTCTGGGTTCGATCCCCGGCTGGGGCAAATATCCTTTCTGACAAATTTGTCACTCACCACTAGTCACCAGTCACCAATGGTTCCGTAACTGGAAACCTATGAGGCCAAGTAGCAGGAGGCTCTGTAAGGATTTTTGGTAGTACTGGTTAGAAATGACAGGAATCCGTGATTGGGTGCTCCAGCTGTAGCGAATACTAGCGATATGACCATAGCACTTGAACTGGGCTTTTAAATCCAATAAATCTATCAATTAATTATTTTTGTTGTTGTATTATTCAGGTGAAATCTGGTACTATTTTCGATAATTTTATCATCACCGATGATGTCGATGAGGCTAAAGCATTTGGAGAAGAAACGTGGGGAAAGACGAAAGATGCAGAGAAGAGCATGAAAGAGAAGCAAGATGAAGAAGAAAGGAAAGTACGAGAAGCAGAAGAAGCTAAAGGTAATTAAATCTATTTATTACATACTGTATATTAACCCTTCCCACATTATGACTTATTTTGATGCTCCACAAGATATAAGCTTTCGAGTACATTGTAGAAAATGAAGAAGCAAGCTATTACTTCATTTTCCACAATTTTTTCAAAGCCTCTGTCATGATGGGCATCAAAAAGCGTCATAGTTTGGAAAAGATTCAACTAATGATGTGCAAGTCATTTTCTCACTTGCCAGTCTCAAAAATGATCCCTGGATCTTGCATATTAATTGTCTACAGTATTCTCCCCTGCCCAATAAGCTGTATTGGCCTGATTAGACCTTCATGTTAATAAGTGTAATGCCACTACTGCTTCAAATGTACCCTCAAAGCTTATTTTTATCAAAATTCTCAGCAAATAGAGGGGTTTTATCATATTTCATGTCAAAACCGATAAATAATACATTCTTGAAAATTAATATCTACTAATTGGTTTTAAAAACATTATGGGAAAAGAAGACTTTACTCATTTTGAGAGATTTCTTCTTTTCTATAATGTTTTCAATTTTTTCACACAC
This sequence comes from Fragum sueziense, assembly GCA_963680895.1. Taxonomy (NCBI): domain Eukaryota; kingdom Metazoa; phylum Mollusca; class Bivalvia; order Cardiida; family Cardiidae; genus Fragum; species Fragum sueziense. Next base: position 61,479,821 of record OY804594.1, on the reverse strand, counting down.
AATTATTTGTATACACTATGCATTTAAACGATTTGCCAACATTTATATAATTTGCCACTACAGCTTCAAATTATTTTATGGAGAACCTTAATTACCTTTCAATTATCTATTTACAGCTAAAGAAAGTGAAGGAGACGATGAAGGAGAAGAAGAAGAGGAAGAAGATGAAGAAGAAGAGACGCAAGAACATGATGAATTATAGACCAAAACTAGCTTCCTAGCCAACACATTGTTTTAATTGTCATCCAGTCATCAGAGCTTTACATGAGACTAGAGGGATAAATACAAGTTATAAATCCTCTATTGTAGATACATATTTGAATTGTCTTTATAAAACAATTCTAATGAGTATCCACAATATATGATTAAAAAAACAACCACTCCTTCTGCATAGCTCTTAGTCATTATTTCATTCATGCCCAGAGCTTCAAATGAGATTGGACATTGGCATTTCAAATGTGAAATACATGTAATGTTGTTAATGCTCATTAAAGTTTTCAGTTTGAGACATTTTTAACATCTCGGTATTTTGAAAAAACAAATTTGCTATGCCATTGTCCTTTAATATTTATTGCTCTAACACATACATTTACTTTCACCAACATTTATTGTATCAACCCTATTGCATTCTAATCATATCCCATTTTGAACTGGAGATATTTGAAACTTTCAAGTCTGTATCTAAGTTAACACATGTTTGATTCTACTTGAAAATTTCAAATGTCTTAAATGACCATTAGTAAATATTGATTAGGGTTGGTCTGCTTTAAATATTCTTCATTGACTTATCAGAAAACACTGCTTTTCAACGAAAACCATGTAACTGCTGCTTAAAACAAGCTGCAGTTAAAAGGTTTTCGTTGAAAAACGATGAAATGTAGTTTGTCAGAGGTACTGCAGTCCTTGATTAAGAATACTAAAGCGTATTCTGATGGGTACGGTACTTAATTCCCCAAGTTTTACCTCACATAGAAAACTTACATGAATACATTGTCACTTTTTGCTTCGAAAACCTCGTAACTGCATCTTAAATAAGCAGCAGTTACGAGGTTTTAGAAGAAAAGTGATAAGTTTCTTACTACATCACTAAAGTTTGGATTAAAATGTGGTTCAATGTATTAAAATAGAAGTCTGGCGCTCATTTCATTAGTTTTTTTCCGTCGGGAAATCTACAGCAAAAATCATGGTATTAATTTTGTCATCTATTATGTTAAACTATGGTTTGATTGGATATTGTCGGTATTTATGAATGAAAACTTGGAATCAAGGTTGTGAGACCGTCTGAAAGTAACCTGTTCCCTATTCTAATTGCCTATAAAAAAAAATCTGAAGGCTTTGGTTCAATTCTATTGTAAGTGTATGATATATGTTCAATATTTGCACTTGTAATAGTGTTGAACGTACCACTCAAGTAGCCAATAGCGAAAATTTCAAATCTATAGCAATTACATGTAGTACACATAAGCTTTATAAGTACAGACTTATTTTTACGGGTCTTTAAATGCACCTACAGTGCAGTATATGTTCAATGTATGAGGTGCTTATTTCTCAACTGTTATCATTGCGACTTAAAGATGGCCATTAAAATTATATCATTTGGCAGAACATTTTAGTCCCAGTGTTTTATGTTTTAAAAGTACAAGAAGCACACGAGTAAGTGTCTTAGACTGTGTTATAACTACAAAAATGTTGAAAACAGCATAACGTTGGTGTAATTGTAAATCCTCGTAACTCCAGCATGATTAAAGCAGGAGATAGGGGGTTTTACAATAACACCAATAATTAAAGGCTATACAAATCAATTTAGACAGACCTCATATGGGGAGACTGTTAACTTTTTGCCTGTTTTGTGTATATAATTAGCAAAGTTCCTTGGACTCTAGCATCATTTATGAACAGCTGATCTTAACGAGTGTTTGTTTAGCGAGAAAGTTTAGTTGTTTAAGTTTTTGTTATGTTAAACAGAGCTACAGATAAGAGGGAGAAAAGATATTGTCACTCAAGATATTTGAAGTAATTTCAAATCCAAACCTTAAGTTGTGGGAACTCATTTGAATTGTCTAGTGAAGACACTACTTCGGATCTTATGGGCGAATTTGCATTTTGAAATATCTTTTAAAGATACTGTAATTCAAATGAGTTCCCACAACTTCGGATCTTTTGAGACAATTTGCATTTTTGAAATATCTTCAACTCGCTCTTGTCTGAAATTCTTGGAACAAAAGACAGGTGTCTTGTACATTTTGATGTTTGATTTGTTTCTAGGGTATGTTTATTTCTATTTTAAATGAGTTGTTTTTGAATGATGCTGTCTAGCGGAGATTTGTTACCTTTGCGAGGAATTGGTATTAAAACATTAATTATTTTTTATATACTTTGTTTTGTGTGATTGCTTTAAAACCTAGATTTGCACATGATGCCCATTTGGTTCCTTGGATGAATTTTTGCCTTCTATGCTCACACTCGCAAAAGCAAATTTAGTGCAATGGCAACATATACTGGGCCTTTAAAACAGTAGGGACGACTTGTGATAGCTTAAGCAGCTGGAGACTTGGTGAGGATGTTGTGAAAGTAGTATCAGAAACTACAGGAATCCATGGTACGGTGCTGCAGCCACCATGGGACTTGACCATAGCAGTTGAGAGGCGTTAAACCCATATCAATTAATCTGTATCATATCTAGGAGTCTTGGGTTCAAACCATGACTTGGCCAATATCTGTTTTGGCATTTAACAAGTCATTATTTGGTCTCGCCAATGAATGAATAGTTTATGATTCAACTAAGCGAGATAAGCAGCTGATGGCAAGGAACGAATATTGTTTGTACTGGTTCATGAACAAAATAATAAACACATGGTCAGGTCACCAACTGCCTTGATGTATAAATACAACGAGTCTAAAAATGTTAAATTGTAGTTGTAGAAGCATTACACTGCTTGTAGGCTTTCGATGGTTTGTTTCACAGGCTTAGCTTTTCAGCATGTAGTTTCCTAAATGGTACTATTTTAGAATTCCACTTTGAAAATTGCTTCAGACGTCAAAATTGCTATCAATAGTTATGCAATGTAACATAGAAAATATCGAGACAAATAAAGAAAATGCTGGTTATTGGCATCTCCTGTCACAATGATTTCCAACACTTTATTAGGGACATCAAAACCAGGAAAGAAATAAAAGCTCATGTAGATGGCTGGTTATAAAACTATTTAAGGCATGAACTGCATTGCAGGATAGAGAAAATATTTTCCTCTCGAATGTTTCCATAGTTTTCAAACCAAAAAATTGGCATAACTTGGTAATCTTTTAATTGCTGATTTCGGGCTACTTTAAAAACAAGTTTTAAAAGACTGCCTAGAATGGGGTGGGTATTTGTATGACTGCAATTACAGTACAATCAATCTGATTGGTCGAGACGTAATATATACTAACAGAAAAAAGTAAGTGTGCACATTTCTTTTCTATATAACATTTTGAAAACATAAGTTCAATGAATCAAATTGTACAATTTTGGAAAAAGAACATTTAACCTTTAGATTTCAATGAGTGTCGGTTTGCTACCCCACTCGTTATCACCGTAACAAGCCTGGAAAGTGGGTTGGGGTAAAATTCAAGTTCACAAGCCATTTTCGAGTGTGAACACTATGACACCGATAATGCTGTGTAGCAACGAGACGGCTAAACTGCTACAAACGGCTCTTTAAAGGTTCTTCTTGAGATATTGACCAATAACGGAGCCAACTAGTTAAGCGCTTACGTTCAATAAAGCATGAATCAATATGACGGTCCCCAACGCGTTTATGAATGCTAGCTCGAGCATCGGACAGTACAGATGTAATCGATGCACGCCAATAAGCAATACCTTGTTGAAATCTACCTTATGAAAGGGTAGATGTTGTCTAAGTCATTGTAACCGATGTCATCGACGACGTTGTAGCAAGACTAGACGTATCCGGGTACGTATAAGACGGATGTAGCGCTCCCTTAACCGATTTTTAACAGGACTTCTGCTGATAGAATTCAACTCTGTAATCAACCTAACTGTAGCTTTTGCCGAAAACAATCGAGTTCACTGGTCGTTGTTCCGATTATGGTTGAATTGTCGGAATGACGTCACGCGTCGACGTATCGAATGTGGCAAGTTGCTTGTGTTTCTAAATTGTTGAAATTGACTCAAAAGTGCATAATATATACTGACGTCAAATAAAAACGCCTCAGCCCTAATAGATGTCCAATTATTCAGTAAATCCGTTTTGAAATTACAAATGCTGATTTCCATCTGTAAATTTGATTATCTGTTGTTGAAAAATGATGATACAGAAATTATCATATTGTTTCAGTCTACTAAAAACGGCACATTTAAACAGAGTGGTATCAGAATTTCCATTTGAAGAAGTAGCGTATGGTGCAAACTTTACTTGCGACGACAAAAGATACCGTAAAACGTCTTATTTGGTGACCACAATTAGTGAACAGTTAAACCCGACGTCGATTTCAACGTCTCAAGTCTGAAACGCATATGACGTTAACGTAAGATAGCTTCTTGTATAACAGGCGTTATTTGAGGTCTATCTGACTTTTGCCGATTGGAAAATGTTTCTGTAGCTCTTACTCGTCGACCAAGATGCCTAATCGTGCAGTGCAAGACGTCAAAACGTCAGGCGGCTTGTTCTTGATTTTCCCATATTCGAAAATGGCTAAACTACGAGCTCTATTTTTAAAATAGTGTGTCTATTTCAAACATTACTTGCAACAACAACAGTTGCCAGAAAAACACTTATTTGGCCACCACATTTACCGACTATTCGACAGAACGTCGATCAAAATGTCACAAACCTGAAACGTACATGACGTTAACGTAGAGAATTATCTTGCTTTACAGGCGTTACGTGAGGTCTAGTTGAGCGTGGCCGATCAATAAACGTTCGCAGAATTCTAACGCGTCGATCAAGACACCGAATCGAGAAACACAATAATGTTAAATTGTCTCGCGACTTGTTTGTGCATTCGTCGCATTCAAAAATGGCTATATTACGAGCTCCTTTTTTAGAATTTAGTCTTGGAATCCTTCAATTCGGATGTTTCATAAGAAAATCTTTGAATTAGTGGTTGCCTATCCACTAACACATGTTACTGTGTAAAATGTGACAAACTTCATCACGTGATGTACATACACGAAGCGCACGTAGAAAACGTGACAAGTCACCGGAAATGGACATGTTAATGGATAGAAACGCATACTTTTTCATTTGCCGTAATTGTCGTCCAAAATGATGATATTCAGTATACATTTCAACAACATTGTAATATGCATAAGGAAATTAACGAAATATTTCATTGGAGCGTTTTTAATTGACGTCAGTATATGATGTTTCTATGCAAACCAAAACGCTTGGCGACCTATTGCTTTGGCATTAGGTGGCTATTGTCTAAAGCATGCATTGACGTGCATCTTTGGATAAACGTATCGCGTTGTTTTCTGTTCAATTAAACAAATTTACATGTTTTTCTGAACAACAACCAAGTTAACGACAGTTTCGCCATAAAAACAAATTTCAACCTCACTTAGGAATAACGCAGTGCAACAAAACACTCAAACGAAAAAGACGTTAACGCCGAACGTCCGTGCATGTGCAGTTGGTGGCATTCGACATTTCGTTAACAAGCGTCTCTTATGGACAATTGCGAGAGCTGTTTCTTGTCAATAGGTTGTATATTTACATAATGAATAAGAAAATAAGCATGCACAGTTACTTTTTTTCATTAGTATAGTTTAGAATTGGACAAGAAAATCAGAAGCGTTGGTCAACACTGCATTTTGCAAAGCCCTGATAGCCTCAGTCGGGAACGTCACAGTCTGATAATCCAGGGGTGTGAGTTTGAACCCCAGCTCAGCCTGTATCCATTCTGACAATTAACAAGTCATTTGTCTCTCACCAACGGATGTGAATCATCTATGTTGGAGAGCAGCTGGAGACTCAGTTTGGATATTGTGGTGGTACCGATGAGAGAAATACCAGGAATCCATGGTTAGGTGCTCCAGCCGCTATATGACTAAAGCAGTTGAAAAATGGTGTAAACCCCCAATGAATCAAATCAACACTGCAATGACATGATTGTTTCTGTCTTATTGCGTTCAGCTTCAGCATTACTGGATATAATCCTTTCCAAAATAACAAAATTTTACACTGGTCTGATAACTGCTGCAGACATCAAAATTGATGTTGATAAAAGATAGAATTTGTTCATACTGCAACAAACGGGAATCACCGATATTTACATATTTACTATGTAAACGTTGGCCACTCACATTTGGCCCTCTATACATGTAGTTTATAGCACATCAAATATTGAGACAAGAGTTGTCCACGGACAACTTAGCTCGCTTATACAAGAGCTTGTAACAAACAAGATGTGTTTGTGGAACACATTTAATGCCCCCGACATGGCCACTTTTCTAAAGTTATAGCATTAATTGATATTTGAAAATGACTTTCATGGCTGACCTTGTAATGATAGATATTTCTGAAAGAATGTTACATACCAAATTTGAGCTTTGTACATTGAGCACTTTTGGAGAAAAGGCCAATATTAGGTTTTCATGTTAAGTTTCCACATCAAGATGCATGTTAAGGGTTGATAAGGGTTAAAGGATGACCTTGAGGAAGGTCATATTGCATGGGGCAGATAGATATCGCTGATATAAGTTTAAATACTATTTAAGCTTTGTATGTGGAATACTTTTGGAGAAAAGGCCAATTTGAAGTTTTCATGTTAAGTTTCGGACTGACAGATGGACAGACAGAGGAGTAAAACAATATGCCCCTGATCTCTCGATATGGGGGCATAAAAATGGAGTCCGAAGTCAAGGTCACTTGGTCAAATGCCAGGATGTCAAGGTCATGGCATGAGGTATCCATATGTGAAATACTAAGGCTCTATCTGTAATAGTGCACGAGATATAGGCCAGGTTAAAGTTGTTTAAAAGTAGGTCAAAGGTCAAGGTCACAGGTCATGGTCCCAAATGAAATGTCTTGGCGGGAAGTATTCATGGGTGATATAAAGTCTGTATCTGTAACATTGTCCGAGATACATGTATAGACCAAGTTAAAGTTTTTCAATTGAAGACACGATGCCAACACTATGGCTGTGATATCAGCTCCCGGACATAAAGTCCCGGCTCCCTCAATGTTACAAAGCCTTTTCTACAGGGGTACTTCGAAACCAGATTTTGTAGACCAATTAGAAATGTTTGAGAAAAAATTGAGAGAAAAGAAAATGCTGATACAAGCAGATCTAATACTAGTAATGAACTAGGATCTGGAAAAGTGGCTTTAAGGCAAACATCGGCCCATGCCTTAGTACAGTCTGATCAGGATCAATGCTTCTCTTTGACAGTTGCTTCAAGTCATGAGGGACTATTAGAGATCAACATGGCTCTTGATCAGACTGGATGTGTACACAGGCTGATCTGGATCCATGTTGATCTCAACTACCATCAGGGCTAGCGCTGACTGAAACAAGAGTTGTCAAAAGACAGGTTATGCTCTCCGAATAAGAGTTTGTCACACAAACAAAACCTATCGTACATTAAGCTCCCTTTTCCCATGACAGTTTTTTGCACACATATTATTTGTAGAATATGGTCTAGACTCTCATTTATCACTCAAGTACAAAATTTCATCAAATTCTGTCCATTATTAAATTCTGCCCATTAGATGAAGAGAAATTAGAGAAAAATTAATTTCTACATGTAGGCCCTTTTTTGACTGATCCGATTTTGATTAATTTTGACGAAAACGATATTTAACCATTTTTGATGGGTATTGTATGTGCCCATGATTGAAATATAGTAGGAAAAGGAAAGAAATTGCTCGAAATGAGCAATTTCTATCCTTTTCCTACTAAATTACAATGGCTGTATTTGTTTCGGAATTCATTTTGATATCCACATATTGAGGATGGGATATGACTTTCACTTCGACTTAAGGACAGATCCTCCAGTTGTTACTGCGCAACTTACTGCGCATATCCTAAATAACGAAATAAAGCTGTTTCAGTAATTGGCCTTTTCAGCAAATATATTTTTTTACATTTAGTTAATGTTTGGTTGATAAATGACAAGATCCTTTTCGGTTATTTCAATTTTCTCTGTTTGGCCAATTAAAGTGTAATAGTACTCGGATGGTACATTTCACTTTCTGTTACGCGTTCAACATGTGGCGTTAGCGATAGGAAACGGAGCAACAAAAGCAAAGTTGTGTCTTTATGAGCTAGTCCGTTTCAGATGGACACAACAGATGACACTTTTTTGTTATCTAAAACTGGTAATAAGGAATAAAATGGATAAAAATAGTGAAACAATTTCGGACAGAGCTGCAAAAAGTAAACCAAATTTTACTTATAACTAAGAAAAACGCTTGGTTTGATATGTTTTTCTTTTTTTGTTTTTGTAGGTATGACCAAGCACTATGTCTATACAAAAAAAGAAAAAAATCTTACCGCTGGAATATTTTTTATTATCAGAAACGTTGCGAAAAAAGAGCAATTTCAGCTACTTTTGAAAGAATGTTTTACTAAAAATTTCAAAATCATCACTAATTTTTCCCAAATTGATACTCTCTTAGACAAAATAAAACATACTGAACACAATAAAGACTTATTTATGTAATCCTAGTCATTTCGAACACCTTTTTTGTGGGTATTTAAGTGACACCTCATTTTTGCAATTTTAGACAAGAGTAGTCTCCTTTGAAATCCAATAACTTTATAATTCGCTTGGTGACCTATATAGTTTTTAAGTCATTTTTTTTACTTCTCATATATTTAAATATCAGTACAGAAAATATAAGAAAAATCTTACCGTAGGAAATAAATGGAGGATCTGTCCTTAAGCGGAATTTCGACTTATCTGATGTCGAGATATCGAGTGTTGACTGTACCTGCATTCGGGAAAGTGACCTATCGCTATTTAGGTGGGCAATCACATGACACATCAATTACAGATAATCTTCACTAATTTTCTTGACATGTGACTAATTTGGAAATAGTTGGAAGCATAGAAGGCGTAAGTACATCAGGAATTAGAGGTAAGTGGTATTTCTTTTTAAAAAATCAGCTGATAAAAAAGTTATTGGCGACCAACCAAATTCATAATAACATAATAATTTCATAATTTTTAAAAGATGTATCACATCCATCTAATTCCTGGAGTTTTCTTACCTTCTCTGCATCAAAAAGAATTGAATTTAGTCTATTAGTAACAAAATTATTGTCAATTTTCAGAAATGATTGTGTCACATGATTCCCTAATGTGGCTAGTGCCAAGTGGAGCTAAAAACAACATACAATAGTCAATTACAGTAAATAATATTTTATTATTTGATTTATTACTCTAGTGAAGACCAAGTTAAATATTTGGCAGTAAAGGAATACAACCTTAAGTGGCTACTAATATATACTATAACAACAAAAGTAACAGTGTAAGTTATTGTTAACATTTTTATCAATTTACAGTTGCTTTTCTTCAAAAGATGCTTGTTTTAAGCTGCAGTTACGAGATTTTTGAAGAAAAGCAACATTTCAGAAGAAAAGTATTTATTTATAATTGTTAAATTTTGAGTGAAATTTAAGACAACTAAATATATTAACCAAAAGTTGGAAGTATTTGTTCAAAATATAAAACATTTTGGGAAAAGAGGAAAACTAATCACAATCATTTTATTCTTTTCATTCAAGGTATTTCCAACATGTATCTTAGGGGGTAATTAGAACAAAAAGAGGTCAAACAATAGAGTGAAATGAATCAGAATGTATACTGATAAATTTGTAGATTAACCCATTACCACACAGTGACTCCTTATGACTCCCAACAAGAAAATAGCTTTGGAAAACATCATGGAAAATGAAGAAATTGCTTGTGACAAGCAATTTCTTCATTTCCCACAATGTTTTCTACCAAAAAGTCAAACAATTTCCAAGTTTCGTCACATTGAAAATGTCGTCTGCAACTTCTTTGAATTTGGATCAGTCTAAAATTTTGCCGTTTGGTAATGGGTTAATCTTGTTGTGTAATAAATATATTTTGATTTGATCATCAGCAAAAAATAAGTATATCACAAATATTACATTATATTTAAAGGAAAAATTCCAAAATAATTGCTTAATAGATAACTTGTATCACATGGGAAAATATTGTTTTTGTAATCATATACTTTGAACGAAAAATAATTCTACTGCATAGTTAGGGGGACTTTTTGTTTAACCCTTTGCCAAACAAGACCTGGTTTTGAAGTCTCTAATAAAAAAGTCTGGAAAGTATTGATGCAAAAGAAGAAAATTCAGCATTTTCTCCTTTTGCCTCCATATTTCCTGTGATATGAAGTACACAAAATTAATCTTATCTTTATCAATGCCTATTTTGCTGTCTGCAGCAGCTTTCATTGGATCACCTGGAAATATACTTCTCTGGAAAAAGATTCCTTCCCTATGTAAAATTGATAAAAATTTCAAGTCCTCATACACAAATGCTTGTCAACAAAAACTGTGTAACAAAGAAATATATAAACTTAATTTCTCAAAAAGATAGAAAACAATTATTGTGTTCTTTAACGAATCAACTGTTTACATTTCATTAACAAAATATTCTACTGAACTAGATCACTAATTCTAAAGCTCTAAGTTACTACCTTTACAAAATATTGCACTGAAAAAAAGCTTAATACATGTAATTGTTCATTGTTTAAATAAACCTTGAACAATGATGATTATAAATGTCAGCAACTGTGAATGAAGATCTAATATTGCATAGCTATGTTTTATCAACCATTGTATGTATGGTGGAAATGACCCCTTTCAATATTGTCCGAAAACATGTACAATGAAGGCAGATCAGCTCCTATTGCTTTTCACATAGATCCTTCTTTATTGTTTGAATTAATTTCATGAATGCTCGTAGCTTAACCCATTACCACGCAGAGACTCCTTTTGACTCCCCACAAGATAATGGATTTGGAAAACATAATGGAAAATGATGAAATTGCTTGTGACAAGCAATTTCTTCATTTCCCACAATGTTTTCTATGTAAAAAGACCAAAACATGTAAAATTTCCTTCACTTTTAATTGTCGTCTGCATCATCTTTGAATTTGGACTCATCTAAAATTTTGCCATTTGGTAATGGGTTAAATTATTCCGTCCATCATTATCTACAAAATACTTCATACAACTTTGGGCATCATCCATGGCAACAGAAATTGATCCCTCGTTAATTTCCATTGCATGGATGTCATTCAAAGATGCACAAAGTGTTTTGTCGATAATGACAGGTTGTTATCCTTAACCCTATCCCGAACATCACAATTTTAGGGTGAACCACTTCAAAGTCTGCCACAAATGACAAAATGGATGTTATTATAGATAGGATTTGAGTAAAATATGGCATAGAAAATATTAAGACAAAAGGAGAAACTGCTGGTTATCAGCAGTTTCTTCTTTTGTCTCAATATTTTCCCAAGCCATATCTATTAGGGACGTCAAAACCAGGTCTTGTGTGGGAAAGGGTTAAATTCATCTAATGGTGAAAACTAGGATCAGACTGTCAGATTATGCAGACTGATCTTTATCTATGCTGCCAGACCATGCAGGAATATTGAGGCATCGGTATAACATGGGTGGAAAAAAATGAGACCTTGAATATGCCATTTATTTTATCATCTGCCCTTATATCTAAAGATCAAAATCAAAAAGCTTGACGCAACACTATCATTATTCCATAAAACTCATTATGAGCTTAAAATAATTTTGCACTTATCGCCTATGACTTTCTTTTTACTTGCCATTTTTCAGAATTTACCGTAAACAAATACAATGTAGTACAATCTTATCTCAAAATCTCTATGCCTATGAAAATGTGTGTACAAATGATTGAATGGTTATATGCCTCTTTCAACTACTATGGTCATATCACGACTCCTCATGCACCTAACCATAGATTCCTGTTGTCTACCTCACCAGTACTACCACAACATCCTTTTCGAGCCTCCAGTTTTACGGTAATCCAAACATTGATGGGAAATAAATGTCATAAAGGGTATTTGCCGCATCAAAGGATGGAACCTGGGACCTCTACAGTGAGAGCCACATGCGCTTCATTTATAGTGTTTGCTTGGAAAACCATTGAGGCAAAAGGAGAAGATGCTGATAATCAACATTTTCTCATTTTCCCTCAATACTTTTTATCCGATCACATACAGATTTTACATAATTTTTTTATCAATTACGGTCGTCAGCTAAAAGAGTCTAGTCTAAAATTTAGTTGATTGGTAAAAAACCATTGAGGCAAAAGGAGAAGATGCTGATAATCAACATTTTCTTATTTTCCATCAATACTTTTTATCAATTACTGTCATCAGCCAAAAGAGACTAGTCTAAAATTTAGTTGATTGGTAAAGGATCGGTTAATGATAAATGAAAATTACAAAACGGATCTGGAAAAAGAGCCATTATTACATTTGAGCAAATAATTAGACTGTTCTAATTGGAAATATGCTGATGACAATTAAATGGGTATTGATAACAAAATAATTTGCATATGATATAGCAAAGCAAGTATGTAGACAAAAGAAGAAAATGGTGTTATCAGCATTTTCTTCTTTTGTCTCAATGTTTTCCCTTGCCTCTTCAATTTAGGACGTCAAAGCAAGGATTTATAGAACGCATTTTACAACAAGCCCATCTGGAAACATATTTGTCTAAAATGCTATAAGGGTCGTTTTCCCAAATGTTTTCTGCTGTACAATATCCACTTAAACTCTGATGTATGAAATGATCAACATCTCTTGGGTATGGAATCTGAAAAATAAAGAAAGCAAGATATTCAAACCCTCTCCATAACAAGGATTTATCTTGATGTCTTTTATTCCTTTACCAAACAACAAAATTCAACGACATTGAAGATAACATTAATCATATAGGTAGTCAAAAGGCATCATTGTGTGGTAACAGGTTGGTTTAAAAGAAAGGTTTATGAAAATTTTGATGAAAGTGCTGACGATCAGTATACACAAAGTCTGATCAAGATCTGTTTTATTCTGCAATAGCTTCCTCATGACCTGTAGCAACCATGAAAGAGCAACATGAATCCAGGTCATACTGCAATTAGGCATAGGCTGATCTTGAAACGTGTTTATTTCAATTGCTACAAGAGGACCATGATGGTCCTATATCCCTCACCTGAACCAAAATGATATGAGCAACACTTTTGTTCAATTCAATTAATATTTATGACTTTAAGACTGAGAACGAACTTATGGTCAATAGCGTTGTGAAAATCCAACTTATACGAGATCTTATGGTGCCCAACTGTGTCCAAGTTTTGTCTTTATTAAATACTAATTGTAGTCTAGAGTGTAAAACAGGTCGAAAGCAGCCGAAAAAGCAGTTTTTTTCAAATTCAAGGGCACAAACCTCTCGACTTCCTGATCAGATCAGACTGAAAATCGAACTCATGTGAGATCTTATGGTCCCAAACATTGTGTCCAAGTTTTGTCTTTATCAATTACTAACTGTAGAGTCTAGAGTGTAAAACAGGTCGAAAACAGCCGCAGATGGCAATTCTATCAAATTCAAGGGCACATAACTCTCCACTTTCTGATCAGATCAGACTGAAAATCAAACTCATCCGAGATCTTATGATCCCCAACATTGGGTCCAAGTTTTGTCTTGATTGATTAATAATTGTAGATTCTAGAGTGCAAACAGGGTCAAAAACAGCCGAAAATGGCAATTTTATCATATTCAAGGGCACATAACTCTCATCTTTCTGGTAAGATCAGGCTGAAAATCAAACTAATTCAAGATATTATGGTCTCCAACATTGTGTCCAAAATTTGTCCTGATTAGTCATTAACTGTAGATTCTAGAGTGTAAACAAGGTCGAAAACAGTCAAAAACGGCAACTTTGTCAAGTTCAAGGGCACATAACTCTCAATTTTCGGATTAGATCAGACTGAAAATCAAACTCATCCAAGATCTTATGATCCGAAACATTGTGTCCAAATTTCGTCTTGATTGATTAACAAGAGGACCATGATGGTCCTATATCGCTCACCTGAACCAAAATGATATGAGCCACGGTTTTGTTCAATTAAGTTAAAATTTAAGACTTTAAGACTGAAAACAAACTTATGGTCAATAACATTGTGTCAAGTTTTGTCTTGACCAGTCACTATTTGAGGTTGTTAGAGTAAAATTTGAAAGGCAGATAACTGAGCAAATTCTATTGATTATTCTAAAATTCATTAATCCAAGATCTTATCTTTATTAACATCATAATACAAATTTTGTCTTGATTGTTCATTATTTGTGGTTGTTAAGAGTCGAAACAGCAATTTTGTTAGATTCAAGGGAACATGCATGACTGCCCACTTTCTCATTCTATTGGAGTAAAACTCAAACTCATGTAAGGTCTTATAATCAGCAGCATAGTGTGAAAGTTTTGTCTTGGTTGATCAATAATCGTAGATTCCAGAGTGTAAACAAGGTTGAAAACAGTCAAAAACAGCAATTATGTCAAATTCAAGGGCACATAACTCTCGACTTTCTATACAGATCAGACTGAAAATCGAACTCATCTGAAATCTTATGGTCCCCAACAATGTGTCCAAGTTTTGTCTTGCTTGATCAATAATTGTAGATTCTAGAGAGTAAACAAGGTCAAAAACAGCCGAAAACGGCAATTTTGTCAAATTCAAGGGCACATAACGCTGGATTATCTAGTCAGATCAGACTGAAAATCGAACTCATCCGAGATCTTATTGTCCCTAACTATGTGTTCAAGTACAGTCCTGGTTGATAAATAATTGTAGATTCTAGAGTATAAACAATGTCGAAAACAGCCGAAAACATCAATTTTGTAAAATTCAAGGGCACATAACTCTTGTCTTTCTGGTTCAATCAGACCAAAAATCAAACTCATTTCAGATCTTATGGTCTCCAACATTGTGTCCAAGTTTTGTCTTGATTGATCAATAATTGTAGATTCTAGAGTGTAAACAAGGTCGAAAACAGCCGAAAACATCAATTTTGTAAAATTCAAGGGCACATAACTCTTGTCTTTCTGGTTCAATCAGACAAAAAATCAAACTCATTTCAGATCTTATGGTCTCCAACATAGTGTCCAAGTTTTGTCTTGATTGATCAATAATTGTAGATTCCAGAGTGTAAACAAGGTCGAAAACAGTCGAAAATGACAATTTTGTCAAATTCAAGGGCACATAACTCTTGACTTTCTGTACAGATCAGACTGAAAATCGAACTCATCTGATATCTTATGGTCCCAAAACATGTGTCCAAGTTTTGTCTTGCTTGATCAATAATTGTAGATTCCAGAGTGTAAACAAGGTCGAAAACAGCGGAAAACGGCAATTGTGTCAAATTCAAGGGCACACAACTCTCATCTTTCTGGTCAGATCAGACTGAAAATCGAACTCATCCGAGATCTTATGGTCTCCTACATTATGTCCAAGTTTTGTCTTGCTTGATCAATAATTGTAGATTCTAGAGTGTAAACAAGAGTCGAAAACAGCCGAAAACGGCAATTTTGTCAAATTCAAGGGCACATAACTCTCGTCTTTCTGGTCAGATCAGACTGAAAATCAAACTCATCAGAGATCTTATGATCTCAAACATTATGTCCAAGTTTTGTCTTGATTGGTCAATAATTGTAGATGCTAGAGTGTAAACAAAGTTAAAAACAGCATTTTTTAACATTCAAGGGCAGATAACTCCGCACATTCTGGTCCGATCAGGCCCATAATCGAACTCATCCGAGAACTTATGCCCATACTTGCTTTGACCAAGTTTGATCAAGATTGGCCAACTTTTGTGGATGCTAGAGTGTAAACACCAAATTGTTGACAGACGGACAGACAGACGGACAGACAGACAGACAGACGGACAGACGGACGGACGGACGGACGGACGGACGGACGACGGACATTGAGTGACCACAATAGCTCACCTTGAGCACTTCGTGCTCAGGTGAGCTAATAATTGTAGATTCTAGAGTGTTAACAAGGTCGAAAACAGTCAAAAACGGCAATTTTGTCAAATTCAAGGGCACATAACTCTCAAATTCAAGGGCACATAACTCTCGACTTTCTGATCAGATCAGACTGAAAATCGAAGTCATCCAATATCTTATGATCCCCAACATTGTTTTCAAATTTCGTCTTGATTGATTAATAATTGTAGATTCTAGAGTGTAAACAAGGTCGAAAACTGCCAAAAATGGCAATTTTGTCAAATTCAAGGGCACATAACTCTCGTCTTTCTGGTCAGATCAGACTGAAAATTGAACTCATCTGAGATCTTATGGTCTCCAACATTATGTCCAAGTTTTGTCTTGATTGATCAATTATTGTAGATGCTAGAGTGTTAACAAGGTCAAAACTAGCTATTTTTTACGTTCAAGGGCAAATAACTCCAGACTTCCAAGTCCGATCAGGCCCATAATAGAACTCATCAGAGAACTTATGACCATACTTGCTTTGACCAAGTTTGATTAAGATTGGCCAACTTTTGTGGATGCTAGAGTGATAACACCAAATTGTTGACAGACAGACGGACAGACGGATGGACGACGGACATTGAGTGACCACAATAGCTCACCTTGAGCACTTCGTGCTCAGTTGAGCTAATAAGCGACCTTTTTCCAGATCATGGCTCATTTTGCTTGCTAAGCCATCACATGCAGAAGGTTTTAGTATTTAAATCTTTCCTCCACATAACCTGGTTTTGACTTCACCAGAAAAGGATGCTTGTATCAAAACAAAAGAAGAAATGCTGATAACCTATATTTTTTTCATTTTCCCTCAATACATCCTGTGCTAGCCTAAATTGTAAATAAATTTAATCTTTCTAAACAATTATTTAATCATCAGACTACTAGTAGTTCCCATCAATCCGTCTGAAATTTCATTATTTGGGAAAGTGATTAACTCTTTCCCAAACGGCAAAATTTTGGACTATTCCAAATTCAAAGATGAAGCAGACGACAATTTCAAGTGAATAAAAATTAAAGATTTTGGATATTTTGGGATAGAAAACATTGTGGAAAATGAAGAAATTGCTTGTCAAAAGCAATTTCTTCTTTTTCCAAAATGTTTTCCAAAGCCATGATCTTGCAGGGAGTCAAAAAGAGTCATTGTGTGGTAATGGGTTAAGTGGTGAGATAAGATTCACCTACCTTATTTGAACTGTGCTGGGGGCATTCCAAATAAATCATTTGGCTGAAATAATACAGGAAAATATTGGTTATGAATCAGGCAGGCAAGTTTGGAAAGTCAAACCCAATAAATTCAAACCCTATAAATTCAGTAAACCAATTCATCCTGTTACCTATTCATATTTATAATAGCCCAAATTATTCTGTTACAGCATTGTAATGATATGCTAAATAACTAGCCCAATTCTTTTTCAAATTTTTCTTTTATTTCTTCAGATAATTTCAAGATAAAACTGACTCTAAATTGGCCAAGCCTTTAACCCTTTCCCAAATGACAAAATTTTTGGGTGATTCAATTTAAAAGCAGTTGCAGATGACAAAATGTGTGTGAATTTAGATTGGATTTGTGTACAATATATCTGAAAAAAATATTGAGGCAAAAGGAGAAAGTGCTGATTATCAGCACTTTCTTCTTTTGCCTCAATGTTTTCCCAAACCTTATACATTAAGGACGTCAAACCCAGGGGCCCGTATTACTAACAATCGTACGTTTGATTTTTGCATAGTTACTTGTAACAACAGCCCTGATTGGCTCAGTCAGATTTCTCATGCAATCAGATGTCTTGTTACACAGTTTACACAAAAACTTGATCGTAAGATGTTTAGTAATACGGGGCCCAGGTCTTGTTTGGGAAAGGGTTAAATAAACATTAAAGAAATCTTTGCAAATGATAGTCTGCAAAAGGTTGACCCACAAGGCCTAAATAAAAGGTTAACTGAAAAGAACCTATAAATGAGAGAAATATGATTATGATTAAATATCCATTATAACAGAAATCCATGTCATTTGATATTCTACATAATTTAACATTATACTGTACCAAAAAAAGAAACTTTTGCAAAGTATAAGCCAGTTGTTCAATGATACAACTTATATGTACACATGTATACATGTAGTACTTAGCTTTTAAAACTATATTTGTTTGCATAAATCGGTCATCTTATCCCCATATCAAACCTGATATGTTTATTCAACATCAAATTTCAATCAATTTACAAGTGTGTTAAGGATATTTGAATTCAAACTTGCCCAAAAGTTTCTTTTTTGATTTGATTTATTGTAACACATGACCATGAACATTGCAATTGGTCAAACCGTCTTGAATTGAAAAGACAGATTGATTGAATGAATTTTTCAACAGTTAAATTCATATAGAATATAGGCAGCATTTTCTTCCTTTCTTTCTTTGTTTTCAATTTCAATGATTTTGTTGTGTGAAAGAAAAGGAGACATTGATGATTATCAGCAATTTTCTCTTTTCCCACAATGTTTTCCAACTCAATTTCTGCTAGGGACATCAAAGCCCGGTCCTGTTTGGGGAAGGGTTAAACAATATTTACTTCAATTATCAAAGTAACATTTTCCCCAAATCAACAAATTCAAGCTTGCACATGCATATTTTGAAAGCATTTTCCCAGTTCATAGATAACTTACATTTATGCAGAGCAGTACAGTGCTTAACTATCATCTTTACATTGAAATTGATTTCAAACACCTAGGATAAGGAAAATCATGAAAATCTTTAAGTAAATTTTTCCTTAATTAAAGACTTGAACCATTTTTGGGTAGAAAACATTGTGGGACATAAGAAATTGCTTGTCACAAACAATTTCTTTATTTTCCACAATGTTTACTGAAACCTTTCTTTTAAGGGACATCAAAAAATGTCAATATATGCTAATGGGTTAAAACTTGTGTAAGAGGAAGGTGTTTCGGAAAGGGTAAATAAGTTGGTTCGCTCTTATCTAGATGTCATTTGAAAACTTGACCACTTACCTCCCCCTTTCAATTTAACCTTTTTTGCCGCATACTTATCAAACTTGAAACCATCGCTGCTTACTGTTTTATCGAATACTGAAAAAGGATCGCTGTTGTCTTGGCTAGGTGTCGGACTTGCAACTACGGAGGTAAAAGGATCACAGGAGTTTGAAGGCTGAGTATTGCTTGTAAACATGGGATCTGCAAAAGGATCTGAAGCAAAAGGATCACTGGTAAAAGGATCTGATTCATTGAACGGATCTTCTGTAGCAAAAGGATCAGTTGAAACAAACGGATCTGCAACCTTTGGTGATGACACTGAGGATTTCCATGAACTTTCAGAAGTTTTGCTTCCACTGGTTATCACACCACTTTTATTGTTAGAAACTTTGTTGTTTGCATTATAATCCACAGTGATTTTTTTCATTTGATCAACATGTCCCGATTGCAAGTTTTGTTTTCCCATATTAACATTCACAGTCAAGTCTTTATTCCCTGACGACCTGGGTTTAGGTCTGGGAACAGCTACGGTGCTGTAGGCAGTTCTCGGTCTGGGAGGGAGAGGCGGAGTCTGCTGTTGTTTCATTGGCTGAGATTCAATTATGGAGTTTGTTCTATTTTTAGCACTATCTGTTCTATTTTTAGCACTTTCACTGTAAGCAGATCCTGGTCGAGGGGGTAAAGGAGGGGTATTTTGAGTATTATAGAGGGTGCGAGGTGGGGGTTCAGGACCTTTCTGAGACTCTATATTAATGCCTGTTCTCATAATATTGTCAGGTAAGGGTGGGGGAGGGCCGTCAGGTGAGGGAAGATTAAAGTCATCATCACTAAAAACATCACTTTTCATCACTGAGTCATCATTTGTGAAAGCAGGTGCAATATGTTCATTTGGCAGTGCACTTTTGATATCAAAGCTGCTTAAAGCTGCATTTTTATTTACATTGGAAGCAAAAGGGTCATTTGCGAATGGATCTTCGGAAGTCAAAGGAAGACTAGATGTTGATACATTGGATATATTGGAGGTCTCGCTTGCTGGACTTGCCTGATTCCCGAATGGAGATTGGGGCTTAGGGGAAGGAGTTCTATTCCCCGCTTTCAGTTCATTCAATGACGTTTTTGGTGCAGCAGACAAATCAGAAAACATATCTTTTGGAGACTTGGCTCTCTCTGTTTTGTTTCCGATGTCTACTACTAGGTCATCAAAGGCATCTTTTTTCTTTGGTTGTTCCGGCTGTCCATCAGTTGGTGAATCTAGTTTGGCAGGCATCAGAATGTTCTCCTCAAATCCTTGCCCTCCTGTCTGGAATGGATCACTGCCAAACGGATCGGTTGGAGCCTGAAATTATAGATATGAGTATTAAACCTTTTCCTAACATGCTAACACACTTTCAGGCTGTCCTAAATTCAAAGATGATGCATACAGAATTCTGAATGAATTATATTTTTTTTTTGTTTTCCTGGGTTGAATTTCTTTCTTCAACTCCAACAATGTTTTCTAACACCTTTATCTTGTTTGTGGCAGCAAGAAGCATCATTAAAAGAAAGCACAGATATCAAATATAAACCTATTTTTCTGAAATCATAATTAGAGAGAGTAACATTAAGGTATTCCACCCCTAACGAGATTCGAGAGACGTTGGAATTATTTGGGCGACGTCAAAAACATTAGGCAGTGGAAAGTTCCACCGCCAGATGTTTACAACCGCGCCCGAATATGTTCGGATACGTAATGACGTCGCTCGAAAACAGCCAATATTTTATGAATCATGAAATGGCCCCATTACGGGTATTCTACCTTAACTATCTTACCTGAACATTGATGACTGGCTGTGGTGGTTGAGTGGGGAATGCCGGTTGCTGATTCTGGAATGCTGGGAAGGGAGTTCCGGGGAATCCTGGAGCAGGTTGTTGGGGAAATCCCCCTGGCTGCTGGACTGGCTGTGGACCGGGGAATCCCCCCACCCCTTGTCTAGCTGGAACACTAGGAGCCTAAACATGGAATAAAAGATGTTATAACAATTTGCCTTGGGTATTATGTTCAACTTCTAGCATATAACTTGAGTACAACAAACTGTTTCCAAAAAGGTTTAAATCATATCATATTAACCCTTTCCCAAAAGAAAAATTTTTTAGAATGGTCCAATTTGAACGTTGCTGCAGACGACGAAATGGACATTGAAAAAGATAGGATTTTTGTACAATATCGCTAGGAAAACATTGAGACAAAAGGAGAAACTGCTGGTTATCAGCAGTTTCTTCTTTTGTTTCAATTTTTCCCAAGCCTTTTCTATTAGGGACGTCAAAACCAGGTCTTGTATGGAAAAGGGTTAAAAAGAACAATTGACAAGACCTATCCAAAATAGTTATTGAATTCAAATCAAACCATCAATAAAATGACAAAGTTTATGCTTGTCAAAATCCAATGGTCATTCAGACAATGCAATGAACTCAATATAACCAAGAGAGAGAAAAAGTATTCAACGGCATAGAAACCATTGGGAGAAAAGGAGAGAATACTGGTCACCAATTATTTCAAAAACATTCTCTTTTGAAGACTGAAGACCTCAAAACCTAGAAATCTATCACTAACAGTGATAAAATACCCCCGCCACTACATTTGTCCAGACAAGCATTTTTGTCGACAAAGGGTAATAACTCCAAAAATATGATAGGGAGATTAATGGCTCTTAAGCACTGCTTCTCTCCACAATGAGATCTATCCACCTATGAAGTGACATGATTCTATCCTTAATACTTTTCGAGTTATGCTCTGGGCAAGGTTTGAACATGGGCGGACATACAGATGGAAGGACAGACAGACAGGCTGATTCGAGTATACCCCCCAAAACATTTGTTTTGCAGGGGTATAACAAGTGTAATTTTGGAAAGAGTTAAACAAAAACCTTACCCCAAAAGGATTAGCCTGTGGAGGTTGTGCACCAAATGGAGGAGCATTGCCCATCATAGGGTTCCCAGGTTGAGGAAGGGCTCCAAAGGGCTGGTTCTGTGGGGGAAATCCTGGTTGTTGTCCCCATGGCTGGGCCCCTGGGAATGCCCCTCCACCAATACTGAATGTTGGCTGGGTGGGTGGGGCGCTGGACAGACCAGCCAGGTCGCTGGACCAAGACCCGCCAGATGAGGATGATGCCGGCGCAGCTGATGTCACTGGTGGGGCTTCTAGCTCCTTAAACAGCTCATCCATTGTGTCTATCTGCTCTATTCTCTGTGGATATAAAATAACTCTTAAGCAATACTTTTCTAAAAACTTCATGAATGGAGAAAATTCTGATAAAAAGTCACTATTTACTTCTTTCTGCTAAATCAATTTGACACTTTATCTCTAAATCGCCAGGTTAGTGCACTAAACTATGTGTTTTGGTCACAACAGTCAACCCTTATCCAGAGTTCAAGTCATAGACAATTCCTTCATTGGTGGTCAAAAATGTTCAGTTCTTTTCTCAAATGTATAAGTGGACATTGATCAAATCACAAATCAAACCTAAGTTGTATGAGATTCCCAGATTGATAGTGTCTAACATTACCAACTGAGCAATAAGCGCTTGTCATGCTTCACCCATTCCAACAAAGTGACGCTTTTTGAAGCCCCTCAAGGAAAAATGCTTGGGAAAACATTGTGGAAAATGCAGAAATTGCTTGTGACAAGCAATTTCTTCATTATCTACAATATTTCCTAACTTTAACTGCAATGATTTTTAAAATTTTTAAACTTGAAGTTGTCCTCCGCAACACCTTTTAAATTGGAATAATGTAAAAGATTGCCATCTGGTAATGGATTAATAAAAGCATATTGCAATCTGTTACACTAGTTTTGCACTATGCATATTCACTCACCTTTTCAATAGCTTCCATCTCAGTCTCTAGCATCAGAAGATTGTTGGATGCGTTCCTTACTGGGGCATTGTTTGGAGGCACCTACAAACAGAAAACTTTAACCCATTACCGAACGGCAAATTTTTAGACTATTCCAAATTCAACAATTTTGACAATTTCAAGAGAATGAAATTTTACATATTTTGGACTTTTTGGATAGAAAATATTGTGGAAAATGATGAAATTGCTTGTCACAAGCAATTTCTTCATTTTCCACAATATTTTCCAAATCCTTTTTCTATTTGGGAGTCAAAAGGCGTCACTGAGCGGTAATGGATTAAACATTATATATGTTCTACAATAAAACACATTTTCTTCTTTTGCCTCAATGTTTTCCAAATTAATTCCCATCTCAGTCTGTAACGTCAGTAGATTGTTAAATGTGTTCCTTAACCCTTTCCCAAACGGCATAATTTTAGGGTGATCCACTTCAAAAACTGTCATATAAGACAAAATGGATGTTATTCAAGATAGGATTTGTGTAAAATATGGGATAGAAAATATTGAGACAAAAGGAGAAACTGCTGGTTATCAGCAGTTTCTTCTTTTGTTTCAATGTTTTCCCAAGCCCTTTCTATTAGGGACGTCAAAACCAGGTCTTGTTCGGGAAAGGGTTAATGGGCATTGTTCAGAGGCATCCACAGATGAAATATTCAATATTATCCCTGCTCTACCAATCTCAATGTTAAGAACAGCTTTCTATTTCGAAACAAGACCTCATTTTCCAATTCATCATATCGTCAGTATTATAGCACAACCTCGTAACTACAGCTTGATTAAAGCTGACGATACTAGGTTTTGCAATAACACTGACAATTTCCTTCATTCAATTTCATTTTTTTTAAACCCTTTCCCAAACAACAAAACTTTAGGGTTCTCCTATTTGAAAGGTACTGCACGTGACAAAATTAATGTTGATAAAGGTATGATTTGGCACAATATAGCCTAGAAAATATTGAGACAAAAGAGCTGTTTATCAGCATTTTCTTATTTTGGTTCATTGTTTTCCCTAGCCTTTGTAAAGAGAGACGTCACAACCTAATCTTGTTTTTGAAAGGTTAAGTCAACAACTGCTTCCAATTTAGGCCATATGAAACCCGACATTCCCCATTCCCAAACGGTGAGGCCCTTTCAATGCCCCATGAGACAAAATCTTGAGACAAGCAATTTCTTCATTTCCCACATTTTTTTCGATCAAAAAGAGAAGTGTACAATTTCATTCACTCAAAAATGTCATCTGCATCATCTTTTGATTTTGAGAGGGTCTAAAATTTTGCCATCTGATATTGGTTTAATCCTTTCCGAAACAAGACCGGCTTTTGACATCCCTAGTAGATATGGCTTGGGAAAACATTGAAACAAAAGAAGAAACTGCTGATAACCAGCAGTTTCTCCTTTTGTCTCAATACTTTCTGAGCTATATTTAAACTAATCTTATCTTTAACAACATCCATTTTGTCATTTTAAACAGTTTTTGAAATTGAATACCCTAAAATTTTGTCGCTTGGGAAAAGGTTTAAGTCTCATCCATAAGACTAGAGTGGCATGGATCAGACCTCAGTGTTTATTTTTAATTTTGGGGGAAGGGGGTCAGGGCCCATAGATGGTGAAAATTGCCGCGTTAACACCCAAAAAGGGGAAATTTGAATACATGCTTATAATCTCAAATACAGTGTTATAAATGCGTCTAACTTGCTTGGATATCATAATGGGACATTCAAACAACCATTTGAACTGTAAGATATTCCTAGAATCTAAATATGTTTTGTATTTTTCTTTGCAACAGATAAATCTAGTTCCAGGAGGGGAAAATTTATCTGAAATGGGGGAAAAAAGTATATTCCACAGATAGGGGGAAGGGGCCCAATAACGACAGTTTTTTTAGGGAAAAAAATCACTGGACCTGCAACACTGTACCAAATCTGCCCTCAACAGACAGACAGAGAAGCAGATACCAAACTGCTGTCTGACAGGAGTTAAGGTAGAATACCCGTAATGTCGTCATTTTTAGATTCATAAAACATCAGCTTTTTTCAAGCTGCGTAAGAATGTATCCGAACCCCATTATGTGCGGTCGTAAACATTCGGTGGTGGAGAGTTCCACCGCCGAATGTTTTCGATCGCGCCCGAATAATTCCAACGTCATGCAAATCTCATTAGGGGTGGACTACCTTAAACATAGTGACTGACCTCGTATGTAGACTCTTCTGCTCCTGGGGCACCACCATTCTCCACAGGAACTGCTTTGTTAGGCACCTGCAACATACATAAAACTTTTGTAGAGTTTAATTATTTTTTTCCTTGATGGCATTTTGAAAGTCATTCCCAAACAAGTTTGAGTTTATTGGGGTTTTACGCCGTTTTCAACTACCAGGGTCATATCGCAGCGGCTGGAGCACCTACCCATGGATTCCTGTTGTTTCTAAAACCAGTACTACCACAACACCCTTACCCAGCCTCCAGCTGCTCGCCCACTTAGGTTAACGATTTCAAACCCATTGGTGGGTGACAATTTTGTCAGAAAGGGTATTAGCCGCAGCCGGGTATCGAACCCGGGACCTCTCGAATGAGGGTCAGATGCGCTACCAACTGCGCTAAGGCAGCGGCCCATTCCCAAACAAAAGCCGCTTTTATCAAAATAAGAAATGTTACTGAAACATTGAGGCAAAAGAAGTAAATGCTTAGCACCAGCATTTTCTCCTTTTGCCTAATAATTTCTGTACTATATCATACACAAACCCTATCTCTATGAACATCTGCTTTGTTGTTTGCCACAGCTGTCAAATAAGAACATTTGTCATTTGTGAAAGGGTCAAGGGAATAAAGCCTGATGAACATTCCAAACAGAGACATCCTCTGATTTATTGTTCTTGGAAGAACATGAAAACTTTCATCTTCCCTCACTTCTCAATTTACCTCAAAATTTTCTACTCCTTTGCAACAAGAGATGTTTGTAAAACATATATGCCCCCTCAAGGGCCTACATTTGATGTAGGTCAAAGTCCAAGGTCAAGTTAACAAGGTCCAAGGTCATGGTCAAATATGAAAGGTCTTGGTAGGAAGTGTCTATGTGTGAAATTTCAAATCTGTGTATGTAAAAGTAAAATGAAACATAGGCCAGGTTAAAGTTTTTAAAAGTAGGAAATGCCAAGGTTAAGGTCATGGTCAAATGTGAAAGGTCTTTCTTGGAGGTGTCCATGTGTGAAATATCAAGGCTGTAGGTGTAAAAGGACATGATATATATGCCTGGTTTCAGTCTTTTTAAAAGTAGGTCAAACTCCAAGGTCAAGGTTGCAATATTCAAGGTCATGGTCAAATGTGAAAGGTCTTGGTAGGAGGTGTCTATGTGTGAAATATCAAGGCTGTAGGTGTAATAGGACATAAGATAAAGGCTAGGTTAAAGATTTCTAAAAGTATGTAAAAATCAAAGGTCAAGGTCACACAGGCCAAGGTCATGGTTAAATGTGCAAGGTCTTGGTAGGAGGTGTCCATGTGTAAAATATTGAGGCTGTATAAGTAACAGGACATGAGATATAGGCCTAGTTTAAGTTTTTTAAAAGTAGGTCAAACTCCAAGGTCAAGGTCCAAGGTCATGGTCAAAAGTGAAATATCTTGGTTGGTAGTGACCATGTGAGAAATATCAAGGCTGTATATGTAAAATGACATGAAATATAGGCCAGGTTAATGTATTATTAAAGTAGGTCAAACACCAAGGTCAAGGTCACGAGGTCCAAGGTCATGGTCAAATGTGAAAGGTTTTGGTCGTAGGTGTCCATGTGTCAAATATCAAGGCTGTATGTGTAAAAGGACATGATATATCGGCTAGGTTAAAGTTTTTTTTAAAAATAGGTCAAAGTCCAAGGTCAAGGTCACAAGGTCTCAGGTCATGGTCAAATGTGAAAGGTCTTGGTAGGATGTGTCCATGTGTTAAATATCAAGGCTGTATTTGTAATAGCACATGAGATATAGGCCCAGTTTAATTTTTTTAAAAGTAGGTCAAACTTCAAGGTCAATGCCACATGGTCCAAGGTCATAGTCGTATGTGATAGGTCTTGGTCAGAGATTTCCATGTGTCAAATATCAAGGCTGTATGTGTAAAAGGACATGATATATCGGCCAGGTTAAAGTTTTTTAAAAGTAGGTCAAACTCCAAGGTCAAGGTCACAAGGTCCAAGGTCATGGTCAATTGTGAACGATGTTGAAAGGAGGTATCTATGTGTGAAATATCAAGGCTGTATGTGTAAAAGGACATGAGATATAGGTAAGGTTAAGAATTAAGTGTAAAAATCAACAAAGGGAAATAACTCCAAGAATTTGATTGTCAGAGTTACGGTTCTCGTGCACTGCACCTCTCCATAATGAAATCTATTCACCTGTAAAGTTTCATGATTCTACCTTACATATTTTTCGAGTTGTGCTCCGGACAAGAATCAAGTTATAAAATTAACAAAGGGCAATAACTCAGAAAATTTAATTGGCAGAGTTACGGTTCTTGTGCACTGCACCTCTCCATAATGAGATCTATTTACCTGTAAAGTTTCATGATTCTACCTTACATACTTTTTGAGTTATGCTCCGGACAATAATCAAATTTGAAAATCAACAAAGGGCAATAACTCCAAAAATATGATCGGCAGAGTTACGGTTCTTGTGCACTGCACCTCTCCATAATGAGATCTATTCACCTGTAAAGTTTCATGATTCTACCTTACATACTTTTTGAGTTATGCTCCGGACAAGAATCAAGTTTGAAAATCAACAAAGGGCAATAACTCAATAAATTTGATCAGCAGAGTTACGGTTCTTGTGCACTGCACCTCTCCATAATGAGATCTATCTACCTGTAAAGTTTCATGATTCTACCTTACATACTTTTTGAGTTATGCTCCGGACAAGAATCAAGTTATAAAATCAACAAAGGGCAATAACTCAAAAAATTTGATCGGCAGAGTTACGGTTCTTGTGCACTGCACCTCTCCATAATGAGATCTATCCACCTATGAAGTTTCATGATTCTACCTTTAATATTTTTCGAGTTATGCTCCGGACAAGGTTTGGTCTACGGACAGACCGACCGACCTACGGACCGACCGACCGACCTTCCGACCGACCGACCGACCGACACTTGCAAAACAATATACCCCCATTTTCTTCGAAAGGGGGCATAATTAAATTGAAAGTTTGAAATATCATTTAAAACTTTCCCAAACAACAAAATTTTAGGGTGGTCCAATTTGAAAGAAGTTGCAGACGACATTTCAATGTTATAAAATTTCCAAACTTTATAGCTTTTGGGCTAGAAAACATTGTGGGAAATGAAGAAATAGCTTGTCACAAGCAATTTCTCCATTTTCCACAATGTTTTCCAAAGCTTTTACCTTGTGGGGTGTCAAAAGGCGTCATTGTGTGGTAATGGGTTAACTCTTTCTCAAGCATGCAGGACTTGATTCTGATACCATAAATAACAAATTATGGCCCAGAAGCAATTTGTCCCTCAAAGTTTTCGAAAAATTTTCCCACAAGGGAAGTCAAAACCAAGTCTTGTTTAGGAAAGGGTTAAGTAAAAGTATATAAACTGTCACCAAGTACTTGGTAAAAGGGTATTGAGAAGATAACTAATGCAATCGTGTCCAACCTTTATCAAATTATTGTATTACAACTTACAACTAACCCCATAATTAAACCTAATTATCATCCGTACTAGATCAAAACCTCGTAACTCCAGCTTTTTCAAACTGTAGTTATAAGTTTTTGACCTCCCCATTAAAATTTTGCTGGTTCTAACTAGGTCAGTATTTTTATACCATGAAAACATTAAATAGATTGCACATTGCAAGTAGCTCTTAGTCTACATTAGGATTGGTACATATCTACAAGATTAAAGTGATAAAATAACCCTTTCCTAAACAAGAACTGGTTTTGACATCGGAAATAGAATTTAGGCTTGGGAAAATATTGAGTTATAAGACACAAGATAATCAACATTTTGTTGTTTTGCCTCAATATTTTCTGATCTATCTAATTCTTACCCATTTTGCCGTCTGCAGCAGCTATCAAATTGGCACAGTATAAATCATTTTGGTTTGGGAAAGGATTACATTTAAGAAATGTAGAAAATAAAACTGACAAAGTATTGACTGTAAACAATGGTAAATAAAGGCAAGGGTTTCATTTTAAATTGTTAAGATAACATTCCAAACACAGTTAAATATCAAACAACGGTGAAAGTTCTGTCCATATATACTAAGGTTCCCAAACAAGAGTTGTCCGCCGACAACGTAGCTCGCCTATACGGGAGCTTGTCACAAAAACAGCTAATTCTTTAAAAGTAGGTCAAACTCTAATGTCAAGGTCACAAGGTCAAGGGACATGGTCACAAATGAAAGGTCTTGGCAGGAGGTATCCATTTGTGAAATGTCAAGGCTCTATGTATAATAGTGCATGAGATATAGGCCAGGTTGAAGTTTTTTAGAAGTAGGTTAAACTCCAAGGTCAAGGTCACTAGGTCAAAGGTCACTGTCCCAAATGAAAGGCCTTGTCGAGAAGTATCTACTTGTGAAATATCAATGCTGTATCTATAATAGTGCCTGAGATATAGACCAGGTTAAAGTTTTTCAAGTGAAGATGCGACGGGACGGGACGAGACACCGACACTAGGGCTGTGATATTAGCTCCCAGGACATAAAGTCCCAGCTCGCTAAAAATGAAACATTTTGATGCATCTACGAATTAAATCTTGGAAAGATATTAAAGAAAAGGAAGGAAATGCTGATTAAAAAACATTTTCTTCTCTCTTTCCCTCCATATTTTCAAGCCTATCAAAGGGAATTTTATATACTGACAGTCAGATTCATTTTGACATCTATGTGACCTTGAAATTTAAAACTTACAGGTCCAGTTATGTTGACTGGGAAAGGTTTAGGTATTCCGGAGACAAATAATAACCTATAACCTGTTGATTGCCTTTATCTTTTGGGGCCTTCAAAAAGGGTCAATTCATGTCATATGAAAATAGGCTAATAATGAGCTGACAATGCAAATGCATTTCAACTAACTTTTTAGTCTGTATGAATGTTGTGCATGCATTTGTATTAGTATTAGAAAATCAAACAAACCTACAGGTCTGATTAAGTCAAAATTTGATTTGCAGATTCCAATAACGTCTACTTCTGTTTACTATCACTTTGTACAACAAATTAAACATAAAATCATTATGAAGCTTCAAATTGGTTTGGGATGCTTGAAGTCCCTTTGAATATGAACTGTCCTAAAATTCTATCATCCAAAAGAGGATTAAATTTGATTTTCTTGTGCTCCATTCATTCAAAATATTAGTAGGTGATCTGTGTGCAAAAATTCAATAAACAATTCAAAAATTACCACATTTAGTTCCTGTATAAGTTACAAAGGTAACATGTATGAAATAACAATTCATCATTATGAGATGACAAATCAATCTTATAGTAATTGTAGGAGTACATTACAATGAATAAGAATGTGCAAACAGACAGACTTAACTTAACCGTTTCCCAAACAGCAAAATTTTAGGATGTCCCCATTCAAAAGGTTCTCCAGACAACAAGAGATGTTAAAAAGATAGTATTTCTGCAGAATATAGCAAAGAAAATATTGAGACAAAAGGAGAAAATGCTGGTTATCAGCATTTTCTTCTTTTGTCTCGATGTTTTCCCAGGCTATTTCTAATAGGGACGTCAAAACCAGGTCTTGTTTGGGAAAGGTTAAGGACCTCTACCATGGAACAGCCTTAGCGAGTCTCCTACTTCCAGAAAGTCTTTTATACATCATAGTAAAACAGCTGAGAGTATGCAAAACAAAGTATAGTTTGATAACTGTTAAAAAGGCCTTAAAAAGCATTGAAAGATAAGATGAAAATATTGATGACCATATTATTTTCTTCTTTTCTCGCATATTTTTACACTTTAAAAGCATCCAACTTTTCCTAATTTTTGTAGAATTTTGTTTCATCTTAAGCTCCTGTCAACTTGCACTTGTAATTCAAAACTTCTTTTCTTTTGGCAAAGGTCTAAGAATTTTTCCATTGGGCAAATTAATTCTTTCACCAACAAGACCTGCTTCAGACCATCTATTTAGAAAAGGCATAGGGAAAGATTGAGAGAAAAGAAGTAAATGCTGATGGCCAACACTGTCTCCTTTAGCCTAAATTCTTATTCTGTACTATGTTATTCATGAATCTTATCTTTGCAAACACCCTCTTTTTTTGTCATTAGAAGAAGTCTTTAACCCTTTCCCAAGCAAAACCTGCTTTTGACGTATCTATTAGAAAAGGCTTAGGGAAAAAATGAGGCAAAAGAAGAAAATGCTGATGATCAGCATTTTCTCCTTTTGCCTAAATATTTTCCATGCTTTATTGTATACAAATCCAATCTTTATCAACATCCAATAAGTGGTTTTGCAGCAGATTTTGAATTAGATAACCCACAATTTTGCTGTTTGGGAAAAGGTTAAATTGGAACAGTTCTAACTTTTGGGAATAGGCTCAACCTACCTGATAAACTGGTTCTTCCTTGGCCTCTTCTTTATTCTCTTCTTTTTTACTCTTGGCCTCTTCCATCTCTTTTTTCTTCAAATCATAAACAACTTGAAACAAGTCTCGTAATGTCAGCACTAGCGCCTCAGCCTAATAAACAAGATGTGTTTGTGAAACACAAATGTCTTGGAAAAGCCGAGTTTTCATGTTTATTCTAAATTACATGTTTCAGACAGACAACATTAAAACAATAGAAAACATTGTTGAAATAGAAATATTACCTGGTCACAGAAAATGGTTGTTAAAAGAAGGAAACATGTGTTATTATGTGAATTCAAGTGCCAATAATGTCCAGTTATCCTCAATGTACATCATGAATTTGTCTCTTGTTTGAATAATTTTTCGAACGGACACATCAAAAGTCACCAAGACTATCACACAGTGAGTTTAAATAGTCTAAAATGAAATCAAATTTATACTTGTAAAGATCTTTAAATACCTTTAAGAAATTCACGAAACTGACAATACATGCATCAACTTACTGCCTTTTCTGTTTTGATTGCAAAGAATTTATGTTTTCCATCTCCTGCCCCGAATACATAACCAAAAGCTCGCCCATCTGTCAGATCACGTGAGATGAATGATATCCGATGTACGGGATGTGAATGATGTGTGGTCTGTAAAAAGACAAAATAAGAAAATATGCATTAATCATTCCCACATGTTGATGCTTTTTTTAATCCAATGAATTCAATGCACAATGTTTGTTAACCCTTTCCCAAACAAGACCTGGCTTTGACGTCCCTAACAGAAAAGGTTTGAGAAAACATTGAGGCGAAAGAAGAAACTGCTGATAACCAGCAGTTTCTCCTTTCGTCTCAATATTTTCTTAGCTATTTTCTGCACAAATTATATCTTTAACAACACCAATAATGTCATCTGTAGAAGCTTTAGAATAGGAACATCCCAAAAATTTGTCGTTTGGGGTAGTCCACCCCTAATGAGATTTGCATGAAGTCAGAATCATTCGGGTGAAGTCGAAAACATCTGGCGGTGGAATCTTCCACCACCAAATGTTTACGACCATGCCCAAATAAGTTAAGGCATGTAACGATGCCGCTTGAAAAAATCTATTTTTCTATGAAACACAAAATAGCCAGATTACAGGTATTCTATCTTAAATTAACCACCAACATAGTTGATGAATGATATCCTATGTACGGGATGTGAATGATGTGTGGTCTGCAAAAATAAAGTAAATATGCAATAACTAATTCCCACAAGTTGATGCCTTTTGACTCCCCTCACAAGATAAAATCTAAGGAAAACATTGTGGAAATTGAAGAAATTGCTTGTCACTTGCTTGTGACAAGCAATTTCTTCTTTTCCCACAATATTTTTTCCCAGACCTGAAGAAGCAACAGGGAGACAATGTCTGTCAGAATTGGACTAATAGTAACCCTTTCCCAAACAACAAGATTTCTTAAGGTGTTTTGGATAAAGCGTTTCAGTGTTTTCCCCAGCTCAATAAGCTGTATCGGCCCCACTACAGCTTCATGTAAATCACTTTGCTGCCCCTACAGCTTCAAAATCACCCCTACAGCTTAATTTCTCCCAAATGGTCACCAAAGAGAGACATTTAGAGGTATTTCGTGTCAAAAACTATTAAATAATGCATTCTTATACATCAGAATGTGACAATCCTGTTTAAAAACCATAATGGGAAAAGAAGAAATTGCTGAAATTGAGCAATTTCTTCTTTTCCCATTATGTTTTTATTCACAATTATTTGCATGGACACAATTTTAATATGCCCCTACGGCTTCAAATTATTCTGTGGAAAACCCTGCGTTTTTAAGACAGAGACTTTGACCGAGCTGTTCCGAATGCTCCATATTTATACAAATGACGTCATCATTGACGTCATTGCAATTTGAAGGCATGAACAAGTGGCAAAATAGATTGACTGTTCTCTTTAAAATTAAACGTTCCAAGTGTAATATACCTGAGTTCGAAGATCTATGATTCTAATACCATCCAATGAGACGTTAACAATAATTTTCTGTTTATGTTGGCCGGCTATCTTCACGGCCACTTTCAGTTTATGCATAGATTCCTGACACATCTTGTCTCCGCGAGCACTCTCAACATCGTCTGTTCCAATAAGCTTGGCATTAAAGTTGACACCAGGTAACTCAAACCTACTCGGATCATTTTTCAAATCTGAAATGTAAAAATTTGAACATGGAATGCTGAATTAACCCATTTATAGGTGTCAAAATTTTAGAC
Organism: Fragum sueziense; assembly: GCA_963680895.1. NCBI lineage: Eukaryota > Metazoa > Mollusca > Bivalvia > Cardiida > Cardiidae > Fragum > Fragum sueziense. The sequence goes on along the minus strand of OY804594.1, from coordinate 61,446,089 downwards.
AGTCCAAATTCTAGGATGGTACAGACAACAAGTTCAAGCGATTTGATTTTAAATAGTTCTGTCACAAGAAATTTCTTCATTTTCCACAATGTTTTCCAAAGCCTTTTTCAGTTTATGCATGGATTCTTGACACATCATGTCTCCTCGCACACTCTCAACATCGTCTGTTCCAATAAGTTTGGCATTAAAGTTGACACCAGGTAGCTCAAATCTACTTGGATCATTTTTCAAATCTGAAATATGAGCAAATCTGTTTTCAACAACTTCAAGTCATACCACAAAAATGCTTACTTATACATGCTTTCCTCCATTAGGACCTTGCAATCAGACAAATACATATATGACCAGTGGCGCAAGAAGGACTTGAACCAAAACCCATAAAACTGATGGCGATCAGTAATTTCTTCTTCTGCTTCAATGCTTTACCAAGCTTTCATGATCAGCAGGGATTTAAATAACATTTTGACCATCCAGGACTCAAGCTAAAGTAGGCAATGATTTTCTATGCTTTCCTTAGTAACACAATACAATATTTGCAAAAGGGCAAATTCCAATCCCCCACCTTTTAATGAGACCCCCAAATCAGGGTGTCAGAACCAGGTCTTGTAAACCGAATTTCTCTGACAATATTCATATATGTGACCCGTCATGCAGCTCTTGCTAAAAGGGACCTTATCAGAAGTCACAAAAATACAAGTTCGACAAGCTGATCAGGCTCAGCAGTACTCTCTTAAGAATAGAGCACATTCTCTCTTCATTCCATTATGATAGAATGATGCTCTGTTCTCACGGGGTCATTTCACGTCTAATCTCAGGGCCTTGGCGGGATTTCGGTATCCAATCGTTGGCTATACACAACAAAACAATTTAAAAATCTGATGCAAACTTTCATTGGCTGACGCTTCAAATTACCGGCTTCAGCCAAAAATAGAAGCAACGTAATGTATACGTAATCAAACAGATAAAACTGAATGATTTTGATTCGGTAATTCAAATGTTACCGGCTTCAGCAAAAAATAGAAGCGACGTAATGTATACATAATGATCATGCAAGATAAACCTGGATGATTTTGATTCGATAATTCAAACAATGTGCTATAATTAGATTATGACAACCAAATAGGCGGTTGGTGTACCAAAAACGGCAGAGGCCATATTTGATGGTTAATCAATAGACCTCGGCTTTGGAGAGTAGCTCAGCAGAGCTCAACCAGAGGAGGTATTTGGAAAAGGAGAACATGCTTAGACTGATTAAACATTCTAGTTTTAGAAAATGTAAAGTGTCAGCCCTAGTCTGATTGGGCAGACAAGCTAGGGTCGATATTTTTCACACTTGCTCTAAGGTCCCTTTTAGCGTGACGGGTCACATATTTGTTAGAGCTAATTTAGATTACAACTGACGTCATATGATAAAATCCAGTATCATGCTGTTTTGATTATGATCAAGCTGAATATGAAGGCTTGTCTATCTTACATGCATGAACAAGGGTTTTCCCAGATCTGCTTGACAAGTAACTAGGCCTATGTTATCAATCAGCAAGCTTAAAAATATTTGCTTTAGAGTTTGTTCCCACCTTTTTTACTTTTCACTTTCTTGATGGGCGTAGCTTTAGCATCAGTTTCTGTAGTGCCAGCATCTTGTTTGTTCTCAGCTGGTTTTTCTTCTGTACTTTCAGCTGTAGCTTCTTTCTTCTCTCCTTCCTGGAACTGTGCAGACTGATCCATCATCTTTTTGGCCTCAGGTTGTGGGTTGAAGGCTTGTGGATCTAAAATCGTCAAATTAAAGACATTTCAAACAATCAATTATACCAACCTCTTCTAAAACAACAGTCCAAGAGATTTATTTTCAACACCAATTTGACTGACATCATGACATATTTCAAAATGCAGTAATTGAATTCTAAACAAAATATAAAAACAGATGAACCTGTTATAACCTCATAATAAAACAACAGATAAGAGGGGGTAGTGGCTTTCAAAATGCAATGTTTCATTAATTATTCATCAAACCCTATGCTGTGGGTACTCATTAGAATCGTCTCACAGAGACGATTCTAATGAGTACCCACAACGTAGGTTTTGGAATTGAAATAAAAAGCTAGAACGTCCTCACTGCCACTTATCTGTAGCTCTCAGTCTGATCACAACTTAGTACATCTGACAAAGTCAATACATGTTATCACTTATCTAAACTTTGGACACTGATAAAACAAAATTTTCGCTGTGGATAAAGATATTTTTGCGTGAATTTTTACATTTAGCCCATTCCTATCTGATGATGATTTTGATACCTCTATTGGTAATAATCAGCAATTTCTCCTTTTGCCTTAATATTTGATATGTTATATTGCACAAAAATCCTATATTTATTCCAATCAGTTTTGACTTCTTCAGCATTACTCAAATTTGACCAACCTGAAATTTTGTCATTTGGGAAAGGGTTAAAAACTTAAAAGTATCCTTTTTGATTTTGTTGAGAAAAAAGTATTAGGGCTGAAACGGCAAACGTGTACAAAATTTCTACCCGGGTACCCATTATACAATTACCCATGGGTTACCGGGTACCAACAACAAGAGGGCCATGATGGCCCTGTATTGCTCCACTGGCTTTTAGACTTTATAAGCCTTTAGACTACAAATGTCAATAGAGGTCTATCTAAAGAAGATATGCTTCACCACAATGAAATCCAATAAGTGGTTATGGAGGAGAAATGTTTTTAAAATTTTCTGAAAATTGCACTAATCTATGTTTCATATGGCAAAAAAAAAGCCCAGCCCACAGCTGCCATGTTTTTTATACGATCGATTTTTTTTCAAAGAACCTTATGGAGAACTGTACATTGAACATTCAGGCTAAATTACAATGAAATTCAATAAGGCGTTTTGGAGAAGAAGATATTTTAAGATTTTTCGAAAATTTAATTAATTTATTTAATTCCAAATTTCAGTTTTAAACCAAAATTATTTTTTGAGAGAATTTGGAAGAGATTCATGCAAGGAAGATTCCTGTGAAGTTTGGTTAAAATTGGTCCGGTAGTTTTGGAGAAGAAAACTTTTTAAAGATTTTTCGAAAATCTATTTCAATTAATTTATTTAAAATTTCAGTTCTAAATGGAAATTATTTATTTGAAAGAGTTTTGAAGAAATGCATTTATATATATATTTGGTTGAAATTGGTCAATATAGTTTTGGAGAAGAAGATTTTTAAAGATATTTCGGAAACTTAAATTAATAAATTTAATTAAAATTTAAGTTCTACTCGGAATCTATTTTTTATGAAGGAATTTGGAAGAGACTTGTACAAGGAAGACTGATTCCTGTGAAATTTGGTTGAAATTGGTCAAATAGTTTTAGAGAAGGAGATTTTCAAAGATTTTTCGAAAATTTAATTAATTTAATTTAATTAAAATTCAAGCTTTACACGGAATTTAATATATTGAAGGAATTTGAAAAATGTTCATGCAAGGAAGATTCCTGTGAAGTTTGGTTGAAATTGGTGGAGTAGTTTTGGAGAAAAAGATTTTTAAAGATTTTTCGAAAATTTAAATTAATTAATTTAATTAAAATCTAAGGTCTGCTCGTAATTTATTTTTTTGAAGGAATTTGAAAGAAATTTATGCAAGGAAGATTCCTGTAAAGTTTGGTTGAAATTGGTCAAATAATTTGGAGAAGAAGATTTTTAAAGATTTTTCAAAAATTTAATTGATTTAATTTAATTCAAATTCAAGTTCTACACAGAATTAAATTTTTTGAAGGAATTTTGAAAAGGTTCATGCAAGGTAGATTCCTGTGAAGTTTGGTTGAAATTGGTCCAGCAGTTTTGGAGAAGAAGATGTTAAATCAAAAAGTTGATGCACGCACGCACGGACACAGGGATGGACGGACGCACGCACGACGGACACAGGGCCATGACGTAAGCCCCGCTGGCTTTCGGCCAGTGGAGCTAAAAATTAATCATTCACGAATTTAGGTGGCTAAACCCAATAATAATATAGGAGGAATCCACTAATGGGAACATGCAGACGAGTTGACTTGCCCAAGTCAACTCGCCTACATGTTCCCATTAGTTGATTTCATAGGCTATGTGTTCCAATCTCATTATAAATCTAATGCGATCCTTGACAACAGGCTGTGCACAACTTTCATCATTGCATAAGATTTTGACTGTCTAGATATGCTAAACTATCTATACAAGATTAAAGCCAAATTAATCATCATCGGGTAACAAAGGGATAATTTTCGGGTGAGATTTGGGCAAATTCTCTCATTTTTCTGCCCAAAGTCTCATTCAAATTTGCCAAATGGGAGAAAAATCTAAACGAAAAATGTAAAATAGTAAGAATTTTGGTAAAATCTCTAACTGAACATTCATTTGTCTCACAAGTTTTGGCGAAATGAGACATTTTCTCTCATGCAATTTCAGAGCCAGAATTATCCCTGGTAATGCAGGGCTCGACACTAACCTTTTATAATTGGTGTCCCGTTGGGACACCAGATTTGAAAATCAAGCCCAGGTTTCTCAAAAGAACTTATGTTCTAAGACTCAAATCTGAGCACCTTACTCAAATCACACGAAATTCATGTGAACTTCAATCAAATACCCTTCAACATTTGAGAGTATTCCATTGAAGTTGAGCATGTTATCATGAGTATGTACTAAAGTTTTTTCGAGAAACCAAGGCGAGCAGTCCCTTGTAAGAATCAGGAGTCCCATACTTACTTACTTACTTCTTCAAAGACTCCTGGAATTTTCTTTTCCTCTTTTCTTTTTCATATTCTCTTTGCTTACTAATCTGTTAAACGTTTGATTTTGGTTTCTTTGCAACAGGTACATCGATCCCATTGATAAATCTCCACATTTTGTAGGGTAGAGGGTTACCTAGGCCGACTTCAATTGGCATAATATGGCTCGCACCATCGTTAGGAACCAGTGCTGTTCTATCTATCAGATTCACCCCTGTTTTGTGTCAGCCAATCAAAATCTTTGTTAATTTGACACTGATTGGTCCGCTGTTTATCCGAGGAGTTCCAAATGATGTAATTGCTCTGATGGTCCAACCACACTTCTTCTGGTGGTCGGACTAAAGCGGCAGAAATAACATGAATAGCTTGCAATGTATTGGTGTTCAATTGGAGCAATAGCACACTATGGGGCGAGCCATAATGTCAATCGAAGTCGGCCCTAGTAATTGTTTATCATAACACCGGGTACACTCGCTTGGCGACTCAAAGTACCTCAACAAATGTAGTAACACATTTGTTAACCCTTTCCCAAACAAGACCTGTTTTTACTGTCCCTAGTAGAAATGCATTAGGAAAACATTGAGGCAAAAGAAGAAAATGCTGATAATAAGCATTTTCTCCTTTTGTCTCAATATTTTCTTTGCCATATTGTACACCAATCCTTTCCTTTTAAACATGAATTTTGTTGCCTAGAGCAGCTTTCCACTTAGATCATTTAAAAATTTAGTTGTTTGGGAAAGGGTTAAAATATAAAACAACCATGCATTTTGCAAAAAGTTACCGCTGGTGACAGACCTATAATAAATTTGTACTCAGGTACTGAGAATTTTGTACCCTTCCCATGGGTACCCAAATACTCGTTTCAGCCCTACGTAGAATACATCCTCACAACTTTGATTCCAGTCCAGCTGATTGAATTGATTGACCCAGCAACTTCAGTGCAAGAAATCCAGTTTAAGTTCACAAAAGGCATTTTTATTGATACATCTTTCTTTCTATCTCTGCATCAGTGTTTAGGCCAGGATTCAGATTTGATGGGTCAATTTGGTCCATTACCAACCAAAAGTAGGGGCCAATTTCAGTTGATGTGGGGCCAATGAAAAACTAACTATTGTATGATCGGTAAAGTTCAAAAACACCACAGATTCAAATAAATTTCCATATTAAACCCAACGATTCATATCCCTGCTTTATCATAAAATGTATGAGTTTCATTTGTGCCGTGGGATCATACAACTACAAGCACAAAATTTGTCCGTAAAGAGAGTAAAGGAATTCACTTTTTTCTTGGATACAGACAGCGGGTGCTAAACACTAGAACACTAAGCCGTATTATATTGTTATCAATATTTTTTAACTTTCAGGGTTTCCAAAAGCTCCATTTTGGGGGGTTTTCACCCCCAAATTGAATCTTGTACCCCCAAATTTTGCAAGTAGCCTTCTATGTTTCTTATAGAGGGGGTACAAGCATTGTGTAAAATAATGCTTTTTACTCCCAAATTTGAAAGTCAGTGGAAACCCTGACTTTCCTCTAGTAGAAGTGAAGGCTGTTGGTAATCGGTCTTTTTCCTTTAAACTCTGATTCGCTGACTAAACCACCAAAGAATGTCAGAATTCACTTTCATTTTTGCTCAGACGACGTCATGATTAGTAGTAATTTACGTATTTCTAAGATCGAGGTAGAATATCGTCTGGGCGCTTTCATAAAGATGTTTGTGTAAAAAATAAAGCGTCTGATAATAAAAATCGATATAACCAGTCTATTGAAAAAACCTTATCCAGTCTAAAATCGCCGAAACGCTTTTGGTTTAGCGAGCGTTTGGGAAATCACAAAAGTAAACAAAGAAGATTGACAGTTCATCCATTATGGTTAAACAGCGTTTTTTCTTGCCAATTGGGAAAGGTACCTGTACCCCTACGATTGGGAATTTTTCGCATCGTGAAATCTTCAAATTGGGAAAAGATTAATTCGCAAAATTGATGAATTGGGAATCTTAAAAGTGCATCTAAATCTAACATTAGGAGCTAAATTCTGCACCACATATCATTTTAAGGTCTTGGTTTAAACAGGAACATACTTGTGACCATATATTTTGACCATTTATTAGATATCTATATATTAAGAAATTGTTGAAAGGTAGATAATGCTGAAATCCAGCATTCACTCCAATTCTCTCAATACTTTCCAGACATTTAAAGTAACATCAATTGTGTTGTCTGCATAAAAAAGTCCTGTTATTTTCACAGTGACACCATTCCAAGACATTGTGGAAAGGGTTAAGAAAGCATTGGAGCTAAACACAAAATGTTTGTAGATGTAAATTGTTCTATATGTTCTAATCTAAATCTTTTCCTAGGTACTTTGTAAGTGTTTCTATTTTGGGAAATGATGCACAGTGGTCTGTTGAAAGCTTAGAACTTTGAATTTGGATCTTTCTAAAAAGAATTCAACTTCTCAGTAGCCCATATAAACTGTTTGGATGAGATATTTCTAGTCAAACTAAAATGTATGGCATGATTGGCCATTGGGAATGGCACATAAGATCATTGGGAACGGTACCTATGGATATTGGGAAACAGCCTGTACTAAAATTGGGAAAGAGCCTGTAGTCATTGGGAAAGGTTCCTTTTACCGGTACTAATTATAGTAGGAAAAAAACCCTGTTAAACAAAAAAGTCGATCTTTTCTCAAATTTTGATGCGCAAAAATGACCCATTACTGCAGATTTGGATGCGCCATATGAAAAAATGCTGCGTCAATCCCGCAATGGCACGGCCTGGCCTAAACACTGCTGTATACTGTCGATGTTGTCCAGAGTGTTAGTAATAAAGAGAAAGAGTAAAGGTCTGACACATCAGACAAGTGAGAGAGCATAAAAATAAAAGAACTGTTAAAATGGCAAACAAGATCCAGTATCCTTACATAACTAACTCATACATTGCCACTGATTGTACTCACTATGACGGTCACAAACTGTCAAACCCTACCTTCTACATCAGCAACAAACTTTCTTGGGAGTTAGGGGGCGTGACCTAAATTTCATGACTTCCGGTGGGAGTTCACAGTTTTTGGTTTAGCAGTAACAATTACTTTAAAAACCGACTTAACAGGGTTATATATGAAAAACTGAAATTATTTGAAAGAATATTGACCAATGACATTGACCTGATAAATAATGCACAGGCAAAAGTTCAATGAAAAGTCCTAACTCAGACCTGTCAGTGTCAACATGTCTGCATTGTTTTGACTCGAGTCTCGAGCGAAATCATTCTCGTCCCATTCGATACTTACTCATGTACTCTGTTTAATCCCACATAAAATTGTGCACTAGATGTCTTCTGATGTTCTATCTTTGCATTCTGTCTGGATAAAACAAGACACATTTGAAGTAAAGTCTAGAAACTTTTTTCAACACCTTGCTTCACAACCCCGGATGCTGAACTCTCACCTGCTGGTAAATAACGGGAAAGTGTGAAGCAAATTATGTTGTCAAGTAACCTCGTCAAGCCAAAAGGGTCTTTTCGGATATTTACGCGCTGTTCAAATAGCAAACAACTAAACCCTTTCCTGTGTCTCAATATCGTACAATATTGTGATGTTAGTAAAAAGCAGATTTGCACATAATATAACATAGAATATATTGAAATAAGCGAGAAAATGCTGGTTAACGGCATTGGTTTCTTTTGTCTCGATGTTTTCCAATATGCTCACCTTTTTAAGATAGGGACGCCAAAGCCAGGTCTTGTCTGTCCGAAAAATGATTCACAAACGTATTTTGAGAAAAGAAATGCTATAAATTACAAAATGGTGGCTTAAATATTTTAAAAAATGAGAATATATCTTTTTGCACACAGTTTTGAACATTGGCCTATTTCACCTATTTAGCCTAGGCCTATTAGGTCCTATAGGCTACAGAAAAGTCACCAAAAGCTACATTTCTCTTACTTTTGAAAGCCATGTGTCTTTGTCACCCTGTAGATCTATTTAGATATTTGGAGACAGAGCAGTGGCGGATCCAGGGGGGGTTCGGGGGGTTCGAACGAACCCCCTTCTGTAACCTGATTATTTAATTTTCATGCAGTATTTCAGTCAAAATTGTGCAACACTCGAAAAACGAACCCCCCTATTTGCATATAATCCGAACCCCCTCATAGAAATCCTGGATCCGCCACTGCAGAGAGAAAGGGGTCCGGAGAGAAAGTACAGAAGACAAAATATGAGGAATGGTGGGCGACAAGCGACGTTAGCCTCCATAGCATTTTTTTTCCCAAAAGAAAAATCTGGAATGTAAGTCACAACCCAATGATTTTGCCGTTTAGGAAAAGGGTTAAATACCACTACCAGACAATTTATAGACTGGTCCGAATTCAAGGATGTCACAGATGATAATTTCAATTGAATATGATTTTGGTAGAACACATTACAATGTAGGAAATGAAGTAATTGCCAGTCAAAAGACATTTCTTCACTTTTCCACAATGTTTTTCAAGGCCTCTATCTTGCGGGGCGTCAAAAGCGTCAATGTGTGGTGATGGGTTCATCCCTGTACACGTACCACCATCATCATCATCATCAGTAGCAGCTACAGACGCAACAAAACATTGACTTTATCACCATTATGGCTGACTATACTTTTGGAGGAAATCAACTCCGGTTGAGAAAACGCAGTTTCCGATTAGTTAACCTTTCCCCAAATCAGTATTTCTTTGTAGATCTTTCTATTTTCAAAACTGCTGCACACTACAGAATGGATGAAAATAAATATTGATTTAACATTGTATCACTGAAAGTGATGATGCGAAGGGAGAAGCGTCTTGTTATCAGTTTTTTTTTTCATTTTGTATTCAATGCTTCCCAAATAACCTTTTCTATTGGGGCGTCAGAGCCGGGTTTTGTTTTGGGAAAGGATTAGTAGGCCTAAGTGGAAATTTTCATCCTGGTTGTTCGATGTAGATCCCCATGAATAAACGCCTTAAAATAAACTTCATCTTTTCTAAAAAAAAAAAACAATAAATAAAAAATAAAAGAGAAAAAGAATTTGCTACCAAAATGAGAGAACGCAGGTAACATGGTGAGTTCAATATTAGTTTTCGAATTATAAATTGCACATTGTAAATTCAACTTTTATTTGTAATACCGATATATTACGGATTTGCGTTTATTCGAGCACTTTTTAGCTAGACTTTTCGAAGAAAATGAGAGCTTATACTGTCACCCGGGAGTCGGCGTTGGCGTTGGCGTTGGCGTCGGCGTCGGCGTTGGCGTCGGCGTTGCAACAAAGGTTAAAGTTTTTCAAACATCAATAACTTCCATACTATCAAAAGGATTCAACCCAAACTTGGTATACTTATTCACCATCACACCCTTTACCTTACTACCAGGGCCCATGACCTTGGCTCCACTATATTTGGAGTTATGCCCCCTGTATACTAAGCAACTTAGAAAGTCGAGCGCGCTGTCTTCGGACAGCTCTTGTTGAGATTTTATAGTCACATTTATGAATTAACAGAAAAGCTCGTTTGCAATTCGTATGCGATTTGTAGTCCTCAAATTCAAGCTTATCTCATTTATCATTAACCCATTCCCAAAGAATGACATTTTTTGGCGCCATACAAAAGAGCGATAGAAAACATTTTGGAAAGTGGAAAAATTGTTTTTGGTTTACAATTTCTTAACTTTCCTCATATTTTTCTCCCTAGAACTAGAAGGATGAAAACGTCTCATTTCCTCTACTATATAGGCTATTTGAATATAGAAAATTTTGTCGTCTGGTAATATATTAAATGTTTCATCAGGAATGGTTCATTTTCAGTCGATAAGAGTAGACCAACATCCGATTACTCTCTTTTCATGACCTACATGAAGCATTTGCTCCAAAATGGCGACAATCAATCGTGTCCAACGCTTGACAGAGAGACAGTTACACGAGGTCGAGCAGCTCCGACGGGAGGCCAGCCTACCCCGGGTTCGAGTTTCAGAGAGCCTACACGGCCTGATAACGTATTGTGAAGAGAACGTCTCACAAGACCCACTGGTTATGGGATTCTGTCGGCCCCATGACAATCCGTACAAACCAGGAAGAGATGATGGGTTCACTTGTTCACGTTGCATCTTCTTGGGTGCATTAATTTGTGGTTTCTTAATTTGTTGTGGAAAAGAACCGAGTTGTAAAATGTGCTGCAAATAAATCGTTCTATTTTTTATTTGTACATAATCAAATATACGATGAAATCATTGTCTTGCTTGCTTTAATTCAAAATCGATTAAAGAGTTCATTTGGATAGGTAGTTTTGACTGAAAAGGACACAATGCTTGTAAGCATGATTTCTTTCTCTCTCCTCAATGGTTATCCACAACAGTTATATGTTTGGGGGAGAGATAATATTCTAACACAGAATTTTTCATTTATACACAGGGGCATAAAGTAATCCACCTCAAGGGCGGATCCAGAATTTTTTTCCATGGGGGGGGGGGGGGGGGGGGGGGGGGGGGGTTCAAGACCAGGATTTTTTCCAGGGGGGGGTCCAAGCTCAAATTATGGCATGTAACGTTACACTAAATTTATATAGTCAAAATTTAATTTTTGGCCAATGCCAGGGGGGTCCGGACCCCCACACCCCCCCCCCCCTCTAGATTCGCCCATGCACCTCCTCCTACAACTGCTTTCAATGAAGCCGAGCCATCTGAGAAAGAGATCAAGGGACATAACCATTGACAGGTTCATTTGATATTTAACGAACGTGATTATATTTCTTTGTTCTCATTATTCTTCATACCCGATACAATACGAAATATTGAGACAAAAGGGGAAAATTCTGGCTATCTATAATCAATGACGATAGGCTCAGCTTTCAAAATAGAATATCTCTTGTTTGTCGTTTGAGTACACGCGGGTTAAAATTAAACGCTGAAAATCAACCATTCCCAAACGGCAAAAATATGGCGGCCCTACAATTTCTGCAAACGACAAAATAGATTTTGTTAAAGAAACGACATATGTACCATGAAACACAGAAAATATTGAGACAATAGAAGAAAATGTTGTTTAACATCATTTTTTTCGTTGCCTAAATGTTTTCACAGTCATAATAATTATATAAATTAAGGACGTCAAAATCAGGCCTTGTTTGTTAGGAAAGGGTTGATTAACTTGTTACGCCACAATGAAACTGTCATCTATGACAGCTTGACCAGTCCAGGACATTAGTTTGCTATAATTTTTTATGTTTAGGCTAACCCACTTTGCCAAATTTGCACAATTTCAGACTTTTCATATAACAAAGCTGCTGCAGACTATAAATAATTGTTAAAAATAGAATTTGTGTTCGATATAATTATTATATTGAAAATACACAGAAAAATATCGGGGTAAGAGCAGAAGATAGATCTACTGTTTTTCATCATTTGCTTCTTTTGTCTCAGTGTTTCATTGGTCTTTTCTTTTTTAGTGACGTTAGGATAAGGTCCTTGTTTGGAAAACTGTTAAAATAGAAATAAGACAAGAAGAGACGACAGCAATTACGACAAGAGAGAAAAATAGTTTAGTTTTGGTAGTTTTATAAACGAAGAAAGACAGAGAGAAAAGGGGACAAGTAATGATCCGATACTATCATAGTCGTTTTGGCAGTCCAAAAAGAGCAATGACAATAATGCGGAACCTTAACTATTTCCCAAACAAGACTTGCTTTTGACGTCCGTAAAAGAGAAAAGGCTAGAGGAAAACATTGAGGCACACGAGAAAAATGCTGATAATCAGCATTATATCCTTGTGACTCAATAATTTCTATGCTGTACACATTGTAGGCAAATCGTAGCCTTTTCGACATCCATTTTGTCGCCAGCAGTGGCTTTCATAACCGAACATCCAATTTTTTTGCCGTTTAGGAAATGGTTAATATACATCGTCTGTTTATTCAACATGGTAGGATTTAATCGATTACCAGACGGCAAAATATTGGACTGTTCCAATTTGAAAGGTGTTGCGGACGATAATTTCAAGTTGATAAAATTTTGAAAATAATTTCATTTGGGGTTAGAAAATATTGTGGAAAATGAAGAAATTGCTTGTCACAAGCAATTTCTTCATTTTCCATAATGTTTTCCCAAGCTTTTTACTTGAGGTGTGTCAAATGGCATTATTGTGTGGTAATGGGTTTTATTGAAAAGATGGCCATACAAAACAAAAAGAAATAAAGTCAGGAAAGTGTTGAATATTTGATTGTGTTAATTATGACAAGTGGACGTGTTGAGGCCCGTCTTGTGGCTAACCCTTACCCGTATAACTTAAACTAGCGAGGAATTGCGAAATGAAAGTACAAATGTATATACTTTTTCCTAGTCTTGTTTTAAGAACTGCACAGGATGTTTGTTAACTTAGAAACCCTACGTGGAAATCAAGAAAATGCTGATATTCAGCATTATTCAACATTTTCTTCATTTCCCTTAAAGTGACATTTCACGATTATTTTTACATAAATTTTACTTTTATTCTTTCTGAAAGAGCATGTTTTCTTGTGAAAATCCTGAAAATTTCAAGCCAAAAGATCGAACCGTTTACGAGAAATATATATTTTTGTGCTGAAATTAAACAAATTGTTGTGGACAACTGTTCAGATTTACATATAATTTGTCATTACTTTCTCAACTTCGACGGCGTATTTTTCGCTTATAGATAACCACTTCAAAAAACTGATAGCGTTTCTACGCATTAGAATAAACAATCTTTGCATCAAGACATACTTTTAATAAATGAAATAAATGTGAAATGTCACTTTAAGGATGTCTAAATACTAAAAAAGTGAAGATTTTCTGTTCTCATAAACGCAATGCTGTTTGTCGAAACTCTTAAATCTGGTCAAGTATAAATTGTTTTGTTTGGGATAGAGTTCTAAATTGATGCTATATAAGATAAGAAAAAGAAGACAAAACGAGACACAAAAAGCCAACAGAAGAGTGTTGAATATAATTGTGCTAATTATGACAACTGGACATAGAGAGGCCCGTCTTCTGTTTTTTTTTATTTACGAGACTAAAAAGTTGTGACTATTTCCAATACTATATGTCATATTTTGGCACACTTAAGAAGAACTGCTTTCTATTCGGAAATATTGACGAAAGGGAAGTAAATGCTGATAGCGAGCAAATTCATCCTTTCGCCCAACATTATCGTGCACCCAACCAAACAGAAAGGTTCATCCTGACAGCTGAATTTGAACTGCAAAGGTCTGTCGTTTGGAGAGGGTTAATTAGATAATATTACGTCTTCAGGAGACATTTCATTAAGTTCAGTACATACAAGAAAATACTTTATATTGGCTACCCATATTTTAAAGCGCTATCTCTTTAAAGGCAGAATAACACTTAACATCTTGCAAATTTTCCGAGAACTTCGTACAAAAAAATAAATATATATTATTAAAATATGGTCTTTAAAGTGACATTTCAGAATTTTTTGTTATAAATTTTACTTCTATTTTTATCTGAAAGAGCACATTTCCTTATGGAAATTCTGAAAATTTCAAGCCAAAATATTGCGCCGATTACGAGAAATTTATTTTTTTGTCTTAAAATTGAACAAATTGTTGTGGACAACAGTTCGGATTTATATGCAATTTATCGATTATGTCTCAACTTTAAATGCGTGTTTCTCGCTTATTGGCAACAACTTAAAAAAACTAATAGTATTTATACTCATTAGAATAACCAATCTTGGCATCAAGACATACTTTAAAAAATTGAAATTGGAATGAAATGTCCCTTTAAATTGCATATATGCCAAATCTTAGCTTTTTACCTTGAGTATTGGCTTAGATGTCGACGGATTTAAAACCCCATGATTTGTTGTCCCGCGGATAATATTTACAATAATGGAACATAATATTATGGGGTTTTTAATCCGTCGACATCCTAGCCAATACACAAGATAGAAAGCTAAGATTTGACATAGATGCAATTTAAAGGCCATATTTTCATAATAATATATTTATTTTGTACGAAGTTCTCGGAAAATTTGCATGATTTTAAGTGCCATTCCCCCTTTAACCCGTTCCAAACAATTCCTAATTTTTCATCACTCAAATAAAGAAACTTTAAAAACAACGAAAGGAAGAAAATGCGGAAAACCCAGCATTTCTAATGGGAGCTCCCTTTCAGCCAATGTTTTTTTTTTTCCTACTTGTGTTTATTGTTAAAAACGAATGGGGGCGGCGGGTAGTAACATTGATTTTGTCGTCTGTGTGCACCAGTTTCTCAGATGGTTTTATCATTAATTTTGTGTCCGTTTGAAACTGTCAGTGTTACGAAGTTCCAAGATCGATTATCATTTCAATTGGTTATATCGACCCTGGAAATCTCACACGTAGAAATATTATTTAACCCTTTCTCAAACAATTAGCCTATATTTATATCAATTCGGAAACTCATTGTGACAAGAGATACAATATTTTATAGGTTACGTTTGAAAATTGCGTAACGACAGCTATTTTAAGCTGTAGTTACGCCATTTTCGAACGTCACCAACGAAATGTTAGAATGACAGAATGACAGAATGGCCACTTTTTGAATGCTTAGAAACCTTTGTGTGAAAAGTACGAAAAGGAGAAAAGTGCTGATGATCAATTTCATCCATTCCCTCAATGATTTCTAATCTAAAAATCTGTACGAGTCGTCAAAACAAGTGCATGAATGCTAGATGGTTAATGTGGCAATGTATAGAACTTTGAAAAGAAATAGATCTACTTCAAACGAAATTGTGTTTGGTTGCAGACGACAAAAACGTTTTATGGGTAATAGAAAAAGAAGTTATAATCACAGACCCTCTAAAGAGATGCCGCTGTTTTTCAACATTTTCGCCACTGCTCACAGAAGGTTTTAGTTTTATATCAAGAAGTTCAGAACGTGTAGCCATTGTAAGTAAACAAGTTAAGTCATTCTTTGCCAAAGACACACTTATGTTAATGACCTAAACCCTTTCTAAACACGATCTGTTTTTACATACCTTGTACATGTAGGGATGCTTCGAGAAACATTAGGAGAAAAGAAGAAATTGTCGATAGGCCTATAGACCTACATCATTTCCTCAACACTTTATGCTATGCTATATAAATATGTACACATTTCGCTCCTGGTATAAATTATTCAGCCATCTGCAACTGCTTTTTAAAAAAAGAGACAGGCGTTTTGGAGAGGCTTAACCCTTTCCCAGACAGCAAAATTTTAGGGTGATCCACTTCAAAAACTGCCACGAATGACAAAATGGATGCTATTAAAGACAGAATTTGTGTAAAATATGGCATAGAAAATATTGAGACAAAAGGAGAAACTGCTGGTTATCAGCAGTTTCTTCTTTTGTCTCAATGTTTTCCCAAGCCTTTCTAATTACACCCGTCAAAACCAGGTCTTGTTTGGGAAAGGGTTAAACTAGATTTTATTTACCTGTAGGTAATTTCGGTAAATACCAGTTACACACGACGTCTTTGTCCGGCGTACGTAACGTCAGTTTGCTAACAACAAATACCGGTATACAAATATAAGCTGTTCAACTACAAACTCTTAATCGTATTTATTTTACATTATTTGTGGCAAACATACAATATACATATATAAAGGCAATTTTCAAATATTTTTTGAGAAAGCATTTTCCTATGAAGACATGTATAAAGTTATTGCTTTAGCAGAAGCGATAATTGATTAAAATATGATTGGATCTACATTAACATGTATCTAAAATTTAAAATGCATTAAGTACTATGTCTGGCCCTAAATTTGATGTCATTTAATGGATTGAACATCTTTAATGTGCAGACTCGTGCATCTCTAATCTTTATTTAGGAAGTTTTCGCAAATATGGCACGCATTGTCACAAAACTTGTTAATAAAACCCTTGATGGCGCGGAAATGAAGTTTGCCTATCGTGTCATTTTGGATGAAAATCGACGGTAATCCTTTTTTACGAAGTCAACGAAACAAAATGAGTTTAAACCGTACGAGTACATAGATTATGCAAACCATTGCCCAAATGACATCTCTGTAGAAGAAGCAGTTAAAATACAGTGAGAAAATCGTTTATCATTCCTTTTCCTTAGATGTTTTCAATGTAGTAGTTTTCACATAGATATAGACAAAGGTTATATTCACATAAACTTACAAAAAGTTTCTTGTCATTTTACAAATATTACATTGAACAAAGTCTCTATTTCCAGAAGTTTTTACTTTGCTATCTGTAAATATTTTTCACCTAAACTAGTCTAGACTAAACTAACTAAATAGCCAATTGATCTTTCATCTTTTCTCATTTGTTAGGTCTAGATACGAGTGTACACATAGATGGCACGCTTTGTAACTCGAAACTGTTAATTGACCGCTTAAAAGGGTACATGCTTTAACAGTTTCGTTCCGACGACGACGAGAACGACGACGACGAGAACGACGACGACGACGAAGATGATGATGATGATGATGATGATGATGATGATGATGATGATGATGATG
Source organism: Fragum sueziense (assembly GCA_963680895.1). Lineage (NCBI taxonomy): Eukaryota > Metazoa > Mollusca > Bivalvia > Cardiida > Cardiidae > Fragum > Fragum sueziense. Next base: position 61,428,856 of record OY804594.1, on the reverse strand, counting down.
ATGATGATGATGATGATGATGATGATGATGATGATGATGATGATGATGATGATGATGAATGTTAACACAGGCTGATCAAGATCCATGTTTGTTTTAAATGCCATAAAGGTCTTTTTTCCAGATCTGGACTCAAATGAAACCAGATCCGGGCCTCAAAGTCTGCATCCTTGTTTTCCCGACGCCTTTTTGAAAAATCGCTAACTATATAATCAATATAACGATGCTCTATTTTAAAACAGGCCCCTACATGCAGCCCTTTTGTGGAACAATGGCAATTGAAAGGGGATGTTTAGAAAATGGATTTAATTTTCTGTGGTTAATTTTTCACCATAATGGTCTTTGTTGCGAAGATGTGAGGTTTGGTTAGGTAATTGCATGATTTCGATGAAAGATTTTAGTGAAAAAGGATAGAATAGTTTGGATAGAAGGATAGACAAAGGGGAAAAGCAGAAAATGGAAGAAAGGATGGAAGAAGGAAGAACTTCTCGATATCCACAGGTAGGAAAAATAGTACATCGTCAATTAATTAATCCTTTCCCAAACAAAGCCTGTTTTTGATGGGTTTTTATTATTATAACACATGAGAAAACATTGTGGCTAAAGAAGAAAATGCTAATAAATCAATATAATAGACTTGCAAACTGTATCTTCGTGCCATATAAAAAGGCTTAAAAAATATTGAGACAAAAGAAGAAAATGCTGATAATCAGCAGTTTCTGCTCTTGCCTCCACATTTTCTTAGCTATTAATTACGAAAATTGTATCTTCATCCCTTATAAAAGGTTTGTGAAAACATTGAGATAAAAGAATAAAATACTGATACATATGGTCAGCATGAATTTCTTCATTTGTCTCAGTATTTTATCAATTATTACATCTTCATTAACATCGATTTTGTCGTCTGAAGCAGATTTCAAACGGGACCAGTTCTAATTGTTGTCTTTTTACCCTTTGGGAAGGGGTTAGCATTCTGCAATAATGGCGCTTTCGAACGGAATTAACGATTTTATTTCTTGTAGAATTTTCCTTTTGCCACGATATTTTTGACATCAATAACCAGACTTTATCTGACTGATATCCGCTTGTAACAGAAGGGAGAAAATGTGTATCGTTGCTTTTCAACGAAACTAACAAGCAATTTCTTCAATTATCACAATTTTTCACAAGCCCTTATATTGAGCTGCATCAAAAGGCGTCACTTCTTGGGAAAGGGTTAACCCATTACTGCCCAGTGACTCCTTTTGACACCCCTAAGGATCAAGACTTTGGAGAACATTGTGGAAAATGAAGAAATTGCTTGTGACAAGCAATTTCTTCATTTCCCACAATGTTTTCTTCCCTAAAAGACCAAACGATGTAAAAATACTTTCATCTGAAATTGTCGTCTGCAACATTTTTGAATTTGGACAAGTTTGAAATTTTGCTGTTTGGTAATGGGTTAAAAAGATGTGGATTAACGAAATAGCTGATGACAAAAGTAGAAAAAAGGAAAATTATGATGCACTGCAGGCCTGCTGATCATCAGCAATTAGACCTACTTCTTCTTTTGCCTCACTGTTTTTTCAAACTATTTCTACTAGGGACGTCAAAATCCGGGTTAAATGATTTACAAAATGCCAGATGACAACCTTTCGGGTTGATTAGAATTGCATGAAATATGAAAGCCTTTCAAAAACTGTGAAATTCCACACTGCTACAATTTGAAAGCTGATGCAGACAACGAAATGGATATTGATAGAGATAGAATTTGTCTGCAAAATAGTCCAGAAAATATTGAGGTAAAGAACAAAATGATTCAGTGTTACGCAAGTATTTCCTCTCTAGACGTCAAAAGCAAATACCTGTTTTACAACAGACACACGAACAACTTTTTCTCTCAAATGGACACAAGTAGTAGTAAAACAGAATACAAAAAAGTGGGGGTTGAAGACAATCTAACCAGGCCCCGGTTTCTCGAAAAAACTAAAGTATATTCCCATGAGAACATGCTCAACTTCAAAGGGATACTCTCCAACGTTGAGGGGTATTCGATTGAAGTTCATGGATTTCGTGAGTTTTAAGCACCGTGCTCAAATTTGAGCATGAGAACGTACTTAAGTTTTGTTCGAGAAACCGGGGCCAGAGATCTTTTTGGGGGAATGGTTTAAAGTAACCAGTCACTTGTCAGTCAATGAGTTCTAAATAACATTAAGGTAGTCCAACCCTAATGAGATTCAGGTGACGTCGGAATTTTTCGGGCGACGTCGTACCGACTTTTTTCTAACTCGCAATGTGTCCTTGCGAATGTTATACGACGTCGCAAGAAAATTTCCGACGTCGCATGAATCTCATTGGAGATCATGGACGATCTTAAATGATTATATTTAGTTTAGTTTTGTACCTGGAAAAAGGATGTACTCGATAAAAATTAAATCAGTGATCTTTTACACTAAACAAGTAAACTAAGCTACTTTAAGGTAGAATACCCGTAATGTTGCCATTTCGAGAATTATAAAACATCGGCTTTTTTCGATCGTCGTCCTTACGTATCCGAACTTATTCGGGCGCGGTCGTAAAGATTCGGCGGTAGAAAGTTCCACCGCCGAATGTTTTCGACGTCGCCCGAGTAATTCCGACGTCGCGCGAATCTCATTAGGGGTGGAATACCATAGTTAATGGTCTCAGAATTCATGATCATGATGATTCAGTCAAAGTTATGGATTATTGATAAATCAACGGCTGTTAATGCCAACTGGTCATGGATCGTCCCTGGTTGAAAAAAAGCTTGTATGAAATTGTAATTAGAAGTCAATTAGGTCGGTCAGACCTTGAATAGAAAGGAGAAATTAACCCTTTCCCAAACAAGACCTAGTTTCGACGTCCCTTATAGAATAGGCTTGGGAAAACATTGAAACAAAAGAAGAAACTGCTGATAACCAGCAGTTTCTCCTTTTGTCTCAATATTTTCTAGCCATGTTTTACACAAACTCTATCTTTAATAATTTCTATTTTGTCATTTGTAGAATACACCAAAGTACTTAATCAAATATCTAGCCCAACTAATTTTCATGTATTTGTTTCTTTTTCTTTCTTTATTTCTTTCTTCCTTTCAGCTTTTCTGTCCCAAATAATTTTCATCCAGTAGCACACATGCAGTTAAGTCTTGGTCTACAAAGTCTGACAAAACATGTGTAGGCCTACATGTAACTAAAGTATGAATAGGTCATCATCATCTTCTATAAAGCACATGTATAGAAAATGTTTAATAATGTAGAGGAAAAGAACGGTAACAAATCGATACATTTATTCTTTATTAATGACGGTATCGATTAACAATTAAAGTGATCAAACTGATTGGTTTTCCAGGACGAAATAGAAGTACAGAAAGGACAGAAAATTGTCTAGAGTTCTTACTGCAAAACTGTTGCAATAGCCTATCACTACGCGTTGGCTCATTTTGGCGCCTTAGAAGGTAAATACTAGGAAAACATTGCGGAAAATGAAGAAATTTCTTGTTACCAGCAATTTCTTAAATCCCAACGATGTTTTCTACAAGGGCGGATCTAGGGGTGGGGTCAGGGTATCATGACCCCCTGGAACTGGCAGAAAATTGAATTTTGACTATATAACTTCTTATTAAAAACTGTCATTTGGGCTTTAACCCCCGCCCCCCCTGGAAAAAATCCTGGATCCGCCCTTGTTCTACCCATAGATAAATAAATGCTAAATTTCTTTCACTTGAAATTGTCGTTTGAAACATCTTTTACTTTGGACCAGTATAAAATCAAGTCGGTATCTAGACAAAAGTCTTTATTGCTTTTGATCCAGATCAGCTTCGGCCCGGTTACAGTCTGATCAGGAGCCATGCTGACATCTGATTGTCAATACTTGCTATGAAGAAGCTGAATGAGGGCATTATAAAGCCCGACCAGACTTTGTACGCTCAGTCAGATCAAGACTCATAAAATTCACTGGTGGTGAACTCGGCCAAAGCGTGGGGCGTTTTTTCGCGATCATTGTATTCCGTCTGTGTTGTTATAAAATATCGTAACTACGGCTTCGATAAAGCCGTAGTTACGAGATTTTATAACAACACAGACGGTTTGTCAATACACATCGTTATACCCGGTCTATTTTTAGAACAAATTCATTATTGTTAGAAAAACTGTCCAATCAGATCTTTAAACTCACATTTAAACGCAAAGTATCTGTACCTTGTTGTAGCGAAAAACGTCCCTCGCTTTGGCCGACTTCACCACCAGTGGTCAGATCAAGACTCATAAAATTCACTGGTGGTGAACTCGGCCAAAGCGTGGGACGTTTTCTCGCGATCAATGCATTCCGTCTGTGTTGTCACAAAATATCGTAACTACGGCTGTATCGAAGCCGTAGTTACGAGATTTTATAAAAACATCGACAATTTGTCAATACAAAACGGTAAACCCGGTATGTTTTAGAACAAGTTCATTGTCATTAGAAAAGAAATCTATAAACTCACATTTAAGGACAGATCCTCCATTTATTTCCTAAGGTAAGATTTTTGTTTTATTTTTTCTGTACTGATATTTAAATATATGAGAAGTAAAGAAATGACTTAAAAACTATAGGTCACCAAGCGAATTAAAAAGTTATTGGATTTCAAGGGAGACTAGGGGAGACCGGGGTTAATTGAGCCACGGGGTTAAACGAACCACCCCAAATTTTTCTGGCATGCTTTTCAATTTCACGTCTTCGGTGTAAGTATTCGAAGCGGGAATGTTTATTGTATTCATCGGTGAAAATTTCGAGAGATTCTGTCTTGTTAGATGGATTTGATGCCCCCAAAACGAAATTTCGACCTTAAAATTGGTTTTCACAATTTATGCATTCCGTCTTCGTACTACAATGTACAGCAAATCTCAGCAGTATTCTTTACATTTTACAAATATATGATATCTTCAGAATGTAAAATTGAATTCCGTTATTGCTTTCGTAAGATGGGTTCTTTACAAATGACAAGTATATGACCATGGTGCTTACCGGGGTAAGTTGAACCACTATGAGAATAAGTGCAGATAAAACGCTCAAAATAATTCTGGGCCTATTAAATTGTATGTTGTATGTCTAATCGAATTCTCTTGAAAACTGAAATAAATGTTTATTCTTTGAACGAAATATTATGATATTATTGCAGGTAACACCCATTTTCATTAATATGAATGAAATTTGGTGTTTACATCTTTTTTATCTGTGAATAATTATCGCAAACATGCCAAGTGGCTCAACTTACCCCATGTACTGGTTCAACCTACCCCGTCAAAGGGGTTAAATGAACCATTTCACCAGCTCTGTTTAAAATGAATTTCTGTGGATTATGGATGTCGAAAATACCGGTATCTGCCAAAGGTTTAGAAACATGCGAGAGATGTTGATTTTTGATGTGGCATTCAGAGCACTCTGCGTAAAACTAAGAAAGCCCTATCTGAAATTTATCAAAAAGTGGTTCATGATGCCCCGGTCTCCCCTACTCTTGACTAAAATTGCAAAAATGAGGCATCACTTAAATACCCACAAAAAAGGTGTTTGAAATGACTAGGATTACATAAATAAGTCTTTATTGTGTTCGATATGTTTTATTCTGTCTAAATGAGTATCAATTTGGGAAAATTAATTGATGATTTTGAAATTTTTAGTAAAATATTCTTTCAAAAGTCGTTGAAATTACACTTTTTTCGCAACGTTTCTGATAATAAAAAATATTCCAGCCAGCGGTAAGAATCTTTTTCTTTTTTGGTATAGACATAGTGCTGGGTCATACCTACAAAACAAAACAAGAAAAATATATCAAACCAAGCGATTTTCTTAGTTATAAGTAAAATTTGGTTTACTTTTTGCAGCTCTGTCCGAAATTGTTTCACTACTTTTATTCATTTTCTTCCTTATTACCAGCTTTAGATAATAAAAAGTGTCATCTTTTGTGTCCATCTGAAGTGGACTAGCTCATAAAGACACCACTTTGCTTTTGTTGCTCCGTTTCCTATCGCTAACGCAACATGTTGTACGCGTAACAAAAAGCGAAATGTACCATCCGAGTACTATTACACTTTAATTGGCCAAACAGAGAAAATTGAAATAACCGAAAAGGGTCTTGCCATTTATCAACCAAAGATTAAGTAAATGTAAAAAATACATTTGCTGAAAAAGGCCAATTACTGGAACAGCTATATTTCGTTATTTAGGATATATGCGCAGTAAGTTGCGCAGTAACAACTGGAGGTTCTGTCCTTAAACGCAAAATATCTCTACCTTGTTGTAGCGAAAATTGTTTTAGTTCACCACCGGTGAAATTGTTGTTCTCAAAATGCATTGGGATCCCTTTTCCATGATTCCAGCTCAATTTTGTTTATTTACAATGGTTTTGCGTTATCTCATGGTTTTGTAATTCCCACTACGACAATAAAATTTGACTTATTCTCACTAATCGCTTTCTTCAAAGATTTTCAAATGCATTATTCTCTTTGAAACAAAAAATATGAATATTTAAACTTCAAATTTCAACTAAATTTTGAAGCGTTCAATATGAAAAGAAATAATCAATGCATCTATTGGTTATTCATGACCACATTATAAATTCTTCAAAAATCTTACTTATTTCTCTGTTTAAAAGGACATAAAATGAACTTGAAAGAAAGATATGGAAACAACGCATATTAGAAATTTACCCGATTTTCTCTAGCTATATCAATTTTCGTATTTTATCGCATTGGTAAGTCTTGTACAAAGTCTTCAAAATCGTAAAATGTTGGGCATTTGATAACTGAATGATTTGAAGTTAACGTCATTTCAATACTGCTTTTGATAAAAACTGCGTTGACTGGTGCACATAACCACTTATTCCATTACATCTAATTGTATGCACAAGTAAGATTCAAACAATAAGCCAGGGAACAAGTAAATAACAGCATTTAAGTAGAATACTCGTAATGTGGTCATTTTGATATTAAAAAAAATATCGGATTTTTTCGAGCGGCGTCGTTACGTATCCGAACCTGTTCGGCCACGATCGTAAACATTCGGCGGTGGAAAGTTTCACCGCTGAATGTTTTCGACGTAGCTCGAATAATTCCGACGTCGCGTGAATCTCAATAGGGATGGACTCCCTTTTTTAAAAGTAAATCCGTTGTACGAAACATTGTTTCGGAAAGAATCTTTTGTGCGAGAGGAACTTTTGCGTGTAAGTTTGGTAACATGTCTTCGGATTGGAAAGATTATGACTGAAAAAAAAAATCCAACGTTTAAACTGAGCTTTCAAAGTGTCGTCTGTAAAGCATAAAAGTGAATATGTTGTGATTCTGGTAACCAATGGCTACATTGTCATTATACATCGAAGACAGCTATAGACACGCAATGTTGATCAATGATAAAATGATGTATGTTTCATGTCTGATTAACCTTCTGCCTGATTGCCGTTTAGATTAGCATATACATGTAGTTCATTCGCGATATTATGGCACATGTTTACAAATTTTTACGCATGCAAAACAATGGAAATAGTCTACCTATAGCTCACGATAAATGACCTGACAGAGCATCTCTAGCTAATAGCTAGAGATGCTCTGTCAGGTCAATTATTGAAAGCTATACAATGTCATTACTCGTTGAAGATAGATAGAGACACGCAATGTTGATCAATGATAATAATTACGATGTATGTCTCTTGTTTGATTAACCTTCTGCATGATTGCCGATTAGATTAGCACCTACAGTTCATTCGCGATATTATGCCACATGTTTACAAATTTTACCCTTGCAAACAATGGCTATTCCTATAGCTCACGATAAATGACCTGATGACTAATGGCTAGAAATGCTCTGTCAGGTCAATTATTGAAAGCTATACAATGTCATTACTCGTCGAAGACAGCTAGAGACACGCAATGTTGATCAAAGATAAATTGATGTATGTTTCTTGTTTGATTAACCTTCTGCATGATTGCCGATTATGTAAGCATCTATAGTTCATTAGATATTATGGCACACGTTTACAAATTTTTACACAAAAGTCATGTAAACAATGGAAAAAGGCTACCTATAGCTCACGATAAATGACATGGCAGAGCATCCCTAGCTATTAGCTAGAGATGATCTGTCAGGTCAATTATTGTGAGCTATATACATTGTCATTACACGCCGAAGACAGCTATAGACACGCAATGTTGATCAAAGATAAAATGATGTATGTTTCTTGTTTGATTAACCTTCTGCATGATCGCAGATTAGGTAAGCATCTATAGTCCATCGGCGATATTATGGCCAATGGCTATACCTATAGCTCACGATAAATGACATGGCAGAGCATCCCTAGCTGATAGCTAGAGATGCTCTGTCAGGTCAATTATTGTGAGCTATACATTGTCATTACACGTTGAAGATAGATAGAGACACGCAATGTTGATCAAAGATAAATTGATGTATGTTTCTTGTTTGATTAACCTTCTGCATGATTGCCGATTAGGCAAGCATCTATAGTCCAGTTACTGGATTATGGCGCAATGATAAAAGTTTACAAAAACTTATTCCTAATACGATATTTCATGCGTTGATTCGAATCTTGCATGTGTGAGACTTCTGTAAGAGTCTGACACCTGCTACACCTGCTAGACCGGAACCATTGCATGTAAAATCAGGATACTTTGGAGGTCGACATTGTGCCATTTACATGTGTAAATTTTGTAAACATGTGCCATAAAATCTAGACCAAACTATAAGGATTTTGTGACATACCCATGAGATGAGATCTGTAATTTAACCCTTTCCCAAACGACAACATTTTAGGATGGTCCACTTCTAAAACTGCCATAAATGACAAAATAGAAGTTATTTGAGATGAAATTTGTGTGAAATATGGCATGGAAAATATTGAGACAAAAGGAGAAACTGCTGGTTATCAGCAGTTTCTTCTTTTGACTCAAAGTTTTCCCAAGCCATTTTATAAGGGCGTGAAAACCAGGTCTTATTTGGGAAAGGGTTAAAGGTGCCTTAGGACACGGGACCAGTCACACATTTCTGTGGCGGATCCAATATTTCTGTGCAGGGCTTCCGAGCGTACACGTGTGTGTGTGTGTGTGGGGGGGGGGGGGGGGGGAGGGGGGTCATTTTTGTAGAATTACACAATTTTGACCGAATTTCTGCATAAAAATGAAATAATCATGCTACTGAGGGGGTCATTTGATACACACATCCGAACCCCTTCTGGACCCACCTCTGAATTACGGTTAATACCGCACAGCTATAGAATAAATAAAGAATTTTGAATCAACAGCATGGATCTAATCAAGCAGATCAGGATCCAGACTGTTCTAAAATATGACAATGGGTCCTTTTTACTCATCCTCGGATTTCCCGGAGTCTGCAACGCTACAATCATCATGTAGCATAGTGCTCAGACCCCGGAGTATCCGAGGATGCTATTCACCCCTTTTCATTGACAAATTTTCAAATGATTTGCTGGGATACATTTGATGATGCTACTAACTTGCTTGATGATTCGGAAATGGTCTCTCATATAGTAAGATATTCACAATGAGAAGTACACTTATCCTGTCTGGCTCAGTGGTTGAGGCGGTGGAATGCGGAGCTTAACTTGGACAGATGTCTTGGGGCATTTGCTTCGATTCTCGCTTATCTCATCAGATATTTTATCACATCGGTGCTTTTCAACGAATACCTCGTAACTGCAGATTGTTTTAAGCTGCAGTTACGATGTTTTCATTGAAAAGCGACGATACATTCACGAGTAGGCTTCAGATTGTCGTTGGGAAACATTGTGCACATTAACCCATTACCAGACAGAAAATCTTCAAATTAACCCTTTCCCAAACAAGACCTGCTTTTGACGTCCCTATAAGAAAAGGCTTGGGAAAACATTGAGACAAAGGAAGAAAATGCTGATAACCAGCATTTTCTCCTTTGCCTCAATATTTTCTGTGTCATATTTTACACATATTTTTCTTAAATAGCATTCATTTTGTCATTTGTGGAAGTTTTTGAAGTGGATGATCCTAAAATTTTGCCGTTTGGGAAAAGGTTAAACGATGTTGCCGAGTAGGCTACAATTTTAAGTGAATTAAATTATATCATTTTGGTATTTTGGGGTAAAAAAAGTGGGAAATGAAAAAATTGCTTGCCACAATAAATTTCTTTATTTTCCATAAGAATTTTCATTTTTTTTTTATATCTTTTGGGACGTCAAAAACGTCAATCGATATGTTGGAATGGGTCAACCTAGTACTGGTGATACAAAAAAAGAAACTAAGAAGATGAACGCCGCCAATTTATGATTAAAACTGTTGAAACACATAGTGCAAGAGATTTCCATTCATTGGTAAACTTACAAATCGTCTTTTTTCTTCGAAAACCTCGTAACCATAGCTTAACAGAAGCTGTAGTTACGGTGTGTTTGAGGAAAACCGACGAAATGTTGGACGTTATCTGTTAAAGGCGTGACGGATCACGTATAATAATTTTATTTAATAATAAATAAAAAAAATATCACCATGGGTTTTGGATTACTAATCTATTCATATTTTAATGAGTTCTAACGGGAATTTTGAGATTTATGTATACCGCAATATTTCTTTGTTGGCTCATCTTTCAAATTGATTTGGTCATATAACGCCATTTACGCAAGACTAAACAAGTTTTTTTTTCTCTTTGTAACAAAAATGAGTTCATTTTTATAACCATCGTTTATGTTCCTTCACAAAGCAAAATGCTCGACATTCTTCTACGGTTATATCACGGTGGATAACCATGCGATACAACAATTTTAGACAATATTCAATGATTTTGCTAATTAATACGGGGTCGATTTGAATTCGGTTTGAAGCAGAGAATGTCGACAGACGTCACACATTAGATGGACGTGGCCGATTTTTGAAAAGTCAGCTGATAAAAAAGCTATTGAAGATCATCCAAAATTTTGGATAATCTTAAATAACTTTTTAACCAGGCGAGTTTTCAAAATTCCAACAGGTCCAGCTTATTTCTGGCATTTTCTCACCTCGTCTGCTTCAAATCAAATTCAAATTGTTCAAGTATTAACAAAAATATTGATCATTTTCTGAAAATCTGAGTTACGTGATTAACCACCGTATACAAGGTAAAAACATCATTAATTAAGGAGACGATACGTTGTTCACATTCTAAATCTATAGAAAATGACGCCGTAACCAAACTTTGTTTGGAAAAGGGTTAAATCAAGTATTGAATTGTAACGATTTATAAAAATTAATAATATGAAAGTATCTGGGCCTATCAATAACCGAAAAGGGTAAAATTTGAAAGACAACAAAGAGACGTACTTCATAAAAATATGAACCGGGATCTGACATAAAGATTCTTACATATGTATTGCATTTGCACACCCTATTACCGGCTATCACTACAGCAGTTGCTAACCTTGGGCAGTATCATCTTTAAATAGCGGGTGTACTGGGTAGGTCATACTTTTTCCATCTTTGCTTTTGTGTTAAAGCCTTTCTCAGCTATATTTGTAGTGCACTTGGCTGGCCATACATTTGAGCACCTACATGATAAATATTAGCCCAGAGAATCCCTAAACAACAAAATTATTCAGCGACAAAGTCGTAACTTCACAATTTTTTACGTAAAATCCAACTTTCAGTCCATAAAATGAGAAAATGATAAGACGATCATTAGAATTAATATAACTATTAAAATAGTCAATCAATTTTCTTACACTGTGTAAATTTAGAGAACTGTCTGAATTGAATTAACTTCAGACTGACCGATTAAAACTAAACACTGATGCCGATTTGGCTATCACGAACAGCATATTGAAAATTTGAATGGCAAACCCGGACATAAGTTGATGGCAAAACAGAACAATATGTCTTGTTGGAAAAGCGGCATCTCTTTCAACAAGAAGTTGCCTGAAAGGAACATAAATAATGAATTAACACCATTTCTTGATAGACTAGCCAATTTCTGAATTATAGACATAGAAATCATCTAGATATGGTTGAAGCTGAGTAACACAAAATTGAAGGACGTATGCAACCATTACTTGTAGATGATAGTTTGTCGGTTAAGGTATACATCCCATCATTAAAAACACCACTTTTTAGCCGTACGAAATGTATCAAATTACACACATTTGTACATACACTTCTTATAAGTTGATTCAACGTGCCGGATTTCAAGATTATGCTTCAAAAGGAAAATAATTTACAAAATTAATATTACTTTACTCTATATTCATATGCAGCGGAGGTAATTTTGGACCTTTCTGTCAAATATTTCCGTAAGTATGCATTGATTCAAAATTCTAAACCGTTCAAAATGGTTATGTTTAGAATGGAAATGAAACACAGTTTAGGAATTACTGGCACTTATCAAATTCTCCTCTGGCTCTTTAGTGTTAATGATGGGTTTCAAACCTTAAAAAAACTACACATACTTTACAGCAAAAATTGTGGATTTTACATCATGTCGTCGCTGTTTCAGGCACACAATATGACTGTAATATTTTAATGGGGTTAAATTTCATTTAGTCAGACTTAACTTAAATAGATGGAACCCACGCAAATATATGTATATGAATCCTGTTATTTCAAAGTCGGTCAATGAATCTTCAAACATTTCGATCGAATGTTTTGCGCGGTGCAAATTTGTATTTTTCATTGCGAAACGATTTGGTTTATTGGGGTTTTACGCCGTTTTCAACTGCCATGGTTATATCTCGGCACCTTGAGCGCCTAACCATGGATTCCTGTTGTTTCTCATACAAGTACTAACACAATAGACTAACCGAGCCTCCAGCTGCTCGCCCACATAGGTTAACAATATCAAACCATTTGTGGGTAACATTAGTTAGAAAAGATATTTGCCACGGCCGGGGATCGAACCCGGGTTCTCTCGAATGAGAGACAGATGCGCTATCAATGTTCAGCGTTTTGGCCTCATTGCGAAACGAAGAAGAGATATCGGTGATAACGGATTATCAAGCAAGATATCGATAAAACACCATGATTGTCTACATAAAGCACATGATTGCAACTAGCCTAGGTAAGTGAATACAGAAACTAGTGAAGGATCAAAGATCAGTCAGCTAGGTAAGGATCTCTATGGATAAGGAGAGAAATCTCCCTAAACGTCTTAAATGGAAAACTCAATTTTCCAAACATGAAAATTGATAAATATCTCGAGCTGTATTGTTAGATCTATACCTAAATCATATGAAAATTGATTTTGTACAATCAAAACGATCCGACATGTACAGATAACTCCGTAAAAAGAGGCATTTTTTTTTTTGGAAATGGTTAAAAATGTTTATTTCTTTATTCTGTGTTATGTTTCACCTTGCATGGTGAAGTAAAGCCGAGTGGTCATTGGACAAATAGACATCTCAATAAAAGTACCCAGCCTCCAGCTGCGCTCTCACATAGATGATTCACACCCATTGGTGAGAGACAAATGACTTTTGTCAAATGTAAGAATGGATACTGGTCGGCCTGGGGTTCGAACTCGCGACCCCTGGATTGACAGACTCCGACGTTAACTGGACTCGGCTTAAACAGATACATGTTGCAGCAAATACTCTTTATAAAGCAAACCGCATGGAATCTCGGACAAACAAAAGAGCTTTGTCCTTATGATTCTGAAACCACACAACTGCAGCTTGAATGAAGCCGTGGTTACGAGATTTTTAACAGCTAAAACCGCTTGGACCATTCTATTTATAGCGTAAGATTTAACCCTATTAACCATAAGATTCAATTTCCTATATTATCAATAGCAATGAACTCTGTGCTAAAAGTACACTAGATTTACCGTTATAAGTATTGACAAACCGTCAGTGTAGGCCTAGTTATAAAGTCTCGCAACTATGGCCACATACGAGATTTTATAACAACACATACGATGCACTATTGTTTCACCAAAATTGCGCCACGGTTAACTGGATAAAAACATTCTCCATTTAACTGATTTTAATATCAAATAAATAACAACGACATCGCTGTATTGTCCACCCAAATTAACCCGGGACAACTTAATTTTCGTGTGCAAAGTCCGTTAGTTGAGTGCCTTAACCTTAACAAGTGAGGTCATTACATATGCAGATGTCTCGGGTTAATCTTACTGGACAATATAAATGACCATTCTGATATTTGGCTAGTATAATTACCCGGTCAAGGTCAGTAATTATCCTCAAAATAGTGTTGATAATTAAAACTCTTATTAAATTCCCCTGCAAATAATCGAGTTCATAAGCAATAATTAGATAAAGCGGAAACTCACAATTTCAAAACTTAAATTTATATTGCTATAATAGACGAAAAACGCAATGGTATTTTTGAGCATAGGATCTAATGTTGAAGGTATTTTTTTAAAGTTAGTCTGTGCCCGATTTTATAAACGCCTGCTAGAGTTAACCAAATAGCCAAGTATCTGTTTCGGTTATTTTTCGATTATTCACATCGGAAAATTTGAACAAATCAGTGAAATATTTTGTTTGTGCTAAACAGCGTTGATACAATCGGGCCTATGATTTGATTTCATGAGATGTAACGCCGTTTTAAACCGCTATGGCCATATTGCAGTGGCTGGAGCACCTAACCGTGGATTCCTGGGGAGTTCTTGCTTCATATATAGCTTATTCTTATCTGATGCTCTTTTGTCAAACAAAAGTACCAGCATTCATGTATTGTTATAATTATCATCAGCAAATTTTAAATATTTCACACCATGATCACTTGGATAATGAAAAAGAATTGTACATAGACAAGCAAAATGGTATCATTTATGCTGTCTGTGATTGCCTATTTCAAGTACGAATCTCCTGTCGGTGATCCCCCTACCTGCTGTTCGTGATTGCATAAATTTGTAGCTCACCAAACTTTGTTTGACTATAACGACATAACGGAATAGTTGATTGTCTTCACAAGCAATTAGTTGGTAGATAATATACTAGATATCCATTTTGTAATAAAATTTCTAACATTTGCTTCAGTGTTTTTCTGCTATTTGCATGGAAAGATGAATTTTATATGCAAATATGTGAAGTTTCGACTTTGTTAGTGAATTATTTTTTTGTTTGAGGACTCTCTGTGCTAATATTTGACATGTAGGTGCTCAAATGTATGGCAAGCCAAGGGCACTACAAATTATAGCTGAGTAACGCTTTTACACAAAACAAATATGGAAAAAGTATGACCTACCCAGTTCACGCGCTATTTATAGATGATACTGCCCAAGGTTAGCAACTGCTGTAGTGATAGCCGGTAATAGGGTGTGATTTGAGATCAATATGGATTTTGATCAGCACTGGCCTAAAAGCAGTCTAACCAGGATTCACATTTCTCTCGTATAGATCTATTATTCCGAGTCTTCTCTGATGAAAATTCGCTCTTTGATATTTGGATGTCGCTATTTAGCGACATCCAAATATCAAAGAGCGAATTATCACCAGAGCAGACTCGGAATAATAGATCTATGTTGAAATTCACAAAGAATGTTGACCAGACTACTTGCGTGCTCAGGCTGATCTGGATCTATCATGGTCTTAACTTAATGTTATCCCCTCAAACAAGGTTTGGTTTTGACGGCCCTTAAGGGAAAAAAATGAAAAACACTGAGACGAAAGCTTATTACAACGTAATTTACTCTTTCCCCCAATATTTTTGTGGCAATGCACGGTACACATTATGAACATATCCTTTTCGTCATATGCAACGGCTTTCAAAATGGAGTAGGCCTAGTAGAAGACCCATAGAAACTGCCGTAAAAGTTGGAAAATGACAAAAGCCAGAAGTGTTCTTTTCTGAAATCCCAGCTCAAATAATAACGGCATTCAGATGGTTATCTGCATGCTGTTTTGTAATTTATTTTCCTTTGAAATAAATTTTATTGAATCATAATTCGATGAACTGACAAAGAAATCCCTTTCATACTCGTTTAACCATTTCCGAAGTATCTCGATTTCAGACCAGCCAAATTTCGAAGAAGATGCAGACGACAAAATATACACCTACCACATAAAGAAACGCAACATTTTCAAATGTTAGTATTTCTATTTTAAACATATCAGGATCTAAAATTTTGCTTTCTATAGTTCGCAAGGAAGGTTTATGGAAGTTATTTTTGGTAAAATGTTTAAATTTCCAACCAACATGACAATTTGAGGTCCTAGTATGTTTAAAACAGAAATATTGAA
Organism: Fragum sueziense; assembly: GCA_963680895.1. NCBI lineage: Eukaryota > Metazoa > Mollusca > Bivalvia > Cardiida > Cardiidae > Fragum > Fragum sueziense. Next base: position 61,412,661 of record OY804594.1, on the reverse strand, counting down.
ATTTGAAAATGTTGCGTTTCTCTATGTGATAAGTATATGAGAACAAATGTTGACAATTAATTTTCAAGAGAAAGGAAGAAAATCATAATAAAACACATTTTCTTCTTTTCTCTCGATTTTTTCCAAAGGTTTTCGTTAAACCCCATCATGTTTGGGAAAAGATCAATAAGACGACAAAATCTCGGTCTAAATTCCAAGGAGTCCCATACAATGGAATAATAGGCTGAAAGTGTGTGTCGAGCTAAGTAAGAAACCATATAGGGAAAAGGAGAAAAACATGAATGGCAGCATGTTTTCTTTGTTTTCCATAGCTTGTTCTAGGGGTGACGCCATGTAGGCTAGGCCTATCTATAGGGAAATAGTTTTTCATCGTGTTATCTTGGACATTTCCGCATCCATGGATGTTTATTCGTTGCAAGCTCGCCCCTGCGAAAAGTTCATCTAAGTTCAAGAACTGTTCTAGAACGTCACAGAACGTTAAATAGCACTTCTAGAACTGTTCTAGAACAGGTCTAGAAGTGTCATTTAACATTCTAGAACATGTATCCAGATCAGATTTTTCATTACCTTTAGCAACTGCAATTTAACAGAATGGATCCTTATTAGACTGCATTAGGCCACAGACTGAAACATGATAACTAGTCTCAAATGCTACAATGGACCCTCTTTCCAGATCCTGGCTCATTATTTAGCATTTATGACTCTATCTTTATCGAACGAGGAGCGAAGTTGGCCAATGTCACGGTGGATAATCACGAGATGCAACAATTTAAGAAAATCTTCAATAATTTTGTTAATACAGGACCGATTTGAATTCGGTTTGAAGCAGAGAAGGAAGACAGACGTCATGCATTAGATGAAGGTGTTGGGTTTTTGAAAAAATAACTGATAAAAAAGTTATTGAAGATAAACCAAAATTTTGGTTTATCTTCAATAACTTTTTCAGCAGTTGATTTTTCAAAAATACACCACGTACAGCTTATTCCAGACATTTTCAAAATTTCTCTGTTTCAAATTGAATTGAAATTGGTCAAGTATTGACAAAAATATTGGCGATTTTCCGAAATTCTGAGTCACGACGTGATTACCCAGCTGGCAAAAGTGGTCGTTTTTACGTTGAAATGACGTCTTTTAGAGACGTCAGGAAGACGTCTTTTTCTGGTTGAATTTGATATAAGGAAAGACGTCTTTTCCCGACGTCTTTTCCACGTCATTAAGTGACGTTGAAAAGACGTCATTTAATGACGTTGAAAAGACGTCTGAACAATGTCACTTAATGACGTTGAAAAGACGTCTGAAAAAGACGTCTTTCCTTATATCAAATTCAACCAGAAAAAGACGTTTTCCCAACGTCTCTAAAAGACGTCTTTTCAACGTAAAACCGACCACTTTTTCTATTGGCTTTCGTTTGGTGTTGATCGAAGATGAAAACCTTCCACAGCTTCTCGCTCAGTAGGGGTAATTATTCCCCATCATAGAGGATTAAGGTCTCGCCAGGTATGTTTGACGACCTTGACACATTTTCTAAGGTTTGATACTTAGGAATTTGGTCTTAACTGTCATAACATTTTCGAGGCTTTCTATAACTATCTATATGTTTTCTTGATATAATTTTATGTCTAGATTTATTTCTATCTTTTTTTGAAAATGTGTTCACAATTTAATTTCTTTTAACAGAATCATATAGGATTATTAAGCCAAATACTTTCTTTACATAAACGCTTTGTAAAAACATGATTTATTGTCAACATTTTTAATTATTTCCCTTTAATTTACTGTAACACACTAATTGATAAGATTATGTTAGTGATTTGAACAGACTAATTACAGTTTAAACGCCGTTAAAACGACAAAATAATTCGGATGATCCAACATGAAGCCCATGTTTAAAAAACGATATTGACAAAGAATGTACTTATGTACAATATAGCGCAGAAAAAACTTATGCAAAAGAAGAAATTGCCGATTATCAACTTTTGCTAATATCTCTAGGCCTATGTTTTTTTTTTTTTTTTTCAATTTATGCCTACCTTTCTATTAGAGAAGTCAAAACCAGGTTTTGTTCGAGAAAGGATTAGACATGTCTTATTGATGTTGCCTTAGGCCTACTTGTCTTGCTGAATCTAATGTTGTTGTTTTTCAATTTGTATTGATTTGATGGTCATTAATTTTGATGGATATAAATAAGATCGTCATTCAAATTGAAAACTTATAATTCTATAGGCTACATATTCAGATTATGGATATTTTAGATACTAGCAATTTTACCCGTCTCGACCTTTGACCTCGATGACCTTGACCCCTCGATGACCTTGACCTATCCGGGGCTGCCCTCCACCTAATCCCGTCCCGTAACCCGTAAAGAATCCCGTCCCGTAACCCGTAAAAACGATACCCGTAATCCGTAAAAATATAAATTTGACCTTTGACCTCGATGACCTTGACCTTTCAAAAAATGAACCCCTCAAGCTAATACCCGGGGCCGCCCTCCACCTTCCATCCAAGTTTGGTGAAGATCGGCCCAAGAACCTGGGAGGAGTAGGGGAACAAACGGACAAACGGACAAACGTTGCTCAAATTATAGTATGATGCTCATGTATACATAAGACGTTACGCTCAATGTTGGCGTACAATTACGTAACCGACGTTATTTTGTAACGTCGCTACAGTAGGCACAAAGATACGGCGGAAAGGAGCTGTCATCGCAATTTCACTCCGGTTTTGATCCTTTTTCGGTGCGTCACATGCTATATAACTAAAGTTGAGACGCTTACAGAAGGCATTGCTAGTAAAGCGTTTGCTTCATTCTAATACCGTTTGCTATTTTCGTCATGATTTCATATTTCCACTCTGTTATTTCATTAAAAGACCAAATATTAGACTAGTTTAATTTGAAACAAGTTGCAAACGACAAAACGAAGTATTCTAACAGTAGAAAATGTCTAACGCATGGTATAACAGGAAAATTATTGAGAGAAAATGATAAATTTCTTGATTGTCTTCTTTTTATTCGGTGTTTTCAAAAAGAATATCTGCTACGGATTTCAAAATCCAATGGCGTTTGCGAAATGGTCAAATATGTGTTGTTCGGTGGTTCTGTTCGTTTGTTTTAAAGGTTCCGTGATAGGTACTGGTTTACTCCTTTCCTAAGGCCCTTTTCCCTCTTGGTTTTTTTTTCTTTTTTTAGTGCGCCATTCGTTACGCATCTTTTGAACAGGTTAGCTTTCTGTTCCCCCTTTTTTCGTTTACTTCATTGGCGTAGTTTTAACAATATATCAGTTTTGCAGCTTTTATTTAAGTTATTTTCCTTTCTCGATATAACACACCTTTCCTGCACTGGTCTCAAATTACATCTGGTTATGAAAAAGATGCACTCAGTGACCATTCAATAAAGAGCGATATTACTTTGACTGTTTTGGAACAACAAAAGTGACGTTGACGTGACGTTTTTGGAAAGTGTGTCATTCTCGCTAGATTTACGAAAGAGCGGTTTTCTTTTCGGGAAGCTATTAAATTTTGTAAAACTACATATTTGCTTATGAGCATATATTTGTACTTTCATGCTGTTGTCTTTTTTTAAAGTAAAATATGACAATACGAATTTTACCGTCTCTTCATTTTTACCCATTGAACTATTCAACGTGATTTTCGGTGCGTGTGACATTGTCGCTAGATTTCGAAAGTTAAAAATAATAAAGATTTTAAAAGGTGAATTTCAACCAAAAAGTAAATCATTCAAAACTACACACTATGTACTTCGAACTGAGCAAGTAAAGTTTATATCATGAAATGCGTTATTTTCTGTTTTGCCGTAGTGTTTTTATAATTGCAAATCAAAAATAAAAATCTTACCTTTTCATCTAAACTAGTTAATCGCTCATTATTTTAGACTTGTATGCCCTTTTCCTGATAAACCTGTTTTGGCCTATTGAACAAATAATGTCCCGTCATTCCGTAAACGATTTGGCCGGAAAAGCTTTGTTTTTGTCATTTTCAAACGCATTTTCTCTCACGATTGTGTTAAATTTGTTACATCTTACCTTATAGTTTAATGACGTTCGTGAACGGTTTGCATTAGATTAAAAATATTTTGAATCTTTGAAAATATTTTTGTCTGTGGCATTCACAAGAAAAATCATTGCCGAGTCCGAAAATATAAATTTCACAATTTTTTATTAATTCTATGCAATCTAGTGACACTTTGAAAATGAGCGGTATGACGTTTTTCCGTTTGTACGCCAACATTGAGCGCGACGTCATAATTATTCTGTTGTACTTGAATGGGCGCAAGTCAATTATTGTAACTGGGACCCTTATTGTCCAAACAACATGGGCTTTCCCACATAGGTCTTATATGGGCATACCCATATGGGCTTGCCCAGACACAGCCCATATGCTGGGAATATGGGACCAATCTGGGTCCCTTATGATCAAACCCACATGGGCTTACCTACATAGGTCCTATTTGGGTCCAAAATGGGCCTACCCACATGGGCTTACCCATACACATCCCATATAGGACCCATATAAGCACGTTTGCTGGGACAGTTTTCATTTCTGTAAGGGACGTCAGGTCCAAGCAGCCATGCAGAACACTTGTGTTGATTTGTAGACAAAGAGTGCACAATAGATACTGTTACGGAGTAAGTATCATGTAACTTTAAAAGTTTCCAATAGGAAAAAAGTGTTTACAAAACATCATTATTGGAATTTAGTCAATAAATCTAGGTCCCTAAGACGTAATTAAGATGGCGTTGAAATTAAGTCTGTGGAGAGACGTTGTGTTCACGTTGAAGTCGCGACCACACCCCGAAAAAGACGTCATAAAAACGTCTTATAAGGACGTCTTTTTTACGTCTGGAAACAGACGTCTTTTTCTGGTCGATATTTGGTTATATAACGTCGTGACCACTATTCAACCAAAAAAAGACGTCTGTGTGACGTCTTTTGCCTGCTGGGTAACCACCGTGCAATGTATCGATGACAAAAGCTTTGAACATTAATTTAACCTACGCTTGATAATCCCTTAAATCACTTTTTACGTTAACGTTTCTAAAAAGACACTCTTTAGGTCCAAAACAGACTTCATCGAGGCACAATCTGATCTGGATCCACATTGGTCTCGAAAACCATTAATCCCATTACTACAGAGTGTCCCAAAAAAAAAACGGAACCCTAATTCAAAGTCAGATATTTAAAAGCGTAAGCAAAAAATCAAATTTTCGAATTTGCAGTACTGAAGCGACATTATTTTTACATTTGTGTTCCAAATTTCACTTAAAAATATGCATCGGTTCAAAAGTTATAAGCAAATTAATAATGACACTAAAAAACCGATTTGACATGATACTGATTTTTGCGTCTTGTTTGTTCGTGAAAGCGCACTGACGGTCAGCTGTTGAATTCTGTACCGTTGTAAATGTATGTACCGATTTTCTCAAAATTTAATATGTACATGTTCTTTACGTTCAAATTGAGTCCATTTGGTGGTTGTTTGAATTAAAATCAAATTATTATGTGATTCATTTCACATGGCACAGTTTTAATTTTTATTTTCATAAATTACAAGCTTGATATGTTTCCTAAAATTAGACCAGTCTTAATTTTCTAGCAGAGTATACATTTCTGTGGACTTTGATTTAATTCTTTTTTGTGAATTTTGTGTTATTTGTGTTTTGCATAAAGGTCAGTGTCAGGTCAAATGAAACCTGTAATACTTTTCAACTGAGCGGTGACCGGTATGTTGGTCAGAAATAAAATAAGTGTCTATGATTATAATTCATGAGTATGTGATGCGCTTGGATATTTTGTTTGTATTCATCTAACTTACATCGCAGCTCGTAGCATTAACAGTTTATTTGCAAAAAAGATGAAATGAAAATGCACTATTATGAATACAATATTTCAAATTCATTTTTGTATTGTATTGAATATATTGACCAATCGTAGAGCGTCAATTTTTCAATGAGTGTAGGCGCGCGCTGCAAAACGAAAAGATCGATATCGTGTTAAAATGGTTTTCCGGGTATACTCATTTAAATGTCAATATTTTAAAAATTAATCATTAATTTTCATCCAAATTTTAACTGCTAATGGAAAACTGGTGCTGCTATTGCATATATTAATTTGGTGGAGAAATATTGCTTGATACACGAGAAATGTACTTTCAAAAATGGGTTCCGTTTTTTTTGGGGACACTCTGTAGACGGCAAATTTTTGCATTTGTCCAAATTCAAAGGTGTTGCAGACGATAATATTATGAAGAGCATTGAATTGTACATGCTTGGTTTTATTTTGGATGGAAAATGAAGACATTGCATGTCACAAACAATTTGTTCATTTTCCACAATGTTTTGCAAATCCTTTATTTTGAGGGGCCTCAAAAGGCGTCCTTATGTGGGAATTGGTTAAAGGGGTCCTTTTTCTAGATCCCAATTTAAGTGTTTCCATTGTTGCAGAATAGCCTACGATTTTATCCAGTTAATCATGATATTATTCCGGACAAACAATAATATTTCGTAGGTGTTGTTATAAAATCTCGTATAATAGATTCACTATTAAACGAGAAAAATTACAGTTGAACTGCTTTATCAAAACAACTGAAATTATTCTCGTTTAATAGCGAATCTATTATAACTACGAATGATTCAAGCCTTAGTTACAAGATTTTATAACAACACCGATGGTTTATCAATACATGACGATAAGCTCAGTCTATTTTTATCACAAAATTCATTGCTATTGTATTCACATTAATGTAAGCTATGCTATTTTTTACTACCGAGCTCATTATTTTAAGGGTGCAGACAGAGAAATTGCGAAACTAGGGGTAAATTGCAAACTCAAGTTTCATTAGCCAATAAAATCAAAGCTTCCGTGCAGTTTAACTATAAACACTGGAGCAATCAGCCTCCGCGTGTATATTACGTAAATGTTAAATCTGTGAGCTTTTGTGTGAATTTTATATTAGGCCTATATATTATATCGATGCTTTTCAATGAAAACTTCGTAACTGCAGCTTGTTGTAAGCTGCAGTTACGAGGTTTTTGTTGAAAGGCGACGATAAGTTGTATATAATTTAGTGTGGAGCCTTTTTTACAAATCACTTTCTGAAACAATACCTGGTTTTGACGATCGTGATTTAGAAAATACTTATGAGAAAAATATTGAGGCAAAAGAAGAAAATGTTGATAAAAAGCATTTTCTCCGTTTGTGTCAATATTTTATGTGCTGTTATGGTGCACATATCCTTTCTGTATGAACATTCATTTTGTCGTCTACTGCTGCTTTCAACGTGCAACATAATTATACCAAATATTGTCCGAAAGGGCAAAAACAATTAGACTTGTACTGTACAATAACACGGTGGATAATCACGTGATACAATATTTTCAGAAAATCTTCAATAATTTTGTGAATACTGGACCGATTTGAATTCGGTTTCAAACAGAGAATGTGGGCAGATGCTACGCATTAGATAGATGTGAAGGATTTTTGAAAGATCAACTGATAAAAAAGTTATTGAAGATCAACAAAGATTTTGGTTAATCTTCAATAACTTTTTTATTAGTTGATTTTTCAAAAATCTACAAGGTCCATGTTATTCCTGACATTTTTCCATCTTCTTTGATTCAAACCGAATTCAAATTGATAAAGTATTGACAAAGTAATTGAAGATTTTCGGAAATTCTAAGTCGCGTTATTATACACCAAGGTCAGTCTGCACATAGGCCAGTATGTGCGGACTGGTCGTGTTCTAAGCTACCTGCCTAAGTGACTTGAAAACTTCTTTATAAGCATAAGAAGGGTTCAACCCTTTCCACAAACAACACAATTTCAGGGTTGTCCAAATTTTAAAGCTGCTGCAGACAACGAAATTGTTGATAATAAAGATATGAATTTGTTTAAAAACGTAAGATATACTACAGGAAATATTGAGGCAAAAGGAGAAAATGCTGATAATCAGCATTTTCTTAATAATTTTATTTTGTCTCAATGTCTTCCCAATTCTTTTCTATAGGGCATGTCTTGTTTGGGAGATGGTTTTAACATACAAATCATAATTCAACAAAATGAGCTCTCAGTGGTAGGCCATACAATGATTACAGGCATGTAGTGCTCTAAATTGAACAATTTAGAATAACTGTTTTCTCAATCATCATCAAATGGGCATTCTGAATATGCGCAAATACTCACAAAGAAAGTGAATAGTAACTCGTAAAAGTATTGTACTCTTTGAACTAGATGGTAATAGGGATATAAAAAGACCCTGGCGACTGTCTAAATCGATTTTAAATCATGCGCAATAAGTTGTGGTTTTTGTGGAGTTAAAATTTTTAAACAAAGGAATAACCACTGAAATAATGAAATGGTAAGATTTTTTTTATGATATAAGTCCATTTATTCAAGTCGTCGATTTGAATTATCAGGCTATCTTTTTTTCGGTTTATTAATTCATTTTGATGCTGCCATGTCTTGTAACAAATATCTACAGAGGATGATTAGATTGATGGTCTGGGAATGGGGGTCAAAAGAATCTGAGAAATAGTCTGTGGCTCAAATGACATACAAACTAAGATTTAGATCTGTCTACAATATACATGCATCTGTGATATTTCGTACAAAATAGCCTAAATGAATATAATACAACATCGTTTCAGGCGCCAGACAATTTTTGGCATTGATCTTTGGGGTAGAATTAGTCAATTAGCCATAGGCCCCTATTCAGTTAGAATTTTTCATTTTCTTTGTTCTTTGTTTGAAATTGAAATTGTATTGTATAATACTTTTTAGTTTGCACATTTTACTTTATTTTGGCTTGATATTTACTCTTTTCATGCAGAAAGAGTAAATATTTGTTGAGCGACCTATTTATTTATTGACCCAGTTTCCCGTCCTTTGTGTTGTAAGCCAGCTGATCAAGTAAACAAAAGCACGTGGTAGTTCTATTTATAGACTAACAGGTGACGTCACCCAATCGATTTTCATTATGCTATCACGTGACAAGTAGCTGCTGATAAACACAAAATGGAGTGATGTTCTTGTGCATTTGTTGACAAATATTGTCGAAGAATAACATTTCTATGGATTCATCTTTTAAGATCTGTGTCTCGAGGATCATATAGTTAACACGCAAACGGTAGAATTGTAGACTGACAACGCAACATACGTGTAGAGAAAGTGTGTTTAGTTGATGCACAATTTTCATTGCACAATGATGACAAAAATGACAGTGTGACTGAGCATATAGCATACGGCATACAGAACAAACAGATAAGAGTGGGTAAAGACATTCTGTAATTTATTATTTTAGATCTAAACCCTATGTTGTGGGTACTCATTTGAATCGTCTCGACGATGTGATTCTAATGAGTACCCAAAACATAGGGTTTTATGAACATTGGTAGGTGATACTTTGCTCTTTAGTCAAATATGTTACAGCCCTATCCCTTTCACAAAAGTTTAGAGTTGTCCTTTTCAAAACTTGCTGAAGAAGGAATTCAAAATATTCATGTAAATTTAGATAGGATTTGTGTGTAATAAAGCTCAAAGTCAAGAAATATTGAGGCAAAAGGAGAAAGTGCTGATTATCAGCACTTTCTCCTTTTGCTTCAATGTTTTCCCAAGCCTCATCTTTCAAGGACATCAAATCCAAGGACATCAAATCCCGGTTTCTCGAAAAAACTTATGTTCGTTCTCATGGCCATGCTCAAATCTGAGCAACGTGCTCAGATCGCATGAAATCCACGTGAACTTCAATAGAATACCCTTCAACGTTGGAGAGTATCCCTTTGAAGTTGAGCATGTTCTCATGAGAATATACTTAAGTTTTTTCGAGAAACCAGGCCCAGGTCTTGTTTTGGAAAGGCCTACTCTATCTATATATACTGCCTAACTCCCCTTTCGGGTGTTACTGGCAGGTACTCTCTGTTAACCTTTCCCAAACGGCAAAATTTTAGGGTGATCCACTTCAAAAACTGCCACAAATGACAAAATTGAAGTTATTAAAGATAACTTCAATAAGATATGTGTAAAATTTGACATAGAAAATACTGAGACAAAAGGAGAAACTGCTGGTTATCAGCAGTTTCTTCTTTTGTTTCAATGTTTTCCCAAGCCTTTTCTATTAGGGACGAAAAAATCAGGTCTCGTTTGGGAAAGAGTTAATGAAAATCTTTAGCTCTTGTTGTTCTATATTTACAGCGGCTGTTGTCGTCCATCCACCGAGACGAGATGGGATTCTTTCACCAGCTCAATCTACTGCTGTGGAAGAATTTTACACTGAAGAAACGGAGCCCTGTAAGTAAAGTGCCCTTTAAATTACCCTTGACACCCTTAACCCATTACCAAATAGGAAAATTTTAGACTGTTCCAATTTGAAAAGTGTTGAAGATGCCATTTTCAACTTGGTGAAATTTTGACAATTTTGAAAAGGAAGAAATTGATGATTATTAGCAATTTCTTGTTTTGTCTCAATGTATTCCTAAGACATTTCTATAAGGGACGTCAAAACCAGGTCTTATTTTGGAAAGGGTAAAATCAGGGATTGCTTTTGACAGCACAAAATGATAACAATATAAGAAAATACAGATTGCAACAGACTTTATGCAATCAAATTTTGTCGGATACAAAATTATAGATGAAGTCAGGTCATTAAAATCAAGAGAAGAGACAACATTAATTTTACTTAGAAGAAACAATTATATCACAGACAACATTGAGGGAAGAGGAGAGGAACATTGATATTGTGGAAATCACCAAATTAGCATTTCCTCATTTGTCTTCTAAATGATTTTCAAATGTGCATCATTCTGAAAGTTAAGGTACATCAATATTTTCAAGCAAAACAGACCCTGTATGAATATCGGCAAAGGTTTTACCGTTTAACTCTTTCCCTGACAGTGCCAGGTTTTCACATCCCTGAACAAAAATACATTGGAAAGCATTGACAGAAAAGTTCCTTTTTAGCTCACCTGAGCACGAAGTGCTCAAGGTGAGCTATTGTGGTCGCTTTTTGTCCGTCGTCCGTCCGTCCGTCCATCTGTCCGTCAATCTGTCCGTCCGTTCACAATTTCTTTCAACATCTTCTCCTCCTAAACCATTGGACCAATTTTGACCAAACTTGGCAGGAATGTTCCTTGTGTGATACTTTTCAAAACTTGTTCATGAATTTTTGATTTGTCAAAAAATGTAGGCGTGGCAGGCAGAAAGGGGCTTATCAGACTAGAAATCATAAGAAAATTCTTTAAAAATCAACCATCGGGCCCAATTGAACCAAACTCGGCAGGAATATTCCTTGAGTCACTCTTTTCAAAATTTGTCCACAAATTTTTATATTTGTCAAAAAATGTGGCCGTGGCAGGGAGAAAGGGGCTTATTAGACTTGGAGAAATCATTAGAAAATTCTTTAAAAATCAACCATTGGGCCAATTTGAACCATACTTTGCAGGAATGTGCCTTGAGTCATTCTTGTCAAAATTTGTTCACAAATTTTTATATTTGTCAAAAAATGTGGCCGTGGCAGGGAGAAAGGGGCTTATTAGACTTAGAGAAATCATTAGAAAATTCTTTAAAAATCAACCATTGGGCCAATTTGAACCATACTTTGCAGGAATGTGCCGTGAGTCATTCTTGTCAAAATTTGTTCACAAATTTTTTTCATTTGTCAAAAATTGTGGCTGTGGCAGGGAAAAAGGGGCTTATCATACTTGGAGAAATCATAAGAAAATTCTTTAAAAATCAACCATTGGGCCAATTTGAACCATACTTGGCAGGAATGTGTCTTAACCCTTTCCCAAACAACAAAATTTGACTGTGCTCCAATTTGAAAACTGCTACATAGGACACAATTAAGATTGAAAACCATTGAATTTGTGTAAAATATAGCATAGAAAATATTGAGGCAAAAGGAGAAACTGCTGGTTATCAGCAGTTTCTTCTTTTGTCTCAATGTTTTCCCAAGCCTATTCTATTAGGGACGTCAAAACCAGGTCTTGTTTGGGAAAGGGTTAAGTCATTCTTTTCAAAATTTGTTCAGAAGTTTTACATTTGAAAAAAAAAAAAAAAAAAAAAAAACATGACCGTGGCAGGGATAAAGGGGCTTATTAGACTTAAAGAAATCATAAGAAAATTCTTTAAAAATCAACCATTGGGCCAATTTGAACCAGACCTTGCAGGAATGTGCCTTGAGTCATTCTTTTCAAAATTTGACCACAAATCTTTTTATTTGTAAAAAATTGTGGCCTTGGCAGGGAGAAAGGGGCTTATCAGACTTGGAGAAATCATAAGAAAATTCTTTAAAAATCAACCAATGGGCCAATTTTAAGCAGACTTTGCAGGAATGTTCTTTGAGTCTCTCTTTTCAAAATTTGATCACAGTTTTTTTCATTTGTAAAAAACTGTGACTGTGGCAGGGAGAAAGGGGTTTATTAGACTTAGAGAAATCGTAAGAAAATTCTTTAAAAATCAACCATTGTGCCCAATTGAAGCAGACTTTGCTAGAAGGTTCCTTGAGTGACCCTTCTCAAAACTTTTTCGCGGATTTTTGATTCGTCAAAAAATGTGGGTGTGGCAGGGAGGAAGGGGCTTATCAGACTTAAAGAAATCATAAGAAAATTCTTTAAAAATCAACCATTGTGCCCAATTGAACCAGACTTTACTGGAATGTTCCTTGAGTTACTCTTTTCAAAATGTGTTCACAAATTTTTCCATTGGTCAAAAAATGTGGGCATGGCAGGGAGGAAGGGCTTATCAGACTTAGAGAAATCATAAGAAAATTCTTTAAAAATAAACCATTGGGCCAATTTTCTATTTCCCTTATCTGTTGCTCTCAGGCTGGCCCCATGTTTATCTTATGTAAACAAATAAGGGATTAGCTTTAGCTTATCAGATGGTAATCTTTCACTAAATTCTATCAATCACAGACAAAATCTTGTTAATTGAGCCTATCATAAATGATCAATCTCTAACAGATCAGTATGCTTTGAAAATTAGCCCTATGTTGTATATTGCGAAATCATGAAATAATTGTTGAAAATTAACTAACTCAACAATTGTGCTAATTCATACCCAACCTTACAGGATCGATTGGAACAAAATTATTTCTTAATTGTTTCCAAACAGAAAGTCCTTATAAGTTTCATGCCTTTGAATTTGACAAAATTGCCATTATCACTCTTGTCATCTTGATTCAGGTGAGCGATTTAGGACCATCATGGTCCTCTTGTTAGTATTCTCTTGCATTTTCTTTTTTTTCATCAAATTATGTCGTCTGCAAACCCAGGACATTGGACATGCACTGCAAACTTGTCCTTTTAGGAAAGGTAAGACAGAACTTGGTTGATAGATATTTGATGGATTTTCTTGATACAAATATCATATATAGATACATGTACAATTATTTGATACTCATCTGCAGGAGCTGAGATCTATATGGTTGATTGAAACTCTAACCCATTACCAAACGACAAAATTTTGGACTGTTCCGAATTCAAGGGTGATGAAGACGACAATTCCAAGTGAATGAAATAGTACATTTTTGGATCCTTTTGTATGGAAAAAATTGTGTGAAATGAAGAAATTGCTTGTCACAAGCAATTTCTTCATTTATTACAATGTTTTCCATAGCCATTTTCTTCTAAGGAGTCTAAAAGAGTCATTGAGTGGTAATGGGCTAATTGATAACACATGTATGTAACAGCCCTGTCCCAGATGGCCAGATCTCAAAATTTTAGACTTGAACAACTCTAGTCTAATTTTGAAGCTGTTGCAGACAAGAATTTGTAATTTGTACAGCATGGAAAATATTGAGTGAAAGTTCTGAGGAATTGCTGGTTATCAACTCTTTCTTCTGTTTCTTCTATGTTTCCCAACCTTTTTAGCTCACCTTAGCACGAAGTGCTAAGGGTGAGCTATTGTGATCGCTCACCGTCCGTCGTCCGTCTGTCTGTCCATCTGTCCGTCCGTCTGTCCGTCTGTCCGTCCGTCCACAATTACTAAAAAATCTTCTCCTCCCAAACTATAAGGCCTAGAGTCTTGAAATTTTGTATGTAGCATGGTCTCAAGCCCCTTTACCAAAATACTTCAAATTATTGTGATACAAGGAAAATTGACCCTATGTTGTGGGTATCAAATTTCATACAGAAACAAAGAAGGAAATCTTGTACAATCATCTTCTCCTGAACCATTTGGCCTAGAGCATTGAAATTTTGTGTGTAGAATCATCTCAAGGCCCTCTACTGAAATACTTCAAATTATTGTGATACAAGGAAAATTGACCCTATGTTGTGGGTATCGAATTTCATACAGAAACAAAGAAGGAAATCTTGTACAATCATCTTCTCCTGAACCATTTGGCCTAGAGCATTGAAATTTTGTGAGTAGAATCACCTCAAGGCCCTCTACAGAAATACCTAAAATTATAGTGATAAAAGGAAAATTGGCCCTATGTTGTGTAGTCTGCCTACAAAGTAAAAAAATGTGACTTTCGTAGGCATTCTCTGAACATGGGCGACTACCATGCCCAATGATATCTTCAAGGCATGGTACGTACGGCTTGCCCGGTAGTCGCCTCTAGCAGGCGATATTGGTTGAAATAAACTAGGTCAAAGGTCATTCGGTACATTTTTCAGACATGCCCCCTAAAATACCTCATAACTTACACATTTATTAAGCTAAAACAATTATTTTGGTACCTAAATAAAGCTAACGATTTGTACTGTCACTTAAAACATCAATATGCAACTTTACGAATTTGTGTTTTTGTAATTTTTGATAAATATAACAAAAAAATGGCCAAAAAAACACAAAAATAGGTTTTTTCGAAAAGTAAAAAAATCATAAAAAATACAAACGGTATGTTTGGATGAAATACATTATAGTTAAAAATTGCCTAGACACCTGTTGTTTACTGAAATATATTTGCTTACAGAATTAGTCTTTGGCTTACCCCTGTAGCCATAGCTAAAAGTGGGTGGGGTAAATTTTCCAAAAAAATACAAAAAACACAAACATTGGTGTAGCAATACGAACTTCACATAAATGATATTCTACGATATTTTTACGATGTTTTATTGGAAATTCTTGTTTAAAGATAATATTTTCATGAATATTTATAGCTTTCGATGCATTTTCATAAAATATAATAAGAATTTTAGGAGCAAAAACATTGCTCTAATAAAACAACATTAGAACTATATATAGCTTAAATCAACATCACTTAGTCAAATCTTTGCCTCTTTTGACGAAAACATAGTCATTAAAAGTGCAATTAAATAAATAAAGACTCAAAATAAAACAGAAATTAAGCATAATCAGCAGATGAAAGTAGTCATTTCATTATCTTATAGCTCGCGATAATAGACCTGGCAGAGCAGCCCTAGCCAATAGGCTGGGATGCTCTACCAGGTCTTTTATCGTGAGGTATACGATCATACGACATTGAAGGTAAGTATTTATGTTTCAACATGTTTTGTTCATTAATGGTGTAGTTTCACTTTGTAAACCGGGCGTTTAATTCCGTTATTGCAATTTGGGTGATTACATCTGGTAGCCTTACGAGAACATTCGAACATGTACATAAAATGTAATTAGGAACGGATCATTCCATTCTATGGATTTTTTTTATCACAATCATAAGTCTGACTGCAGTTCTGATATGCGATTATGGTATGCGATATGAAGATCTTAAGTGCCCATGAAGGTATATATACATGTATATACTTAGATATGTATATTCTGTTTTTATTCGGGAGACAGGGCGGAGCCTAAAACAGTTCATTACATTTAAGCGTGAGGAGAATCAGCCTTCTCGGTTTACGGTAAATCGTCGGTATTATTGCAAAACATTATAACTATTATACGTTCAAAGTTAAACGAGAATCGATACAAATATTTTGGTTTATTTTAGGGTGGACAGGTATGAATATGTATAAGTTGTTACTATAAATAGTCAAATATACATCCTATCTCCCCTTTTATCCGTTATAGGTCGATTCCCTCATTAGTAAAAGATTTTGAATCGTTTATACAGCGTTAATCAAGCTGTAGTTTTATAACAACACATTTTACAATTGCACATTCTTTCAATTTCGAAACGTGCTCATGCTCGTCCCGCACGTTTTTTCTCTTCTATCAACCAAGGTGTCGAGAAGTAAACTCGTCGAATAACCTCTTTACTTAGCCACACCCTGTCAGGTGAATAAAAACGGAATATACATGCTTCCATTAGAGACAACAGGAGATTCGGTCTTTGGGTCTATCTGATTTTGTTACCAATACTCTTAGAAATTAAACTAAATATGATTCTGTATGTGTCTCTTATTATGCAAATCACTCGATCTTTAATAAAACGTTACATTATGTTACTGGTCAATATTAAAATATAAAGACACAACGATCGCCAGCTAATCCATCCTGCACAATCCTTACCATTTTAAGTAACAACTAATGGGTTATGGAGTTGGCACAAAGGAACTCTTTGTACATAAATAAGGAAAATCTATGAACCTGGGGTTGCTTTTTAGTATGCTGACGACAATATACCTGACAAGCCTCTGGGCATTGACTAACTTATGACATAACTAAAAACTCTTCATTCAATTATAATTTTCGTTGTAATCAAATGTGTATCTTTCATTTGTATACGAGTATTGTTGTGCCTTATCATAAAACATACAAAAAAAGTGAATCCGTATGTTAAAAACCTCAGACATTTTTTTGCATCATAACTCAGATCATGCGATTTAATTCAGAAAATCGAACAGGATCGTGTTGTTGTTTACTTGATTGGTCAGTATTTGTGAATGCCGAAATAAATAAAAGTAAAATAAAATGGCTTTTGTATTTCAATTGTGCAGAAATCGAGTTCTTTCATATAAAAATTATACCTTAATCCTATATTATTACCACAACTCGAAGTCCATTTGCTTGGAAATCTTAACATTCGTCGATGCAAGAGATTCTCAGCATACACATCCATTTGTGAAGTTTAAGGTCACAAAAACCTGGATGTATTTTCGTAGGATCAGAGACGTTATTACAAATATTTTTGAGAATGCACCCATGGGAAAGAATTTAAGAAGTGGGCGTGCTCTTCTATTCCATTAACTGCTAGACTCAACAACAGGTATTGTTTCAGAAGGTCAAAAAGATGAAGGCTTGATCATATCGGTTATTCTTGGATAAATATTTACGTCGCATAACTATTATGATATATTTCATACGTCAACAGATGCGAAATATATCATGCATCTTCGGCGTCATCAGTGGCAACGGTAATTGACAAGGTATTGACTTGCACTGTAACGGGACATGCTGAAGATGGAGGAAAAAATACACAAAGTGTTTGGTATCTAATAACGGGTGGAATACCTTAATCATCTGCCAGATTTGACAGCGCTTTCAGTGAGACCTCTTTTTTTTTTAAAGGGTTGGAGTACGATAAAAGTCGAGAATCGCATGGCAGTTTTGTTTCGTGATCTCAAAATCTTTAAAGTTAACTCTGGGTATTCTCTCGAGATAATGCTGTGCACCATGCAACTTAGCCTGGATTCTAGTATAACAATGTCTTGCTGTTTCTCTATTCCTGTTCACAGGTACCGCAATTTTACATATATCAATGTCTTTGAATCATATTCTTCACATTGTATACCGATGACTAGACCCAGGCTACACACTAAGTTCTACATGTACATAGACTGATACTAACTGAGATGTGGGACTGATAACACAGAGCACCGTGAAGGTGCTAGTTGGGGAGCCTAGTCTCCAATCTGTACCGTGATTCTGCCATTGTGTGTTAATGGGGGATCAAAACGTTTTGAGCCTCGCACAGACAGACCCAGATATTTGTATTAAAACGTTTTTGTTTTTCCACTTAGACTTCTTCGAACTCCATACAATACTATTTTCCCATCTAGTTAGTCAGTGTTTGGTGGTAGCAAAAAGAAGAGGACTCGCCGTAAACTGCAGAAAATTGCTCTACAACACATTTTGGAAATAATTCCAATGGTTCATGTGGACGTACTTTCTGTCAGTTGTCCGTAGAAACAGACTATATTGCTTTTAAAAGAATGGTTCATAGTGGATACAGCTATCGGATGTGCCTGGGTCATAAAAGAACGATTGTCTGGCTTGCCCTTAAAAGTTTTTTTCACCTGTGAAATGTGTAGGCCTATGGAAGGATGATTGAACAAAGGCTCTAGCCACTCGAATCTTATCAATCTAGGTCATTGAATTGTCGGACTTTCTAGTATAAGAATTGTCCTGGGCCCACCTTCTTTAAAGCTGTTTTGAATCTAAACTTTGACCAAGCAATCAAAATTAATTTTGTTAAAAAACACTTATTGAGAAAAATCCATCAGTTTCTATATTTTTCTCCCCTGTGCCCGGTTCTACTGTTTCAAGATAGCACAATGCTAGAAAGAATTGAATACCGGATGTTGCTTTAATGCATCATTAACTGTATTGATTTCATAAAATATATCATTTTTCTACTGCTTTTAGCTGAAACATGCCTAAAATATTGAAGATCTCTCTTGCATATTTTGGAATTTTGGTATTTGATCCCACTCTGTTCTTTAAATCTATAAACACGCTCTGAAGTTAATCAAAAAATATGAAGGTACAAGTTAATGGCATATCGCATCGATGAAATTGACTTACTTTTTCAGTTCTTATGAAAAACAAAAAAATATCTTTTGATTTGACCAAAAGTCGATTTTCAATAAAAAGAAAATGCCACTTTTGCTACTTCTGCATAGGCCTACATGTACATGTCAGGCCCGTAGGAAGCAATTTTATATTGGGATGGCTGAAGCCCTTGTTTCTGAATTTTTTTTTTTTTTTTTTTTTTTTGGGGGGGGGGGCTAAATTTGATTTTCTCTAAAATTTCGCGTAAACTAAGGAAAAATCGGCATTTTTGGCCATTTTTTTTGGGGGGGGGGGCAAAGTCTCCGAGCCCCCTGTTCCTACGGGCCTGAACGTAACAAGTTTCTATGCCAATCATCTTTTTTATTTATTGAAAAAGCTTTTCTTTGTCTAATGGATTGTAGTTATGCATCATGTCTTTCCAATCTGAGGCTTTTTAGTGTACAGTAACCCATCAGAATTTATAGGTGGGGAGGCCTAGGCTTATGTGTTCTTCGTGAAACAATGTCAACCATTTCCGAACAAGTGAGTTTTTTTCTTTTTTATAAAAAGACAAATTGTTCTAGATTGTTAAATGTTTATTCATTACATTACTTGTAATGTTATGGTCGCCAAAGTAAATTGTACCAAATTCCTAGGTTATTTGAGTGGGTGGGGTAACTCTTACTCACTTTTTTAACATTTACACCGTGAAAGTCATTGTTTTAAATGTTATTTTTGCAGGTATATACTAATATGATCTATTTAGAGTCAATATCCAGACAAAAGAAATGATATCATTTAAGTTCCATCAATACTGTTTATATGCCGTGTACACTGTGTAAAAGCAATGATCGTTACAAATCTTGACCCCAGCTGACTTCGAGCTGTAACTGCATATAGAAATGGTGACTTTTTACCATCAAACTTGATTTTAAATGTTTGCTTAGGGTTTATAGACATTTTTGAACGTGTTTGTGTAATTGAAATCGCAATAATTTTTCACATGCAGCATGATTTCCATTTACACTGCGTTCAAATTTTGCACATTTTTTGCCATTTTTTACATTTTGCCAAATATTTATGAATGTGCAAATGAGAAAAGTATCATTAACTATATTTTATATGCAAGACAATTTATTGGGCTTTCATTTAAAACCGTTTCCGTGCATTTAGACATATAATTGACAGAGTTATACGCATTTAAAGGGGGCTTATGTGAATTTTGCACCCAATGACCTTTGACCTTGTTTTGTGACCTTAATACGGCCGACTGGAGGCGACTACCGGTCTCAGCAAATCAGGCAAGCCTTATACTTTGCAAATAATACATCAAAACTTCATGTTCAAAAAATGCCTACGAAAATGTTTTCTAGCCACTTTTTCAGAATTGGTAGGTAGACTAGTGGGTATCGAATTTCATACAGCAACAAAGAAGGAAATCTTGTACAATCATCTTCTCCTGAACCATTTGGCCTAGAGCATTGAAATTTTGTGAGTAGAATCATCTCAAGGCCCTCTACAGAAATACCTAAAATTATTGTGATAAAAGGAAAATTGGCCCTATGTTGTGGGTATCGAATTTCATATAGCGACAAAGAAGGAAATCTTGTACAATCTTCTTCTCCTGAACCGTTTGGCATAGAGCTTTGAAATTTTGTGTGTAGAATTATCTCAAGGCCCTCTACCAAAATACTTCAAATTATTGTGATACAAGGAAAATTAGCCCTATGTTGTGAGTATCGAATTTCATATAGAGACAAAGAAATCTTGTACAATCTTCTTCTCCTGAACCGTTTGGCATAGAGCTTTGAAATTTTGTGTGTAGAATCATCTCAAGGCCCTCTACCAAAATACTTCAAATTATTGTGATACAAGGAAAATTGACCCTATGTTGTGGGTATCGAATTTCATATAGAGACAAAGAAGGAAATCTTGTACAATCTTTTTCTCCTAAACTGTTTGGCATAAGGCTTTTGAAATTTTGTATGTAGAATTGTCTCATAATGATACAATCTTCTCCAATTCTGTTTATCAGAGATCCATAAGGTAAATTTTGTATAACTCTCTACTACCAGCAATGTTTAGATTGTTTTTTTTAATGAACGTTGTCCGGAAGTTGTGTATGTGAGATGAGACAAAAATTATCATCTTGATGATCTCTAAGGTGAGCGATATAGGGCCATCTTGGCCCTCTTGTTTCTGTTTAGGATATTTAAGCTAATGACCTGTTAAATCAAAGCATTAGATATGCATTGTCTTTTGAATGCATGTATCTCAATACATTTAACATTTCACCAAGCTGGAAAAAATGATTTTTGCTCAATCACTTTGTAGGCCTATTCGAGGACAAAATAACACCATAAATGCTTTGATGAAATTGACTTAGGACTAGGTTTTGTCTGGGAAAGGGTTAATTAATTAATCATTTATCATATGAATGAATCCATATCTGACAGACACACAGGTAACCTATTAATAATAAGTAATATCATAAATTATGTAATCTGTGTATTGACCCTTTCCTTAATAGCAAAAGTTTAGATCAGTCCAATTTAGAAGGAGTTAGACTACCAAAAATGATAACAAAAGTTGAAAATGTTTCTACTAAAGGATAGGATAAGAAATTTTAATAAAACTATTCTATCAGAACTGTCAAAGATTGGTCTTGTTTGGGAAAAGGTTAACAGTAAGAATGATCATTGAATATGCAATCTGTGTATTTGCCCTTCTCCTCACATGATTACTGGTGAGTATGCGACCTTGACCATGGATAAAGTCTTTGCTTTTCATATTTTAGGATGATTTAACATATAATAAGTTTGATATTTCATTAATTGATTTATTCCTTTCCCAATGTAATACATGGGCGGATCTAGAGGGGGGGGGTTGGGGGGTCTGGACCCCCCTGGCATTGGCCGAAAATTAAATTTTGACTACCGGTATATAAATTTAGTGTAACATTACATATTTACTACATTCTAAGCCAAAATTTGAGCTTGGACCCCCCCTGGAAAAAATCTTGGACTTAGACCCCCTTGGAAAAAATCCTGGATCCGCTCTTGTAATACCTTTCCACAGGTTTCACTTATATTTTGGTCAGGTGGGACCTTGGGACTCAAGGCGAAGTAGGTGGGGGATCTTCTTTGTTTTCCCTATGAACACCATACTGTGGGTGGAAGGGGGGGTTGCGCCGCAGGGAAATACATAAATTATATGAGCCAGGATCTGGAAAAACGTCCCTTATAACTTTTGAGACAGCCAGGTTTCAAGATCAGGCTGTGTCTAGATACAGTCTAGCCGGCATCAATGTTACTCTCAAATGGTTGCTACAGGCCATTAGGAAGCTATTGGAGAACAACATGGTTCCTGGTCTCTGACTCCGTGTATACGCAGGCTGATCTGAAACCATGTTGTTCTCAAATGCTATAAGGGACGTTTATTCAGATCCAGATCCTGGCTCATATTATGGTGAAATCCCTTTTTTTGGCATTTAAATGAAACCCCTGCCTTTCAAGAAATACTTTTCAAAATTGAGTCATCTTGGAAAGTGTTTGCTTTCTATATAGAATCAATATGAATGTAATAGATGGGGTGATGAACTAGAAAAGTATGTACAGAAGTCACAGATGTTTGTAAGAAGAAGTCAACACAATTATTGATCAATGTCTTTTATCAACCCATTACTAGAAGGCAACATATATGAGCAGTCAAAGTTCACAGATGTTGTAGACGACAACATTAACTGAATGAAATTTTACATTTGTTTGTCTTTCTTGATAGAAAACATTGTGGGAAATAAAGAAATTGTTTGTCAAAGGCAATTACTTCATTTTCTTCTATGTTTTTCAAAGTCTTTATCTTGTGGGATGTTAAAAGGCGTCTTTTTGTAGGAATGGGGCAAATAAGATGTTACTAAGATCATTTCCAAAACAGTTAAAATTTGGACTGGTCTTTTTGAAAGAGTTTTCTTCATTTTTGACTAAATATTTTGTGTGCTATATTGTTCTCAAAGCCCTTCTTCATTAACGTCCATTTTGTTGCTTGGAGAAGCTATCTAATTGTAAAAGTCTGCTTTTTTGGAAAAGGCTTTATATTAAGATAAGAAGCTAATTCCACCATGAAAAAAAAAACCCAACACTTTTTTTACAAAAATATATTAATAACAAAATTTTAATATATTGTGGCTATTCAAAGCTTTGAAAAATTCTAAAAGATTGATATAAACTTATATGAGCTTTGACCATGAAAAAAAGGTAGACCAATATGGATCCAGATCAGTCTGTGTCTGTGCTTTGTTGTTTCATCAGTAGTCAAGCTGTTCTCTTATAAATAGCTTTTTTAATACATGGTCGCAAGTTTAAGACAGCAGCACCGATCCTGTTCATTTGATCTGACTTGCGTAATTAAATGCAAGCCAATCAGGATCTATGTTGGTTTCAAACGCCATAAGTGCCCTTTTACAAGATCCATGCTCAATTATTTGTGATTAACTGATTACTCTTTCACAGTTTGATTCTGGGTGTTACATAGATGCTAATTCATTATGCATTGCTGTTTTGTACTTTTGCCCCAGTGAACTTAACCATCAATTTATTATTTTATGTGTCTAGTTTATTGGGCAATTGAATAGTGTTTCAAAGTTCAGAAAGGATAGAATTGGTTTACTGCTCATTGACTTTGTTAATCCTTTCCCAAACAAGCTTTTGTTGTGAAGTATTTGGTGAAGGAGGCTTGGGATAACATTGAGGCAAAAGAAGAAAATGCTGATAAACAGCATGTTCTCCTTTTGCCTCAATATTTTCTGTGTTATATCATGGCTTAAGTTTATGTCCATATCAGTATCAATGTTGTTGTCTACTATAGGTTTCAAGTTTGATTTCCCTAGAATTTATCCATTTGGGAAAGGGCTAGACCTTTCCCAAACAATACAGTCTAAGGTATTAAAATTAAAAGGAGTTGCAGACAAAATCAACAAACCAACATAATAAATCAAATGAAATGTGTATGGTATAAATCTAGCATAAAAATATTTAGGCAAAAGGAGGAATGCTGGATAAGCATTTTGTTCTTTTGTCTCAACATTTTCCTTGATATTTTCTGTAAGGGACATGAATACCAGGTCTGGTTTGGAAAAGGGCTAATTGGAATTGAAATTTACACTGTACATAACGAATTGCTACAGCGCTAATGTCTATTAACCTCTTCTATTCAAAGGACAGAATAGTTATTGTAGGTTAAAATTGGCCCTTGTGGACGGGGGTTTTTGACGTCAGATATATAGCTCGTCCCACAGCGGGTTTTATTCGGTCAATAACTGGCTGTGGCAAACATCCATTCTGATATTTGTCTCTGGCCAATGGTTGGATTATCATAAACCAATGTGGGAGAGCAGCTTGTAGCTTGGAAAGGATGTTGTGGTAGTGCTGGTGAGAGAAACGACGGGAATCCATGGTTAGGTGTTCCAGCAGTCACAATATGATCATAGCTGTTGAAAGAGACATTAACCCCTATTCAATCAATGTTTGGTCAATACAAACCTCTGCTCTAAACTGGATATCATTTCATGAATAGAAGTTTTAAATAAAGTTTTAAACCATTAGGCCTACAAGATGGCAAACTTATAGACTGGTTCGAACTCAAAGGTGTTGCTGACAACAATCAAGTGAATATGATTGTACATTTTTGGTCATTCCTGGTAGAAAACATTGTCAGAAATGAAGAAATGACTCCAGCATAAGCCATTTCTTCATTTTTAGCTCCACTGGCCGAAGGCCAGCGGGGCTTATGTCATGGCCCTGTGTCCGTCGTGCGTGCGTCCGTCCGTCCGTCCGTCCGTGCGTCCGTCCGTCCGTGCGTCAACTTTTTCTTTAAACATCTTCTTCTCCAAAACTACTGGACCAATTTCAACCAAACTTCACACAAATCATCCTTGCATGAATCTCTACCAAATTCCTTTAAAAGAATAAAATCTGTGCAGAACTTGAATTTTAATTAATTTAATTGAATTAAATTTTCGAACAATCTTTAAAAATTCTTCTTCTCCAAAACTACTGGACTAATTTCAACCAAACTTCACAGAAATCTTCCTTGCATGTATCTCTACCAAATTCCTTCAAAAGAATAAAATCTGTGCTGAACCTGAATTTTAATTAATTTAATTGATTTGAATGTTCAAAAAATCTTTAAAAACTTTTCTTCTCCAAAACTACTGGACCAATTTCAATCAAACTTCACAGAAATTTTCCTTGTATGAATCTCTTCTTAATTTCTTCAAATAGATAAATTCTGTGTATAACCTAAATTTTAATTAATTTAATTGAATTAAATTTTCGAAAAATCTTTAAAAATTCTTCTTCTCCAAAACTACTGGACCAATTTCAACCAAACTTCACAGAAATCTTCTTTGTATGAATCTCTTTTTAATTCCTTCAAAAAGATAAATTCTGTGTATAACTTAAATTTTAATTAATTTTATAAATTAAATTTTCAAAAAATCTTTAAAGATTCTTCTTCTCCAAAACTACTGGACCAATTTCAACCAAACTTTACAGAAATGTTCCTTGCATGAATCTCTTCTTAATTCCTTCAAAAAAATAAATTCTGTGTGGAACTTAAATTTTGATTAATTAAATTAATTTTTCGAAAAACCTTTTACAAAACTACCGAACCAATTTCATCCAAACTTCACACGAATCTTCCTTGCATGAATCTCCTCTAAATTCCAAAAAAAAAATCTCCGTGTAGAACTTAAATTTTAATGAATTTGATTGAATTGAATTTTCGAAAAACTGTTAAAACAATCTTCTTCTCCAAAACTACAGGACCAATTTCAACCAAACTTCACAGGAATCTTCTTTGCATGAATCTCTTCTAAATTCCTTCAGGATCGGATGAAAAGCTTGGCCGCTGTGGGCTAGGCTTATTTTTCGCTATATGAAACATAGTATAATTCTAAGAAAATTTTAAAAACATTTCTACTCCTTAATCACTTATTGAATTTCATTCTGGTGTAGCATGAATCTTCTTTGGATAGACCTCTATTGTATTCCTTGATGAAGTTTGTAGTCTAAATGTCTAAAAGCCAGTGGAGCGATACAGGGCCATCTTGGCCCTCTTGTTTACAATGTTTTCTAAAGCCTTCATCTTATTGGTTGTCAAAAGGTGTCATTGGGAATGGGTTAATGTAAGATGTATGTCAAAGTCACAAGATTTTGCTGATACACTCGAAACATCATGACCTTATTTATGGACAATATTTATATTCTAGCAAAGAGCATTGACTGATAAAAAATACCTAGTTTAACTATTTATCAAAGATGTGATGAAGTGCAATGATTTCTAATCAACATTTGTATAGTACAAACGGACCACAGTTCAATATAAATGGTCATGACACAATTCTAAAGTGAAAGTTATGGTTTAAAGTCTGTATCTTTATATAATAGAAAACAAATTCTAGAGACTTTACTCTTTCAATAAGTTTCAAGTGAACTGTTAGTGTTAACAATCGGCACAATTTGCAGCCTCCACACTTGGGTTTTCAACTCTCAGCGGCCTACTCTCCATGCCGAGCTCTATTGATTAAACCATCAAATATGACCTCTGCAGTTTTCGGTACGCCAACAGCCTATTTGGTCGTCATAATCTAATTATAGCACACCATTTGAATTATCGAATCAAAATCATTCAGTTTTTATCTTCCATGATCATTACGTATACATTACGTCGCTTCTATTTTTGGCTGAAGCCGGTAACATTTGAATTATCGAATCAAAATATTTCAGTCTGATCTGGTTTGATTACGTATACATTACGTCGCTTCTATTTTTGGCGGAAGCTGGTAATTTGAAGCGTTAGCCAATCATTTCTTGTATCAGAAATTTCGATTGTTTATGAGTATATTGGCGACGATTGGATACCGAAATCCCGCCAAGGCCCCGAGATTAGACGTGAAACGACCCCGCGAGAACAGAGAGTATTCTATCGAAATGGAATGTAGGGAGAATACGCTCTGTTCGTAAGAGAGTATCAGCGGCCATAGTGCAGTTGGTAGCGCATCTGCCTCTCACTCGACAGGTCATGGTATTGATACCCGGCCGTGGCAAATATCCTCTCTGACAAAATGTCACCCATCAATGGTTTGATATCATGAACCTATGTCGACCATCAGTTGGAGGCTTGGTTAGGGTGCTGCGGTAGTACTGGTATGAGACACAACAGGAATCCATGGTTATGTGTTCTAGCTGCTGCTATATGACCAAAGCAGTTGAAAACGGTGTAAAACCCCAACAAACCAATAAACCAAACAACTTAAAGTATAAATGAGCAAGGTAGCATAACTTTTTCTGAGAACACTTACCATGGCATTAGCTGGATTTGGAAATGATAATTATCAATACTTTCTTCTTTTCTGTCAATGCTTTCTAAAACAATTATATAAGGGAAGTCAAATAAACATTGATTGGATAATGCTTCTGATAGATCTATTGCATGTGTGAAGGCAAGCCTACAATTGCAGTGATATTAAATACAGAGCTATAGTAACATTTAAGAATGCATAAAAACTTTTCACTATGCAAAATATCATCTAATGTTAATGAAACCCTGTGTTGTGTGTGCTCATTAGAATCATCTCATAGAGATGATTCAAATGAGTATACACAACATAGGGTTTGGACTAGAAATAACATGAATGGAGCTCCTTTTCTCCGTCTTTTCTGTTGCTCTACATTTTACCCAAGGTTGATCAATGAAGCCATTTAGATCAAGGATAGATTATTCTGCAAAATGTCATGTAATGTATGTGTTTTGCAACAGCCGGAAATTAAATTGGCAAGGCTTTGCCAATAATAGTTATAGATTGCTTTTCTCAGTTTCAAAGTTGTCAAGAAACATGATAGTGTATGTTGTCCAGGGTTGCAAGAGTTGCCAGGAAATGTAGCTAATCTTTTTCCAAACAAGACCTGTTATGACGTTCTCAATGGAAGAGGCTATGGAAAGAAATTTGATGCTAAAGAAGAAAATACTTCTACCCAGTATTTTTATGCCCCCGTATCGAGAGATCATTCAAATTGAACTGGCCTAAAATTTTGTCATTTTCAAAATTGTTAATCGATCTGACTGGAAAGAATACACAATTTCCTGTTATAGCCCAAGCATTTCAGATCCTGTGTTTGCTTTTATATCCTTTGAATTTAATTGGATTAATTAAGGTAACGAAATGAGCACCTGTATCTGGTTAATTTCACCTACATGAAATGTACAAGAATATTGGAGATTTTTCAAGTCATAAAAACCTAGTAGATCTCTGTACCTGCCTGCCTTTTGCTTTAGAGGAATGTTTATCTCCAATGTATAACCCATTTACAAACATTCCTTGGTATTGACAACATCTACAGAAAAAAAATTAGTCTGACAGATTCTGACAATGCTGATGACCGGTATTTAAAATGCATTATCTCAATTTCTCTCAATGTGTTGTACGCTTTGAAATGCCATATTCTGTTCAGACATTTTATGCACAAATGTTGAATTATAAAATAAAATTTGAGAGAACACTGACAGAAAGAAGACAATGCTGATAACCAGCATTATCTCCTTTTCTGCAAATGTTCCTTATGCTTATAAGACCTTGTCAATTTTCTTTCAGTTTTGTTGTTTGCAACCACTTTCAATTTTGATCAGTCTAAATTGAAATAATATCGTTTTAGATAAGAAAGAGTTCAACATTACGTCATGTTTAGTAAATTGCAGAAAGGCGTTACATTAATTTCTAGATAATTGAATTGATAACAGATGCTCTGACTATAAATTTTGTTTACCGTAAATTGAAAATGTTGGAGTTTAGATTGGAAAAGTCCCAATATTTGGACGATAAAGTTTATGAAATGTGCGGAAGTCATGAAATTTGCCCTTGGAAAGAAGATAAGATATTACCATGCTCAGATGTTTAAATAACCTTTTTCCAAAACAATTAATCAATAGTTTTGATGTCCTTATAAGAATTTTTTTAGCTCACCTGAGCACGAAGTGCTCGAGGTGAGTTATTGTGGTCACTTTTTGTCCGTCGTCCGTCCGTCCGTCCGTCTGTCCGTCCGTCCGTCCGTCCGTCCGTCCGTCCGTCCGTCAACATTTGGGGTGTTTACACTCTAGCATCCACAAAAGTTACTCAATCTTGATCAAACTTGGCCAAAACAAGTACGATCATAAGTTCTCGGACAAGTTCGATTATGGGCCTGATCGGACCAGAAAGTGCAGAGTTATCTGCCCTTGAATGTCAAAAAATGCTGTTTTTAAGTTTGTTTACACTCTAGCATCTACAATTATTGATCAATCAAGACAAAACTTGGACATAATGTTGGAGACCATAAGATCTTGGATGAGGTCAATTTTCAGTCTGATCTGACCAGAAAGATGAGAGTTATGTGCCCTTGAATTGGGCAAAATTGCCACTTTTCTGCTGTATTCAAAAAAGAGTTAATCTAAGGGAAGGAATTCTGACACTACTTTCTTCAGTATAAGTAGAGTTATCTAGTTTGATAGAGGATATAAATAGATTTACACTCTTATTACCAAACAACAAAATTTTAGCCTAGTCCAAAATCATAGGTGTTGCAGACGACAAGTTCCATTGAACAAAATTTAACATTTTTTGGTCTTTCTTGGTAGAAAACATTGTGGGTAATGAAGAAATTGCTTGTCACAATGTTTTCCAAAGCCTTTATTTTGTGGGGCATCCAAAAGCGCCAATGTGTGGGAAAGGGTCAATCAAGAAAAAAACTTGGACACAATGTTGGGGACTATAAGATCTCAGATGAGTTTGATTTTCAGTCTGATCTGATCTGAAAGTCAAGAGTTACGTGCCCTTGGATTTGACAAAATTGCCATTTTCGGGTGTTTTCAACCTTTTTTACACTCTAGAATCTACAATTATTATTCAATCAAGACAAAACTTGGACACAATGTTTTGGACCATAAGATCTGAGATTAGTTTGATTTTCAGTCTGATCTAATCAGAAAGTCAAGAGTTATGTGCCCTTGAATTTGACAAAATTGCTGATTTTGGCTGTTTTCGACCTTGTTTATACTCTAGAATCTACAATTATTTATCAATCAAGACAAATTTTGGACACAATCTTAAAGACTATAAGATCTCAGGTAACTTCGATTTTCAGTTTGATCTGATTAGAAAGTCAAGAGTAATGTGCCCTTGAATTTGATAAAATTGCTGATTTTGGCTGTTTTCGACCTTGTTTATACTCTAGAATCTACAATTATTTATCAATCAAGACAAAACTTGAACACAATGTTGGGGACTATAAGATCTTGGATGAGTTTGATTTTCAGTCTGATCTGATGAGAATGTTGAGAGTTATGTGCCCTTGAATTTGACAAAATTGCCATTTTCGGCTGGTTTTGACCTTGTTTACATTCTAGAATCTACAATTATTGATCAATCTATACAAAACTTGGACACAATGTTGGGAACCATAAGATCTCATATGAGTTTGATTTTCAGTCTGATCTGATCAGAAAGTCGAGCGTTTTGTTCCCTTGAATTTGACAAAATTGTTGTTTTCTGCTGTTTTTGACCTTGTTTATACTCTAGAATCTACAATTATTTATCAATCAAGACAAAACTTGGATACAATCAGGGCTACAGATAAGTGGAGGTGAAGACATACTAACATTGTTTTTTCGAATTCAAAATCTATGTTGTGGGTACTCATTTGAATCGTCTCGACGAGACGATACAAATGAGTACCTACAACATAGGGTTTGATGATCACTGACAGCATTATTGCAGTTTGAAAAGTCACCACCCCCTCTTATCTGGAGCCCTGTACAATGTTTGGCACCATAATTTAGATCTCGGATGAGTTAGATTTTCACAACCTTATTGACCATAAGTTCTTTTTCAGTCTTAAATTAATAAATATTAATTGAATTGAACAAAAGTGTTGCTCATATCATTTAGGTTCAGGTGAGCGATATAGGACCATCATGGTCCTCTTGTTTTAGATTATATTTATCAAAATTTAGGCAATAGGAATAAATCGTCGTTGTAAATGCAAAACCTCGTATCTCGTTTTTGGAAAATTTTAAAGGGCAGGGGAAAAGTGTAATAACTTTTCCCAAACTGAAATGTTTTACTTGAAATTTGGACATATTGTTCACAAATGATTTGTCATTAATACTGATTAGTAAAATATCTCAAAACCTGTAAGAATTGTCTTTAACTGGGCATACAAGTTTGTACTTTGAAAATCGCACGAATCGACATACGAGGTTTTGCATTTACACCGACGAAATGCAGATGAGTACATTGTCGCTTTTCTTCGAAAACCTCATAACTGCAGCTTTAAACAAGCTGCAGTTATGAGCTTTATGAAGGAAAACGACAATATTTAATCTGTAAGTTAAATTATTATCCCACTTTTAGATAAATGGATCAAATTGAATTCTGAGGTATAATAATGGATCAAAATGAATTCTTAATGTTAACTTTTAAATACAAGTAATATATATCTCCTTTTCTCACTATATTTCAGTTTGTGTTACTGTTTGAGCTGTTTATCCCATTAGTGCTGTTTGTAATATTACTGTCTATACGAAAACGACAACCACCACATCCACAAACAAGTGGTAAGTCTAACCATATTGTACTCTATCTATTGATGACTGTTTTTCTACAAAATGATCAACCTCTGTGATTCTTAAAACAAATTGCATCTAATCAGGCAGCTTCAACGGGATTATGTTATCCAATTATTGGCTGTAAACAGTATGACAATTAAAAAATCTGACAATTTTTACAATGGCTGATAATGATATTTTATATTTCCAGTTCGCTGGTCCCCACAACCCTTGCCATCTTCCGGTGCTATACCCATACTACAGTTGTTCTGTGAATATAACCAACATCATAATGTCACCAAGGAACAGAGGTATGTAGCCTATTTTATTCCAGACCCAGGGTGCTCCTCAGAATAATTTGAAGCTGTAGTGGCATATTATATAACCTGACAACGCAGTGTTTATGCACTCAATTATGTATGAAAGCATAATGGAAAAAGAAGAAATTGCTCATTATGAGCAATTTCTTCTTTTCCCATAATGTTTTTATGCAGATTTATTGTATAAAATGCTTTATTTATCAGTTTTTACATGAAATGCCTCAAATTTCCTCTATTTTGTGACCATTTTGGAGAAATTTAGCTTTGGGGTACTTTTGAAGCTGTAGGGGTATTTCATTTTTTTACATGAAGCTGTAGTGGGGCCGATACATCTTATTGGGCTGGGGAGAACACTGAGACCCTGTGTTGTGGGCATTCATTTGAATTGTCTCTGGAGACGATTCCAATGATCTGCTGCTTTCTAATTGATGGCTAGCCTTGTCCTACTTTCCGTACAGTTAATTGCTTTCACAGGAAGATCGATTTCATGTTGTTTTACTGGTATCAGTAAGGTGATAATCTGTATATTCTGATGTCATCAACTTTTCCATACTTGTTTTACAGCATTATCCAATGAAAGTCTACTCCAATACTTATAGTAATCTTGCTCATAGTTACACATTTAAACAATGATTATCTTCCAATGAATTTGTTGTAGCTCAATTTTATGTTGGGTAATGATAATGAGCCATAATTTTCTTTTTGAAGCATTTCATTAACCTTGGCAATGACTTTTTAGCTGTAATTTAGACCGCTTTTAGATTTCATTTACATTTTCATTGGAACAAGACCTTTCCTGTGAATCAAAGGTCAACGTTATCAGTCATTATTGCCTAAAATGTGTGTTTTCAGTCCGTTATGAGCATTGAATAACGGGAAGAAATTGGTCCAATATCGTGAAAACCGGTCGTTAATCGGTAAATTCTTGCTCTCAGGCGATAACGCATTATTTGGGCCTCTGAGAATGTTAATGACCTCAAAAACGTGAATTAACCCAATAATGTCACATATCAAGTTAATGTTTTGTTCTTTAAGAATATGTTACATTGACAATTTTCTGTTTCAGCACATATTCGTTCCTCAACAAGTTACAGGGTTTGGGCAGAAAACATCATTTCTTCTACCCGGGCTATACACCCAGAGAGATGGAACAGATCCCAGCCATTTATAAAAGTATCATAGATAGTCCTTCCACATTTCAACAGTCATTACAAACAGCAAAAAGTAAGATGAAATACATTCAAGCCGGGGTCTGGAAAAAGGTCCTTTAACCCTTTCCTAAACGGCAAAATTTTAGTGTGATGCACTTCAAAAACTGCCACAATTGACAAAATTGAAGTTATTAAAGACATAATTAGTGTAAAATATGGCATAGAAAATATTGAGACAAAAGGAGAAACTGCTGGTTATTGGCAGTTTCTTCGTTTGTTTCAATGTTTTCCCAAGCCTTTTCTATTAGGGACGTCAAACCAGGTCAAACCAGGTCTTGTTTGGGAAAGGGTTAAGGCTTTTGAGCCCAACATAGTTCCAGATCAGCCTACGTATACATGCAGTCTGATCAGGGACCATGTTGTTCTCTATTAGCTTCATCATGCTCTGCAGCAACCATATGAGAGTAACATGGATCCATGTCAGACTGCTTTCAGACACAGGCTGATCCGTAAAACATGGCTATCTCAAATGCTATAAGGAACGTTTTTCCAGAACCCGGCTCATTCATTTTATGGAAGCATGAATTTTCATGTGTTTCCAAGTGAGTGTGGCCAAATATATATGTTAATTCTTTCTGAAACGGCAAAGTTTTATGGTGATCGACTTAAAAATATGCCACAAATGGCAAAATGCAAGTTATTACCTGTAGATAGAATTTGTGTAAAATATTGCACAGAAAATATTGAGACAAAAGGAGAAACTGCTGATTATCAGCAGTTTCTTCTTTTGTTTCAATGTTTTCCCAAGCCATTTCCATAAGGGATGTCAAAACCAGGTCTTGTTTAGGAAAGGGTTAATATTGTCCAATGTTGGTAGTTGCACAATGGGGATTTAGGCTTAGAAATACAAAAAAAATGAAATATTTTCTGCAAATAAATTTTGAGAGTCGTTCAAGGTCAATTTCAAATATCAAGGACACATTTTCTAAAAATTCTTAAATGGGTTGGCATTGGTGTTTCACACACCCCGTCTGACAGAGTTATGGCCCTTTTGAAGACATTAGTCTATTACGTAACAAGGCACTGTTAGAGTGTATAACACACTAAGTGATATGTGATTGTTTCATTACAGATTTTAGACTGAGTTCTCTATTTACATCCAACAAATCAGTCATAGACTATCTACATACCAATGTATCCATACCACAGCATGAAATAGATGTCTTGTTCCACTCTTCTGTCAATGTATCAGAGGTAGGTTACCCTTTCTCAAATGGAGATGTAAGACTTAACCCATTACCAAACGACAAAATTTTGGACTGTTCCAAATTCAAGGGTGATGCAGACGACAATTTCAAGTGAATGAAATGGTACATTTTTTTGGTCCTTTTGTATGGAAAACATTGTGGGAAATGAAGAAATTGCTTGTCACAAGCAATTTCTTCATTTTCCACCATGTTTTCCAAAGCCTTTATTAAGTGGGGCGTCCAAAAGCGTCAATGTGCGGGAAAGGGTTAAACAGAATAAATTATACAAAAGTTTAATTTTATCTGTACATCCTGAAAGATGAGTAAGATGACATCTCCAAAATTTAACATTATTACTTTGCCAAGCCCTTTTATGAGGAACTACATACCAAAATGAATTTTATTTTATGTATTTACTGCATAGAAAATATCTCAAATTTTGCATGCACACCAGAATGCAAAAAAAACCATGTTTTATACTTAGATTATAAAAATATGTAGTTGTTAATATTCATTGAAAAATTCACAACATAATTGCATAGGAATATTTTAATGAAATTTAGAACTCAATGATAATATTTTGACAAGAATCTTATGTAAATATTTTTTCCAGGTGTACAGACTACTATTTGGATCATATCCACACATCCAGGATCATACACGAGTGCGGCGCAGTTTACAGAAATATGGCAGTGATCTCCAGAATCTCCATAAAAATCTGAAATCTTCCAACTTTACGACTTCAGACCTGCTCAACGTAAATGATCTCATCTCGGCGGCTATGTCAGAATTTATTCCAAACTTCAGAGATGGCCTGCTGCATCAATTTATGAATGAAAGTGCACTGTGGGAAGATAAGAGACTGGTTCAGTTTATTTTACACTATATAGACCAGACTGGCTCTCTATCAATGCCCCAGTCATTGTCTCCAACAGAAATAGCAGAAATATTGAAGGTTTGTTCTCTTATGCTTCTGTATTAAGTAAGGAAGAGTAATGTTGATCCCTTAAGTTTGTGGACAATTTTGCAGCCATCTACATACAGACTGATTTTAGTCTTGCCCTGTTTATTGGTTAGTGTATTCAATTTGGCATTTCCTGTTTAAAAAATTGACTATTCCTGGGGATGGAACTACTTTATACTTATTTGCCTCCGATTCATTGTGTTTCAATTACTCTGAACTTCCAGTAAAAATGACTAAATTTTGTTGGTGAGAATTAAGTCCTTTACAAGTGTCGCCTTAAGTCACCAGATTTGGGGAATTTCAGGTAGAGTTAAAAGACAGGAAAACAGAATTGTCAGTCTGCTATCAAGCAGTGGTTATAAGCATTTTTCATGTACACGTACTATGGTCTTGATTTTGTATTTATCAATATAGCTTTTTATTTCCGTCTGTTTCAGATGGTGTTATTATCTCCCCAAGTGTTACATGAAGGGGCGTGTAGTGCTCAAGAGTTACCTAAGCTGTTTATACCTCAGTCTCCTGCAAACATCACTGATCTGGTATGTAGGATTAATGTTGATGCTATACTTATTATCTATCCAAGTTTTACATGAAGGGGCTTGTAGTGCTCAAGAGTTACCTAAACTGTTTATACCTCAGTCTCCTGCAAACATCACTGATCTGGTATGTAGGATTAATGTTGATGCTATACTTATTATCTATCCAAGTTTTACATGAAGGGGCTTGTAGTGCTCAAGAGTTACCTAAACTGCTTATACCTCAGTCTCCTGCAAACATCACTGATCTGGTATGTAGGATTAATGTTGATGCTATACTTATTATCTATCCAAGTTTTACATGAAGGGGCTTGTAGTGCTCAAGAGTTACCTAAACTGCTTATACCTCAGTCTCCTGCAAACATCACTGATCTGGTATGTAGGATTAATGTTGATGCTATACTTATTATCTATCCAAGTTTTACATGAAGGGGCTTGTAGTGCTCAAGAGTTACCTAAACTGCTTATACCTCAGTCTCCTGCAAACATCACTGATCTGGTATGTAGGATTAACCCATTCCCTAATGTTGATGCCTACACGCTTAATAGATTAGGCTTTGGAAAACATTGAGGCATTGTTGACTCAATATTTTCTGTGCGATATTTTACATGGATACTATGATTGAGTATCAACATCCAGCGTTTGAAGTTGATAAGTCCAAACTTTTTGTTTTTTGGGAAACTGGTAATATTGATCTAATTCTTTTAACCCTTTCCAAAACAAGACCTGGTTTTCACGTCTACGATAGAAAAGGCTTGGCAAAACATTGAAACAAAAGAAGAAACTGCTGTTAACCAGCAGTTTCTCCTTTTGTCTCAATATTTTCTATGCCATATTTTACACATCCTATCTTTAATAACTTCCATTTTGTCATTTGTGGCGATTTTTAAAGTGGATCACCCTAAAATCTTGTCGTTTGGGAAAGGGTTAAAACATTGTCAGGCTGATCCTAAATCATTCCTGTTTGGCAGGTAGTAAAACAAAGATTGACTGCATGCACATTCAATTTGATCTTCATTATTACTACCTGATTGTCCTCTTGATTACATGCATGTTAAAGGGATTTCATGTGTGCAGCAGATGCCCATAATAAATAGCCTCTATTGTAAACATATGATGAAAAAATTGTATGGCGGCGCTGATTAAAGTGTCAACCTTTATTTGTTTGTTTGTTGTGTGTAAACCACCAAGGGCTTTACCCTTTGTTGGTTTGAAAATCATCTCTCTGAATTAATTTGCTTATACTTGAAATTTGAAATCCTTTTACAACAAATCAGAATTTCTTCCTCTATTTCTGGGGTACAATAATAATGCTTAATTTTGATGTATTATATTTTACAGATGGACATCCAACATTACTTGTGCAATATGACAGATGACCAGTTTCATGTTTTATCTGATCTACTCAAATCTCAAATATCAGACAACAAAGTTGTACAACTAGTAAGTAACAGCGTTATTTAAAGCCTCTCTTGCAACCTGCCATGCGTCTTTTTAAATCGTACGTTTTAAAACTCTGCAAAATCACATGATTTATAAAGACGCACAATGGGTTGTAAGAGTGCCTCAAAATATGTACATTCAAAGCAGGTCAAAAGTATGAATCTCTTTTCAAAAAAGCATGCATTCTTTGTTAATTTTCTGGAATTTCAGTATATCGTTCCCTGCGTCACACGCATGCCTGCCGTACGTGCTAAGTACTTCTGTCTTGCGTGCTCCTGGTGTTCTAAAAGATGCAGAATGGTCGTTGCAAAGAATTGTCCAGTCAATTTTTTGCTGCGTGCAGTCTGTGCCGTGGTTGCGTCCACCAAAATCGTACGTTGCATGACTAAACATACGTTTTAGACGCAGACTGCACACAGACCACACGCAGACCGCACGCAGGAGCACATATGACTGGTTGTCAGAGAGGTTTTACCTTTGCTATAGCTTAACCAATTACCACCTGACAAAACTTTAGACTGGTCCAAATTCAAAGATTTTGCAGACGACAATTTCAAGTGGATGAAATTTGACATTGTTTGGTCTTTGGGGGTAAAAAACATTGAGGCAAATGAAGAAATTGCTTATTACAAGCAATTTCTTCATTTTCCACAATGTTTTCCAAAGCCATTATCTTGTGAGGAGTCAAAAAGAGTCATTGTGTGGTAATGGGTTAATACTTTCCATATTTAATGCCAAAATATCCCAGATGATTTTTGATGACCAGAATGAATTTTATGCATGTTTCTAGCAAAGATTTTGGATACAAGAATTAATTTCTTAACATTTTCTGTACTATTGTACAATCATTCTATCTTTATCAGCATCCATTTTGGCATTTTAACCCTTTCCCAAATGGCAAAATTTTAGGCTGGTCCAATTTGAACGCTGCTGTAGACAACAAAACAGTTGTTGATTTAGATAGGATTTTTGTATAATATAGCTCAGAAAATATCAAGACAAAAGGAGAAACTACTGATTATCAGCAGTTTCTTCTTTTGTCAAGCATATTCTATTAGGAACGTCAAAACCTGGTCTTGTTTGGGAAAGGGTTAAATTGGGACAGTCTAATTTTTGCAACTGAGAATGGGTTTATATGTTCTATGATATTTAGGATTACTTAACCTTTTGCTCTACAGGACACAAGGATGAATCATCATGAATGATCTTTTTTGTCTCATTTCAGTTACAGATAAAAGCTGTGAATATATCCTCTCTGATGTCTAAAGTTCACACATTTCTGTCAGATGTGAGTAAATCTCTATGTAATGTTTGAATTCATAACCATTGACCTTGTATGGGTTGAGTTAAAATTGATGATAATCTATGAGGTATTTTATGCCATTGCATTGATAGGCGGATGCCATATACATGTATTTTACCAGTATCTGCCAAAATTGATAATTGCAATTTCTTTTTACCAAACAGTAATGGGGCTATCCTATTTCATTTGTTCATTTCTCTATGTGGGAAGTTTCTTTTACAATTATAGACATGGCTTTTAGGAGCTCTCCTTTATTTGAATGTAAGAAAACCTGTTATCGCTTTCCATAACAAGACCTTATTTTGATGTCTCTTATAAAAGAGGCTTGGGAAAACATTGAAACCAAAGAAGAAACTGCTGATAACCAGCAGTTTCTCCTTTTGTCTCAATATTTTCTGTTCCATATTTTACACAAAGCCTATCTTTAATAACATCCATTTGTGGCAGTTTTTGAAGTGGATCACCCTAAAATTTTGTCTTTTGGGAAAGGATTACGAATGTAAACTCTTAATTAAATTTATTCAAGCAGATAACATACATGTAGAACTAGGAGTATTATTTTGCAGGTTGACAAGTTCTACACTTTCCAAACCACACTGTATGAACTGAGTGTCCTGGCAGAAGCTTTGCCACAAGATGGTTGTGAAATGATGTCATGGGAGAATACAACAGATACCCCACCCACTGCTCTACCTTCCAAGGCTATGGTTAGTAATTGTCTCAACCCATTACCACACAATGACTCTTTTTGACTCCCCTCAAAATAATGGCCATGGAAAACATTGTGGAAAATGAAGAAATTGCTTGTGACAAGCAATTTCTCATTTTCCACAATGTCTTCCATCCAAAAAGACCTAAAAATTGAAAATTTCATTCACTTGAAATTGTCGTCTGCAGGATCTTTCAATTTGGATCACCTTAAAATTGTGTCGTTTGGTAATGGGTTAAACCCTTTGTCAAATGGGAAAAAAGCAGAATGTTTCAATATGAAAGTTACTGCAGACAACAAAATGAATTTTGAATTTTAAAGATATAATATGTGTGCACATTTCTTGCTTTTACACTACTGAAATGGTTTGTTAAGTGGTGGATCCAGGGGGGTGGGGGTTCAAATTAACCCCCCTTTTCAAACGAACCCCCTATCTGGCCTGATTATGAAATTTTCATGCAGAAATTTGGTTGAAAACGAACCCCTCTTTTTAGCTCACCTGAGCACAAAGTGCTCAAGGTGAGCTATTGTGGTCGCTTTTTGTCCGTCGTCCGTCCGTCTGTCCGTCCATCTGTCCGTCCGTCCGTCCGTCCGTCCGTTCACAATTTCTTTCAACATCTTCTCCTCCTAAACCATTGGACCAATTTTGACCAAACTTGGCAGGAATGTTCCTTGTGTGATACTTTTCAAAATTTGTTCGTGAATTTTTGATTTGTCAAAAAATGTGGGCGTGGCAGGCAGAAAGGGGCTTATCAGACTAGAAATCATAAGAAAATTCTTTAAAAATCAACCATTGGGCCCAATTGAACCAAACTCGGCAGGAATATTCCTTGAGTCACTCTTTTCAAAATTTGTTCACAAATTTTTATATTTGTCAAAAAATGTGGCCGTGGCAGGGAGAAAGGGGCTTATTAGACTTAGAGAAATCATTAGAAAATTCTTTAAAAATCAACCATTGGGCCAATTTGAACCATACTTTGCAGCAATGTGCCTTGAGTCATTTTTGTCAAAATTTGTTCACAAATTTTTTCATTTGTCAAAAATTGTGGCCGTGGCAGGGAAAAAGGGGCTTATCAGACTTGGAGAAATCAGAAGAAAATTCTTTAAAAATCAACCATTGGGCCAATTTGAACCATACTTGGCAGGAATGTGCCTTAAGTCATTCTTTTCAAAATTTGTTCAGAAATTCTACATTTGAAAAAAAAAAAAAAGCATGGCCGTGGCAGGGATAAAGGGGCTTATTAGACTTAGAGAAATCATAAGAAAATTCTTTAAAAATCAACCATTGGGCCAATTTGAACCAAACCTTGCAGGAATGTGCCTTGAGTCATTCTTTTCAAAATTTGACCACAAATCTTTTTATTTGTAAAAAATTGTGGCCTTGGCAGGGAGAAAGGGGCTTATCAGACTTGGAGAAATCATAAGAAAATTCTTTAAAAATCAACCAATGGGCCAATTTTTAAGCAGACTTTGCAGGAATGTTCTTTGAGTCTCTGTTTTCAAAATTTGTTCACAGTTTTTTTCATTTGTAAAAAACTGTGACTGTGGCAGGGAGAAAGGGGCTTATTAGACTTAGAGAAATCATTAGAAAATTCTTTAAAAATCAACCATTGGGCCAATTTGAACCATACTTTGCAGCAATGTGCCTTGAGTCATTTTTGTCAAAATTTGTTCACAAATTTTTTCTTTTGTCAAAAATTGTGGCCGTGGCAGGGAAAAAGGGGCTTATCAGACTTGGAGAAATCAGAAGAAAATTCTTTAAAAATCAACCATTGGGCCAATTTGAACCATACTTGGCAGGAATGTGCCTTAAGTCATTCTTTTCAAAATTTGTTCAGAAATTTTACATTTGAAAAAAAAAAAGCATGGCCGTGGCAGGGATAAAGGGGCTTATTAGACTTAGAGAAATCATAAGAAAATTCTTTAAAAATCAACCATTGGGCCAATTTGAACCAAACCTTGCAGGAATGTGCCTTGAGTCATTCTTTTCAAAATTTGACCACAAATCTTTTTATTTGTAAAAAATTGTGGCCTTGGCAGGGAGAAAGGGGCTTATCAGACTTGGAGAAATC
The DNA here is from genome assembly GCA_963680895.1 of Fragum sueziense. Lineage (NCBI taxonomy): Eukaryota > Metazoa > Mollusca > Bivalvia > Cardiida > Cardiidae > Fragum > Fragum sueziense. The sequence goes on along the minus strand of OY804594.1, from coordinate 61,371,649 downwards.
ATAAGAAAATTCTTTAAAAATCAACCAATGGGCCAATTTTAAGCAGACTTTGCAGGAATGTTCTTTGAGTCTCTGTTTTCAAAATTTGTTCACAGTTTTTTTTTCATTTGTAAAAAACTGTGACTGTGGCAAGGAGAAAGGGGCTTATTAGACTTAGAGAAATCATTAGAAAATTCTTTAAAAATCAACCATTGGGCCAATTTGAACCATACTTTGCAGCAATGTGCCTTGAGTCATTTTTGTCAAAATTTGTTCACAAATTTTTTCATTTGTCAAAAATTGTGGCCGTGGCAGGGAAAAAGGGGCTTATCAGACTTGGAGAAATCAGAAGAAAATTCTTTAAAAATCAACCATTGGGCCAATTTGAACCATACTTGGCAGGAATGTGCCTTAAGTCATTCTTTTCAAAATTTGTTCAGAAATTTTACATTTGAAAAAAAAAAAAAAAGCATGGCCGTGGCAGGGATAAAGGGGCTTATTAGACTTAGAGAAATCATAAGAAAATTCTTTAAAAATCAACCATTGGGCCAATTTGAACCAAACCTTGCAGGATTGTGCCTTGAGTCATTCTTTTCAAAATTTGACCACAAATCTTTTTATTTGTAAAAAATTGTGGCCTTGGCAGGGAGAAAGGGGCTTATCAGACTTGGAGAAATCATAAGAAAATTCTTTAAAAATCAACCAATGGGCCAATTTTAAGCAGACTTTGCAGGAATGTTCTTTGAGTCTCTGTTTTCAAAATTTGTTCACAGTTTTTTTCATTTGTAAAAAACTGTGACTGTGGCAGGGAGAAAGGGGCTTATTAGGCTTAGAGAAATCATTAGAAAATTCTTTAAAAATCAACCATTGGGCCAATTTGAACCATACTTTGCAGCAATGTGCCTTGAGTCATTTTTGTCAAAATTTGTTCACAAATTTTTTCATTTGTCAAAAATTGTGGCCGTGGCAGGGAAAAAGGGGCTTATCAGACTTGGAGAAATCAGAAGAAAATTCTTTAAAAATCAACCATTGGGCCAATTTGAACCATACTTGGCAGGAATGTGCCTTAAGTCATTCTTTTCAAAATTTGTTCAGAAATTTTACATTTGAAAAAAAAAAGCATGGCCGTGGCAGGGATAAAGGGGCTTATTAGACTTAGAGAAATCATAAGAAAATTCTTTAAAAATCAACCATTGGGCCAATTTGAACCAAACCTTGCAGGAATGTGCCTTGAGTCATTCTTTTCAAAATTTGACCACAAATCTTTTTATTTGTAAAAAATTGTGGCCTTGGCAGGGAGAAAGGGGCTTATCAGACTTGGAGAAATCATAAGAAAATTCTTTAAAAATCAACCAATGGGCCAATTTTAAGCAGACTTTGCAGGAATGTTCTTTGAGTCTCTGTTTTCAAAATTTGTTCACAGTTTTTTTTTCATTTGTAAAAAACTGTGACTGTGGCAAGGAGAAAGGGGCTTATTAGACTTAGAGAAATCATTAGAAAATTCTTTAAAAATCAACCATTGGGCCAATTTGAACCATACTTTGCAGCAATGTGCCTTGAGTCATTTTTGTCAAAATTTGTTCACAAATTTTTTCATTTGTCAAAAATTGTGGCCGTGGCAGGGAAAAAGGGGCTTATCAGACTTGGAGAAATCAGAAGAAAATTCTTTAAAAATCAACCATTGGGCCAATTTGAACCATACTTGGCAGGAATGTGCCTTAAGTCATTCTTTTCAAAATTTGTTCAGAAATTTTACATTTGAAAAAAAAAAAAAAAAAGCATGGCCGTGGCAGGGATAAAGGGGCTTATTAGACTTAGAGAAATCATAAGAAAATTCTTTAAAAATCAACCATTGGGCCAATTTGAACCAAACCTTGCAGGATTGTGCCTTGAGTCATTCTTTTCAAAATTTGACCACAAATCTTTTTATTTGTAAAAAATTGTGGCCTTGGCAGGGAGAAAGGGGCTTATCAGACTTGGAGAAATCATAAGAAAATTCTTTAAAAATCAACCAATGGGCCAATTTTAAGCAGACTTTGCAGGAATGTTCTTTGAGTCTCTGTTTTCAAAATTTGTTCACAGTTTTTTTCATTTGTAAAAAACTGTGACTGTGGCAGGGAGAAAGGGGCTTATTAGGCTTAGAGAAATCATTAGAAAATTCTTTAAAAATCAACCATTGGGCCAATTTGAACCATACTTTGCAGCAATGTGCCTTGAGTCATTTTTGTCAAAATTTGTTCACAAATTTTTTCATTTGTCAAAAATTGTGGCCGTGGCAGGGAAAAAGGGGCTTATCAGACTTGGAGAAATCAGAAGAAAATTCTTTAAAAATCAACCATTGGGCCAATTTGAACCATACTTGGCAGGAATGTGCCTTAAGTCATTCTTTTCAAAATTTGTTCAGAAATTTTACATTTGAAAAAAAAAAGCATGGCCGTGGCAGGGATAAAGGGGCTTATTAGACTTAGAGAAATCATAAGAAAATTCTTTAAAAATCAACCATTGGGCCAATTTGAACCAAACCTTGCAGGAATGTGCCTTGAGTCATTCTTTTCAAAATTTGACCACAAATCTTTTTATTTGTAAAAAATTGTGGCCTTGGCAGGGAGAAAGGGGCTTATCAGACTTGGAGAAATCATAAGAAAATTCTTTAAAAATCAACCAATGGGCCAATTTTAAGCAGACTTTGCAGGAATGTTCTTTGAGTCTCTGTTTTCAAAATTTGTTCACAGTTTTTTTTTCATTTGTAAAAAACTGTGACTGTGGCAAGGAGAAAGGGGCTTATTAGACTTAGAGAAATCATTAGAAAATTCTTTAAAAATCAACCATTGGGCCAATTTGAACCATACTTTGCAGCAATGTGCCTTGAGTCATTTTTGTCAAAATTTGTTCACAAATTTTTTCATTTGTCAAAAATTGTGGCCGTGGCAGGGAAAAAGGGGCTTATCAGACTTGGAGAAATCAGAAGAAAATTCTTTAAAAATCAACCATTGGGCCAATTTGAACCATACTTGGCAGGAATGTGCCTTAAGTCATTCTTTTCAAAATTTGTTCAGAAATTTTACATTTGAAAAAAAAAAAAAGCATGGCCGTGGCAGGGATAAAGGGGCTTATTAGACTTAGAGAAATCATAAGAAAATTCTTTAAAAATCAACCATTGGGCCAATTTGAACCAAACCTTGCAGGAATGTGCCTTGAGTCATTCTTTTCAAAATTTGACCACAAATCTTTTTATTTGTAAAAAATTGTGGCCTTGGCAGGGAGAAAGGGGCTTATCAGACTTGGAGAAATCATAAGAAAATTCTTTAAAAATCAACCAATGGGCCAATTTTAAGCAGACTTTGCAGGAATGTTCTTTGAGTCTCTGTTTTCAAAATTTGTTCACAGTTTTTTTTCATTTGTAAAAAACTGTGACTGTGGCAGGGATAAAGGGGTTTATTAGACTTAGAGAAATCATAAGAAAATTCTTTAAAAATCAACCATTGTGCCCAATTGAAGCAGACTTTGCTGGAAGGTTCCTTGAGTAACCCTTCTCAAAACTTTTTCGCGGATTTTTGATTTGTCAAAAAATGTGGGTGTGGCAGGGAGGAAGAGGCTTATCGGACTTAAAGAAATCATAAGAAAATTCTTTAAAAATCAACCATTGTGCCCAATTGAACCAGACTTTACTGGAATGTTCCTTGAGTTACTCTTTGCAAAATGTGTTCACAAATTTTTCCATTGGTCAAAAAATGTGGCCATGGCAGGGAGGAAGGGCTTATCAGACTTAGAGAAATCATAAGAAAATTCTTTAACCCATTACCAAACGACACAATTTAAGGGTGATCCAAATTGAAAGATCCTGCAGACGACAATTTCAAGTGAATGAAATTTTCATTTTTTAGGTCTTTTTGGATGGAAGACATTGTGGGACATGAAGAAATTGCTTGTCACAAGCAATTTTTTCATTTTCCACGGTGTTTTCCATGGCCATCATTTTGAGGGGAGTCAAAAAGAGTCATTGTGTGGTAATGGGTTAAAAATAAACCATTGTGCCCAATTTTCTATTTCCCTTATCTGTTGCTCTCAGGCTGGCCCCATGTTTATCTTATGTAAACAAATAAGGGATTAGCTTTAGCTTATCAGATGGTAATGATAATCTTTCACTATATTCTATCAATCACAGACAAAATCTTGTTAATTGAGCCTATCATAAATGATCAATCTCTAACAGATCAGTATGCTTTGAAAATTAGCCCTATGTTGTATATTGCGAAATCATGAAATAATTGTTGAAAATTAACTAACTCAACAATTGTGCTAATTCATACCCAACCTTACAGGATCGATTGGAACAAAATTATTTCTTGTTTCCAAACAGAAAGTCCTTATAAGTTTCATGCCTTTGAATTTGACAAAATTGCCATTATCACTCTTGTCATCTTGATTCAGGTGAGCGATTTAGGACCATCATGGTCCTCTTGTTGTAAAAAAGAATCCCCCTCCACAGAAATCCTAGATCTGCTGCTGTTTGTTCTATACCAAATTCTAAATTTTAAAAAAGTTGTAATTGTAATCATTAATTTTTCATTCTCGTCTTAGAAATCTACATAGGTATACATGTATCTACATTTTAGCCAGAGGATGGTTCTCCTGACTCACCTGAAGTGCCTAAGAAAAACAAATTTGCTGGATTGATCAAGTTTTGGGACACCATGCAGAAGACATTGTGTGGTTTTGAACCTCCACCAACTGAAGAACCAAGTCATGTGACCACTGAAGCAACAAGACTGGAACACAACACAGACAAGGAACCCCGCCTACTCTTCCACAGAGGAAAACGGTCGGCAGATGAGGAAGAAATTATAGAGGAGAATTTTGGTAAGAGACAATTCCCTAAACCCATTGCCACATAATGTCCCTTTTTGAGGTCACATAAGATAAGGGATTTTGAAAGCATTGTGGAAAATGAAGAAATTGCTTGTGCCAAGCTATTTCTTCATTTCCCACAATGCTTTCTACCGAGAATGACTAAGGAATGTAAAATTTGCTGGACTGATCAAGTTTTGGGACACCATGCAGAAGACATTGTGTGGTTTTGAACCTCCACCAACTGAAGAGCCAAGTCATGTGACCACTGAAGCAATTAGACTGGAACACAACACAGACAAGGAACCCCGGCTACTTTTCCACAGAGGAAAACGGTCAGCTGATGAGGAAGAAATTATAGAGGAAAACTTTGGTAAGGGAAGATTGTCGCAACCCCTTGACTGCTGAATATAACCCTTAACGCCAAAGAATGCTCTGCCATTTTTTAAGTCGCTGAGCGCTCGCGCTGCGACTTATTGGTGCCGTACGAGTTTTCTGGACAGGTCAAATAAGGTCAAAGACGGACCTCTTAACTTCTTCTGTATTTCTGTTTTGAGACAAAGTAGATCTCTGATTTCTTGTCCACACTTTGATTTAATATTGAAATTCGACTTTCTACAATTTCTAAACTGACATGCCAAATAATCATTGTTGAACGAGGAAATTATACGTTTTATGTAGAACTACTTTTTTGGCGGAGAAAATTCATCGCGCGCAATAATTCCGTTTTCTGAGGTATATTGGTCTAAGGGAAATAACCAGGTTTAAATTAGACAGTTTTCATGAAAGAGTTACTTCCCTTAGATAGTCAATATTCAATACTGAATATCTTCGGCTATAAGTCAAGGAAAAAAACTATTCAGAATGTGGGGGAAAAAGACATCGACTTTATGACTCGGCGACAATAAACATACGACAACGACGGAATACTCATTTGCTCGATTCTTTTTATAATAATAAATTCCATTTTAACAAGGTGTCTTGCTTGATATGCATCATTCTGCCATTTCAAGCGTGTAATCTCGCAATCAATATGCCCTAAATTAACACACGACATAATTGTACACAACAAGCAGTCGTCACTTTTCTTCGAAAACCTCGTAACTGCATATTGTTTTAATCTGCAATTACTTGGTGATGACAATAGTTTAAAAAATCGTGTGATCAAATTTGCCGAAAATTCGAAAAACTGTGCGGCTGAGAGTGATTTCGGCATCAGTGGAAAGCTAGTGAGAGACTGGCGAAAAAACAAGACAAAGATCTGTGATTGTCCAAAATCGCAGAAATGGAGGGTTATTCGGATCAGTCCCTATGAGCCACAGGAAAATGATCTGAACGATTGGATTTTGGAGTTACGGGCAAGTGGCTATGTTGTAAGTAGGATCGGGATTCGCGTCAAGGCCCTTCAACTCGACAAGGACCAAAATACAAAATCCAGGGCGAGTTCAAAGCTTCTTCTGGGTAGTGTTGCAGGTTCATGAATATTTTAGTCAATACCGGGAAGACCAGAAAAAAAACACATTTTATTACACACCTGGCCAGCTTATCAATGGGAAAACCTACGGGACCACATCAAAGAAACGAGACTTAACTACTCGGCTGGTTCCGTGATGTTGACGATCCCGAAATATGCAAGATGTGCATATTCGACGATTACTTTAAACAAAGGGTTTTACGTCGCCGGATTTACGGAAATGAAATTGTTGATTTGCAGGGTTGAATCTCGCGACCGGTAGGCGATCATAGACGGCACAAAAGCAGCTTTGCAAGTCACGGGCATTTTGTATGATACGGTTCCCCCGAAAGATCGCAGCTAAAACCTTACCTTCGTTTCAGATCAGAATAAATATTTCAGCCCACACGTTTTGATTTTTGTGTATGTATGGATAATCGTTAGCCCCAAAGTGTAATTCATGGATATTTACATTCATGTTCAATTTTCGTCATTTTGTTTACCCCAAAACAGAAATATTTTTTAGACTGCTCCATTTTGAAAGCTGTTGCATGCATACGACATAACTTCTTAAAAAAGATTGAATTACATCATGGAAAGTATCTCGGGTGAACGGAGAAATGGCTAGTTATCGACAATTTCTTCTTTTCAATGTTTTCCAATCTTTTTGTTCCCATGATTGTCGTCGGAATCAAGTCTTGTTTGTGAAAGGATTTAAGAGAGAGGTTATATAGACGAACGTCGGCAAGTATTAATCTCCAAAGCCGATGTCTATTGATTAGATCATCAAAATACATTACTAATTACATATCATTTCATAAGAGGTAATGTACTGTACTTTGTTTTAAGAGAGTAGCAAGTATAAGCACGAGTCATGTAGATCTACATCTGCAAGAAATTTTCTTTTCACTAAATACACTGAAATAGTCTACCCTTTGAATTTCGTTCTTCTTTTGAAAACTCTTTATGAAGTTAAACTGTCTCTTAAATCTATCTACTCTAAAATTTAAAAATGTAGAGGTCAACACTCTAATAAATATTCACTAAAATGTGACCGATTAAGGGAGAGACTCGGGGTAAAGCTTCTTTTCTGACGATTGCCCTTTAAGTTCTAGATCTTTTATGAAGCAATGCTTGTAAAATTTATAGGCCTACAGATTGGTTGAAAAAGAGAATTGTCCCCGCCCATTCATTGACTTACTAGTTGATTGACATGCTTCTCAGATGAATAAGCACGTGATACAGTCGGATCCATTTTGTTAAAAAAAAACAATATGACGTCTTGATGACGTAGCGTCTACTCAATCTGGGCTGGAATAGTGACTTCAAAAACACTGCCAACACCTGCTCAGTTATTTCGGAAACTGTTTCTAAATATGTTAGTTGGATTATTACCGGTGATTTTTTGGTTTGGATAGTAGACTAACAGGTATCATTTTCTTCGTATCATCATGACATTATCGCTTGCCGACCAAAAACAAAATAACCTTCTAAACCTAGATGTATAATTTTCTACTTTACATCATACAATCTGCATGAATTACCATTTAAATTAATTTGTCGAGCGTCCGTCGATTCAGTCGACGTTTCTGCGATTAAATTTCTTATCATTAATCACCGAATAATCAACGTGAAATAAAATAGTTTTTGTGAAGAGAGGGGAAGTTAATTCGTGAATAAACCATTATTGGAGGCTCAAATTATCGATTAATCACGACTTTAGGCTTGCCGCAATAAACAGTTCTAGAGATTATTCATTTCTGTGACTGTAAAATATTGCGTACCTAAATGATATCAATCTTGAGAAATATCACGGTCACCATTGCATACTAGAACGTATAAGTTCTTATTTCGAAATTGAAAAAAAAAAAAAAAAAAAATGATGTAAAAAAGTGCATCATATTGAGTTATAATTTGAAACTGAGTGATAAATGATTTGGAAAACTTGCATCAAAAGATGGTAGAATTTATAGTGTCACGAACGCCTTCCTGAGGGTTGAAAACGCTATTTCTCAAGAGCTCCCGGGTGGCTCTGGCCCCGTGGACCCCTGGCCAGGGCGTTTCCATAGACCCATCGGGGGCCCTGTGGTCCATGGCCCCCCAGCTGTAAAATTCAGTATTTTGAAAGTATCTAACTTTCACCCAGGGTCGATGTTTTAAATGAAATAGTTTGATTTTGAGGGGTTTTAGTTAAGTGAGGAATGCGTTATGAAGTATAGATCTATTTTATTCAATGAATTTCTGTGACATCTTCTGAAATTGGGAAATCTGAATCGAACAAAATGGGTAAATATTTCATTTAAAACATCGTTCTTACCCAGAATTTAGTTTAGTATCAATTCCAGTCAATTTACGGGACATGCAGCCAAAACATCACAACTACAGATTAAAGGGGGACCTGCTAGGCTGTCGAAAATGCAAATGGCACAAAAATTACAAACCAGATATAAACGTATGAAATTACAAACCTGAAGGGGTCCATTGTTAGCACTCATTGAGCTTTATCAAGTATAAAAATCCAAGTCAATGAATAACGTGCAGATCCGCATTTTATTGTCCTTGGTTTTTGTTTTTAAACGGTTACACATGCCCAACCTTCGAAAGGCAATTACGTCAGAGGTACGTCATCGGTGCTCAGCGAGATTCAACACACCGTACAACCGGCTGCGTCGTCAACGAAGACAGATTCGGCATCTGATGTCAGGTGCATGGTAGGTCAAATTAATTTACTTTTATTAATAAACGAAAGGATCTTTGGTATTCTATAGTTGATAAATACGTGTATAAATGTTCAGTGCTAACTGCTTCTACAAAATAAACCTTTCCACCCATCCCTCGCAAATAAGGTCACAGTCATCGACGCAGCCGGTTGTACAGTGTGTTAATACTGCTGGGGATGTGTCTCGTTGACCTTGACCTTGTCTCGTTTCGAAGTAAAAATAGAATCTGTAAACACGCTTGTAAAGGATTGATCTATAGCAAAGGAAAGATGGATATTCGCCGTGATTGAGGTTTTTATGCATTGCAAATTGTTTTTCCATGTACAAATATGAGTTCCCGAATAGTTCAGAAGCATGAAAACGTAGCATGGGCGCCTTTCAGAAATCTGTAGTTACGATGTTTTTACTCCCAATCACTAAACACCCCAAAATTACCTACAAATTGGACCAATCTAACATTTTGAAAATAGATCTAGCTTCCACTGCTTTTCATATGTAGCATTCATTTTAACGATATAATTATCTATGGATTTGCTGTAGCCTATGGTATTATGAATTTGTATATATAGATATGGATGAAAAATAAAGCTGTGTTTCTCTGTAAATATTCTATAACTTGTTTTGTCTTTCATTTTATTATTGTTTTTTTTTTTCAATTTGTTTCTAAAGAATGTGATCTAATCACGAGTTCGGTCATCGTTTATAAACTTTATCGTCATTTTGACAAGATATATTTTGCGTACTTAAAATGGAGATCTAGGTCTTGTTTATATTGCATAAAACTTCATAGGTAAGAATTGATACTCTGTCAATCATATTTTTGGGTTTTTGCCCTTTGTTGATTTTCATATTTAATTGTTTGTCAAGAGCATTACTAAAAATTATGCGAGGTAGATTGGTGCAACTTCATAGGTGGATGGTGTCATTATGTAGAAGTGTATTGTACAAAAATATAACTCTGCTGATAATGTTCGTGGAGTTATTGCCAATTTTCCCTTTTCATTCTTGATGTAAATTAATACTACAATTGCACTACTTCAATTGTTAAAGGTTTACCCTTATGGGGGCATACATACATTTCATTCAATACTTCAAAGCATTCTCTGATAGGATCATGAAAAGCAAATCTTGTTTTACAAATAATTCTGTTGTAGCGACTTTCAGGCCCTTCAGGGCTTTGATTCATACAATTAGGTGCCTATGAAATAGATCTTTCAGTAGAAAAAAATGAAACAAATAAAAAAAATAGATCATCCATCATTGTTTTCTATTCGTGGTAAGAAAGTGATTCCGTTAAGTTTTGCTCAAGAGTTTCTTTGAAATGTTTATCACAAACGGTGCCTGAGACAAGGCTTATTTGATGAATAAACCATCTGGATCGAAATGTAAATATCATTGAATATTATTTTATGATTATATTTTCTGATGATTTAATGAAGCAATTTTAACATTTATATTTCACAAAATTGAATAGAAATGCTTCAGAAAGAGTAGAAAATCTTGAGTAAGGAAACAAATAAATCAGTACTTAAGTCCTTTAACAGATTAGTCGCTAATAATATTTGCAGATAATCTGGGACTAAACAGTGACCAACAGAAGAATCTAAAGATCTTAATCCATGTGCTGTACAGTAATCCCAAAATTCTGTATGCTCCAAATAACACCGCAGCTGTTCAAATTATTAAAAAGGTAAGAAAAGATGAAACTTTTGAATAGATATTTTATAGTTTGATGAATAGGAAGGTTAACAAGGGTTTTGTTGCTTTTAAAATAATGAAAGTTTGCTTAGCCAGAAACATACTTTTTAAAAACATACTGGAGTATGTTTAATGCACAAAAATATTTCTATGATAAGTGAAATGACAGCATAAGTATCCTGATAACTTTCAAGAGCACATATATTTGGCTATCTGGTGCTATGTATATTCTCATTCAAAATGATAACTGAATGGGACTACACACACTAGGCCTATCTTTCACATTGTTTATTCAATAATTATGACCAATAAAGTTTTTATATTGTAGATGGTCTCAAACATCACTTTTCATTTTCAGGCCAATGCGACTTTTGAGTTGGTGGATACTATCAACAGATATGCTCGAGAATGGTTGAATATATCATCTGATCTGAGAGATTATTTGATGCTTAACACAACCAAACATAACTTAGAAGCTGTCAAACAGGTTTGTATCATATGATCAATTATTTAAAAACATTTTACTCTTTTAAATGAAGAAAAATACTTGTTTGTGTGGTTATGACACAATTATCTACAACCTCATTTTTGCATCAATTCCATTTTATCTCATGACAGTCCTTTTAATTTTAAATATTCTTACAAAATCTGCTGGGTTCAACTATAAATGCTTTGTACTGTACCAACTCTGTCAAGTTATTATGCTTTCAAACAAAATTAATTCTGTCATGTTATACTTTCAGATACAATCAGAGCTAAGACAAAAGAAGACCATTCTATCTATAGTTACATTAGACAGTCGTATAGCTCGGTTTGTCAACTTGTCCATCCCTGATGTTTCATTCTTCCTCCATGAGATTGATACAATAGATAATGCAGCCTGTACTTGGCTTACACTCATGGCGGGCATTAACTTGAATGTGTTCAAGGGATTTTCTCAAGAGTATGAACTCGTAGATTTCTTCTTGACAAAACAGTACCACCAGAATGTTAGCGCTATTGCAGGTATAGTGTCATTTATTGTTTTCTCCTTTACTTCTATGTTTCTAATGCCTTTTCTGTGATTCTGTAAGAATCTTGTTTTAATTTGAATGCGTTCAAGGGATTTTCTCAAGACTACAAGCCTGTCGATTTCTTCTTTACAAAACAGTATCACTAGAATATCAGTGCTATTGCAGGTATTGAATTTGGTTAGCTGTTTTCAGGGCTAAAATTAAGCCAGAAAGTTCAAAGATATTCTTTTGCTGGAGAAAAAGTATAATCTTTGAATTGATTTGGAAACAAACTATTATCAGGTGCAGAAAATAATGACAGTGTTCCTGTAACATTGATTTTTTTCCCATTCATAGAGTAGAAACTGTTAACCCTTTCCCAAAGGACGAAATTTTAGGGCCGTCCAATTTGAAAGTTGCTGCAGACGATAAAATGAACGTTAAAAAAGAAAGGATTTGTGTATAATATAGCTAAGAAAATATTGAGGCAAAAGGAGAAACTGCTGGTTAACAGCAGTTTCTTCTTTTGTCTCAATATCTTTCCAATCATTTTCTATCAGGGACGTCAAAGCCAGGTCTTGTTTGGAAAAGGGTTAAGAAAAGTTTAAAAGATGAAAAGTGTGACAAGTTTTCAGAAAAGCAACTATTTATTCTAATCAGTTGGGTGGAATATTTATGGAAGATTTGTATGTCTTTCTATGAACATTGTAGGTGTTGTATTTGACAATGTCAAGGCTAACCAGTCCCTGCCCACCCATATACGATACAAGATCCGTCAGAACGCCACATTCACGCCCACAACCAAGCGTGTAAGGGACAGATACTGGTATCCTGGACCAGGGTCGGGTGACTATAAATACTACAACTTTGGCTTCCTCTGGGTTCAGGTATGGAAATCTTGGCTATTGTAGTGGCTTTTTATACCCCTTATTGAAAGATCCAGTAGAATAGAATAGAATATATTGTATTGCTCAGATATACCCTTACGGGTTAAAGGCAAAATTTAACAAAACAAATACATAAATAAAAACATTCAATGAATATGTTTGAAAACGGTTTTTGTTTAAGATAGGGATATAACTCCAATTAAGGAGCATGAGTATTTTCAAATGACTATTGTATGACAATACATTTGTTATATAGTAGATATTGTTTAATTATTGACCATCCATCTGTCTGTCTGAAATGTAGGTGAAAAGGTTAAAGATGAATTTTTGATGCATTTGACTTACACAAATACATCCGCTTTGTACTTTATGTAAGGATTTTGTACTTTAAGTAAGGATAATAACAGCAAAGTTTCTTACTTCGAACGGTAAGTTGGAAACTACTATTTGCTTGTAATCCATGTCTTCATTATTTAACAAAACTAATATTGACAAAGTGAGCAAGACTTTATCCTAAGCCTTCTACAATCACATTTTAGTAACTTTTCACTGAATGAAATTTAGCTTTACACAAGGATATCAAGTTCTTTCAAAGAAAAGCTTGGTTTGGCATGAATTGTCTTTTCAAACACATTACTTCAATCAGTTTTGGGAGTAACCATGGTCTAGTAGGAGGATGTAGGCTTTGGAATCAAAGAGCCTTAGGTTTGAATTCTGCTTACTTAATCATAATAATGGGATTTTTTTCAGAGCAAAGAATTACTCCACGTTACTCTTCCTTACCTCACCAAGTTGTATAAGTGGGCACTCATGAGAGGTGAAAAACAAAGTGCTGTTACTGTCTGAGGCGATCAATTTTAACAGCTGCCTCAAAACTCTGTGACTGATGTGTAAAGTTGGTAGAATATGCTTCTTTGCTTTTATTCGAAACTTGTATTTTTATTTTTTCTCAGGACATAATAGAGAGAGCCATCATCAGTGTACAAGTAGGAAGAGATGTGGTAGAACCAGGCTCATATCTTCACAGAATGCCTTATCCTTGTTGGCTATATGATAGGTATGTATACTAGACTTCAGAGCTACAGATTAGAGGGAATATTGGCCTTTCAAAATTTCATTTATTGTTTATCAAACCCTATGTTGTGCATACTCATTATACTCCCCCACCTACGAAATAGAAGAGGGTATATTGGTTTCAACACGTCTGTCTGTCCGTCATCCATCTGTCTGTCTGTAGACTTTTTTGTTTCCTTGCTCTAACTCAAGAACATTTGACCTAGGATCATGAGACTTTACACAGTTTTTGTCCACAACCCAAGAAGGTGCCCTATTGTTTTTGGGTCATGAAGGTCAAAGGTCAAAGGTCAAGGTCACAATCAGACTTTGTTTTAAATCTGTTTCTGTGCTCTAAGTCAAGAACCGGTTTACCTAGGATCATGAAACTTTACACAGTTGTTGCCCATGACCCAAGGAGGTGCCCTATAGTTTTTGGGCCACAAAGGTCAAAGGTCAAGGTCACAATCAGACTTTGTTTAATGGAAGATGCATGAAGTGTTTTGTAGTTAATGATGGGTTGTAGTCCTTAATGCGGTAATATCAGATTCTGTTTTCAATGAAATTAAATGATGTCAATTTTATTTCCTCTGAACAATTAGTATAGAAAAAACAATTGAGAACATAAGGAGAAAATGCTGGTTTGCCTCAATGGTCTACCAAGGTTAGGAATGCTTAAAACAGGTCATACCGATATTTTAGAAAGGGTTAAGATAAAGTATTTACTCTATGTTTCAGATTTGTGTTTATGATAGAACATGTGATGCCTCTATGTTTGACCATATCCTGGGTATATTCAGTGGCTATGTTGGTACAAAGTATTGTCTATGAGAAGGAGCAGAGACTCAAAGAGGTATGATCACTTATAATTACTTCTGCTTTTAACTGTCCCCAAACAACAAAAATAGGTTGTTCCAAATTCAAAGATGTTGCATGAAACATTTTAGAATTGGTGAAATTTATTAATCTATCCATTTGGGATTAGAAAAACATTATGGGAAATGAAGAAATTGCTTGTAACAAGCAATTACTTCATTTTCCTCAATGTTTTCTCCAGCTTTGAGTTTTCTCTTGAGAGGCGTCATAAATCGTCAGTATGTAGTAATTGGTTACCATATACTTAATATTCCTAGATCTACATGTAAATGTAATTATGAATTCTTTCCCAAAGAAGGACACAAAATTGATGTTGAAAAAGATAGAAAATATGTGTATTTCGGCATAGATAATATTGAGGTGAAAGAGAAAATGCTGGTTAATGTTGTGGTGTAATGGAGTTGGAAGGCTAATGCAAAAGTGCTTGTTAAACAATTGTAATATTTATGGATAGATTTGGATGAAATTTTCTCAATATGTTTCTAATCACTAACCATGCACATATTGTAAATGTGTAGCCATATTTTACCCTGTGTGACAGTTTAAGGGGGCCCAATGCAAATATTAACTTACATTGTGACTGGCTTTTATATTGAAGCAGTCAACTGATTGCATTTGATGTATTTGTACATGTTGACTACAATTTTATTTTGTTGTTTTCTAGGTTATGAAGATGATGGGTTTAAGTAACGCTGTCCACTGGCTTGCTTGGTTTATCACCACATTTATACAGTTTTCCGTTACCATGGGTGTTCTTACAGCTATGCTCAAATATGGACATGTACTCACACACAGTAACCCCGTCATTGTGTTCACAACTTTAGAAGTTTTTGCCATTGCTACTATATCATTCTGGTAAGTATAGGATTGATTGACCATGAAGAACCATTGGTTATCCTTGCCCTTGTCTGGAAGATCTATTGTAGAATTGTGGAGATAGAGCATTAGGTTGTAAGATGTAAGAACAAATTTATGTTTTGTGTGAAATCATTAAGCTTGTACAGACTTGAAACAAGGATTTTACAAACACATGGACATGTTGGATTTCCAAACGATCCATGGATATGTGTAGAAGTGCTTGCTTTTACTAGACATTAAAATGTTGATACATTCATTATTAGGGGATACCCAATCTGACACAAAATTATTTCATGTTGTTCATGAGATTATAAATACATGTATACCTTTAATCTTTGATAACCACTTTTTTTCAGTTTTCTGATTAGTACCCTATATTCAAAGGCTAAAGTAGCAGCTGCTTGTGCTGGTATTGTGTACTTCCTAACTTATGTCCCCTACATGTATGTGGCCATTAAAGAGGATGTAGCGGGGGACAGTATCTCATCCATTGTGAAAACTTTAGTGGTAAGCAGTTTAATGAATTATCTATCGTCCTCTTAATTGCTGGCCCTTTCAGTTGAATTTGTTTGAGATTTTAGACATCCTTTTTTTAGCTCGACTTTTCGAAGAAAATGAGAGCTTATACTGTCACCCGGGTGTCGGCGTTGGCGTCGGCGTCGGCGTTGCAACAAAGGTTAAAGTTTTTTCAATCATCAATGATTTCCATACTATCAAAGGGATTCAACCCAAACTTGGAATACTTATTCACCATCACACCCTCTACCTTACTACTAGGGCCCATGACCCTGGCTCCACTATATTTGGAGTTATACCCCCTTTATACTAAGCAACTTAGAAAGTCGAGCGCGCTGTCTTCGGACAGCTCTTGTTTTCAAATTAATTGCCAAGCTGTCACATACTGAAATAATGGTAAGATTGTCTTAGTTTTTAATTTGACTAACTAGTCTAGAGGATTAACCCTTTTCCAAACGACAAAATTTTAGGTTGGTCCATTTCAAAAGCTGCTGCAGATGGCAAAGTAGGTATTGATAAAGATATAATTGTGTACAAAATAGCAAAGAAAATAATGAGGCAAAAGAAGAAACTGCTGGTTATCAGCAGTTTCTTCTTTTATCTCAATGGTCTCTCTAACCAATTCTATAAGGCACGTAAAACCAGGTCTTGTTTGGGAAAGGGTTAAGGACAGCTGATTTGTTCTGATGTGATAATGTACTTGTGAAACTTCTTGTATACTGAAACTGAATATCTTGCTATTGTTAACTAACAAAATGACCATTTTAATGCTGGTTCTGACTTTCATATTGTATGTTTACATATTTATTCATTTCAGTCCCTGTTTTCCACAACTGCGTTTGGTCTAGGTGGTAAATACTTTGCGTTTTACGAGGAGGAAGGGGTTGGAGTACAATGGAACAATATTTACATCTCGCCAGTAGAGGACGACCAGTTTAATCTATTGATGGTTCTACTTATGATGATCTTTGATGCATTTGTTTATGCCATTATTGCCTGGTATATTGAAAATGTCTTCCCAGGTAGGTTTTGTACAGAAACTGAATCATGGGCGGATCTAGAGGGGGGGGTCGGGGGGTCCAGACCCCCCCCCCCCCCCCCCCCCCCCTGGCATTGGCCAAAAATTAAATTTTGACTATATAAATTTAGTGTAACGTTACATATTTATTGCATTTTAAGCCATAATTTGAGCTTGTTGAATGTTGCATTATTGTTGACTTGCATTTTTTTTTCACAGGGTCCTATGGTTTACCCAAGCCCTGGTATTTCCCATTTACGAAGACTTATTGGTGTGGTGGCCAGTCTAAAGCTCATGACCATGACTGTTCTAGTCTATTTGATCTCTGTAGAAGAAACAATGTATATTCACTGATGGAGGAGGACCAGGCTGGTGCCATGGCTAGAAATCCAGGTAAGTTGATTTAACCCATTCCCACACAATGACGCCCTCAAGATAAATGCTTGGAAAAACATTGTGGAAAATGAAGAAATTGCTTGTGACAAGCAATTTCTTCATTTTCCACGATGTTTTCTAAACCAAAACACCAAAAAATTGAAAATTCCCATGCTCTTGATAGTGTCGTCTGCAACACCTTTCGAATTGGAAGAGTCCAAATTTTTGTTGTTTGGTAATGGGGTAATATTTCCTACTGAGAAAAATGCACCTTTACGGAATGATTCATATGTAAATCCTCACTGTGCAAGTCCCATCGGAAGCTGATAATTATGAAGGAAAAATTGTCACTTATTTATGCTGAATTCTATCATAAGACACTTCAATGGTGGGGCTTGGTTTTTCAATGCTCATGTGTTCCGTTGTGATATGTTCACTTTTGCTCTGTAATTAAATACCACATGGATTTATGACCTGGACAAATTTTGCATGTTACTTGTACTTTGTTCATATATTTCTATTTTACAGAGTATGCTTCAAACTTTGAAGCGGAACCCAGCCATCTAGCTAGAGGTGTATGTATAGATAATCTAACCAAAGTATACAAGACAGGAAAGAAACTTGCTGTGAAGAACCTGAGTTTGAATCTTTATGAGGAGCAAATAACATCATTTCTGGGTCACAATGGAGCCGGCAAAACTACGACCATGTAAGTAGTTCTTCCTTCCTTCATCCTTCCCTAAACAAGCCTTGGGTTTTATGTACCTATAGGATGCTAGCATTTCTCCTTTTCCTTCAAGGTTTTCTATGCCAGTGGCGTAGGAAGGTTTATAATATGGGGGGGGGGGCAAATGTTAAAAAGAATAGAAATATGGGTTTATTATGGGGGGCCATAGAGGGGGGCCATAGGGGGGGCAGGCCCCTTTTTCAAATTATTTGGGGGGCCTGTCCCCCGTGGCCCCCTTCTTCCTACGCCTATGTATGCTACATATTGCATATTTCTGTTGCACTTATTGTGTATTGTGCAACCCTCTTTCATCAAATAGGACCATCCTAAAATTATGTCTTTGGGGAAAGAGTAAAAAAGCATCAAAACAAACACTTACAATCATAACTACTTACGTTCCTTTGATTTGTGTGTTCTTTTGATAATTTTACCAAAATAATTTACTAGAGATATACATGTACTTATTCTAATTACTAATGATTTATTTCACAAATGCAGGTCCATTCTGACTGGATTATTCCCACCTACGTCTGGTTCTGCGACGGTGTACGGCCATGACATACGAACAGACATGGAGTTTATAAGACAGGGTCTGGGCATGTGTCCACAACACAATGTTCTGTTTGATAAACTCACAGTCGAGGAACATCTCTGGTTCTATGCCAGACTAAAAGGAATGAAGACATCGGATATAAACACGGAAATGGACACGTAAGTTTAAATACACTTGTTGATCTTGCAGAACCACTAAGAACATCAAATTATTTAACCCTCTCCCACGCAGTGATGCTTTTTGATGCCCCTCATGAAAAATGCTTCGGAAAATATTGTGGAAAATGAAGAAATTGCTTGTAACAAGCAATTTCTTCATTTACGAGATATACAATGTTTTCTAACTCAAAATGGAATTATTTTTGAAATTTGGAAATTGGAACAGTCCAAATTTTTGCCGTCCTGTAATGGCTTAACCATGAACAATAATGTTTCCTATTTTGTTGATAGAGCTATGACATGCGATCCTGAGATCTTTGAGCATTTGTTTATCTATATTTCATCTCTGGTTGGATATGATCTTCTGTAATCTATTGAAGGCCGCAGCCATAGCACAGTTTGTAGTGCATCAGACTCTTGTGCATGGGGCCCTAGATTTGATCCGCAGCTGTGACAAACATCTTTTCATACAATTGTCTCCAACCAATGGTTTGATAATCGTTAACATATGTCAGTGAGCAGCTTGAGGCTTAGAATAGATGTTGTGGCAGAACTGGTGAGAGAAACTACAGAAGCCATGGTTAGGTGCTCCAGTCACTGTGATATGACCATAGTAGTCAAAAGAGGAGTTAAATCCCATTCAATTAATCTGTAATTTATTGAGGTATGCTTTCGTATCATTTGTCAGATATTTATCATAACGTGTACCAGAAAATTTTGAGTATCTAATGAGATGTTGGGGTAGTTCTCATTTGCTTTATTTTGACATGATCCCCTTTTCCAGAATGTTTGAAGACCTTGGACTACCAAAGAAGAGAAAAAGCAGAGTTGATTGCCTATCAGGTGGTATGCAGAGAAAGTTGTCAGTAGCCATAGCCTTTGTTGGGGGATCACGCACAGTCATCCTGGATGAACCAACAGCTGGCGTCGATCCATATGCCCGCCGAGCTATCTGGGACTTGTTGATCAAATATAAACATGGGAGGACTATTCTGCTATCTACACATCATATGGATGAGGCAGACTTGCTTGGTGACAGGATTGCCATTATATCTAATGGAGAATTGAAGTGTTGTGGGAGTTCACTGTTTCTGAAGAATACATTTTGTGAGGGATATCATCTGTATCTAGTCAAGAAGGAAAAGGAAGAAGGTACTAGGACATTGTTCTTTTGTTTTCAATGTTCCAGAATCATGGGTTGCTCCAGTGGCAGATCCAGAGGGGGTTCATGCAGAAATTCAGCAAAAATTGTGTTGTTCTAGTAAAACGAACCCCCCTATTTGTATTTTCGAACACCCCCAATCACCCAACCCCCCCCCCCCCCCCCCCCCCCTTACAGAAATCCTGGATCTGCCGCTGTGCTCTATACTTTTCTCATAAATTTAAAGGAGTTGCAAATAACAAATGAATTTTAACATAGATAATGAGATATGATTTAATGATGTAGAAAATATTGCGGTAAAAGAACAAAATACTGGATGATGTTGAATCTTTGAAAACAGTCATCACACTTTAACTTGATCTAGATCCATGTTGGTCTCAAATTACATAAGGGCAATTTTCCTGAACCAATCATAATTAGTTATTGTATAATCCATTCTGTTCACCATTTTTCAGACATTCGTTCCTTGGATGATGGGGAATCAGTAGAAAGTAGCCATCACAATTTTACCTCTGAATGTAAAGAGTCCAAGGTCACAGAGTTCATACAAAAACATGTGCTGACTGCCTACTTAAAATCAGAGAATAGGAGAGAGCTGCATTATATACTGCCTTATGAGGAAGCTAGGAAAGGCAATTTTGAAAAGCTCTTCCAGGTAAATAACCATGGATAATATAAAGCTGTGTTTGTAAAGAACTCTTTAGATCTATAAAGTTCGTGGCTGCGGCCATAGCACAAGCGGTATCACGTCGGACTCTCACTCATGAGGTTTCAGGTTTGATCCCTGGCTGTGGCAAACATTCTTTCTGACAAAATTGTTTCCCACCAATCGTTGGATAATTGTAAATGTATGCGGGCAAGCAGCTGGAGACTGGGTAAGGATGATTGTATGAGAAACAACAGGAATCCATGATTAGGTTCTCCAGCCACAGCAATATGACCATAGCAGTTGATATAGGCGTATAATCCCAATCAATAAATCTATAAAGTTGCTAAGTTGCAAAAATCTCCATAGTGAAACTGTGTTCCAGAATAAATGAAGGAGATATTTATTTATCCTATACAATCAGGTTATTTGATTTAGAATTAAAAAATGATTTAAACTTATTACTGGATACAGCCTTTGCTCTTTCAATTGAAGATTAATTGATGAATAGAAATAGCCACATCATGGTTTTGAAGAAATTATGCTAAACGGTAAAACCAGTAAAATAAGTTATACTAAACCAGTAAAAGACATATACTGAGTCCTTATTAAACTTCGTTGTAGGCCCTTGAAGCTGGTCACAATGATCTACACATCAGTAGTCATGGTGTAGCAGATAGTACGCTAGAGGAAGTTTTTCTACAAGTCACTGAAACTGCTTCTAAAGAATCTTCAGGTATGTAAATATTAACCTTTTACCACACAGTGGCTCTTTTTTGACTCCCTGCATGATGATGGCTTTGGAAAACATCATGGAAATTGAAGAAATTGCTTGTGACAAGCAATTTCTTTATTTCTTATAATGTTTTCTACCACAAAAAGACAAAAAAGTTTTAAATTTCATTAACTTTAAGTTGTCGTCTGTAACATCTTTGAATTTGAACCAGTCTAAAATTTAGCCATTTGGTAATGGGTTAATCTGTACATGTTTCAGGTGTTTGTACACCTGTCTGTTTATCTGTCTGCCTGTCTAGGTAAAAGTTGAGACAACACAACTCCTACAATAATTATGAACAAAATTGGGTGAAAATTCACAGAAGGTTTCTAGTCACTTGGCCTGAGCATATTGTCTGTGTCTAGCTGACATGGCTTGATGCAATAAAACGACATATCTTGTAACCACTTTACTCTCATTACAGAAGATGAAGAGCCTAAACCCATGGACAACTTGAACCTCAAACCAGAAGAGAGCCAGAACTTACAACCTTCCATCCCATTGGATGAATTATTGGATGAAGCTACAGGTGGCCAACCAGAACCACCGGTACAACCAGCCAACGAGAATGGATCTTCTGAACTTGAATTAGGCAGTGTTCCAAAACGTATTGCAGACCAGAATGTTCTAGAAATGGACCATATAACAGACGCAAATACAGATCACCAAGAAGAAAATAACACCAATTCTAACAGGGAAAAAGAATGTAAGAGGCTCCCATGAATGAGTTTTGCATAAATTATTTGAAAGCATGCTAAGATTCTATGTTTAAATTGTATGGTTTCAAGTTGAAGGGAACGAGACAATGTATACTTAGTTTGAAAAGAAAAGCACCCTTTTCAAGTTTTTGGAAATGAATTGCTGTATGTATTAACCATTGAATTGAAATAGAAATTACCATGCTATATTATTGATGATGTGATAATCTTTATAGTAATCTTTACGGGCAATCTTTTTACACTATTTTTGATAATGCAATGAATGGACATAAATTCTCCTTACTGAATTCAAAATTCTTTATTTACAGTGGACATGAAGAACTTTGAACTACTCAGTGGTAAAGGAACACATACTCTCTCCAAGAACTGGCTTCTATTGAACCACTTTAGAGCCGTTATCGTAAAGCGATTCCATTACATCACCAGAAACTGGAAAGGCCTCTTCTCACAGATTCTCCTTCCGGCCTTATTTGTGTCAGTTGCCATGACAGTGGCTCTCTCCGCCCCCAAAGATGAAGACCTGCCCCCTCTAGAGTTAAGCCCCTCCCAGTATTTCAACTTGACCCAGCCTGTAGGGAACTATATACCTTACTCTAATGAGTATGTGAGTGACAGATCAGAGAAATATCTTCTTGATGCAGGACCAGGGGATCTTATAGGAACATTCCATCTTCCTTCAGGTAGGATTTTGTTTTACTAATTACTTATTTTGTAGCCAATTTAGATTGGAAAAGTTTTAAGATAATAAGATAAATTAAAGCATAGATTCAATTTTGGAAAATTTGAGAGAAAAGAAGAAAATGCTGATTATCAGCATTTCCTTCTTTTTTTATACGCCCAAAGGGTCGCATTATGTTATGGCCATGGTCGTCTGTCCGTTAGCAATTTCTTGTGTGCGCAACTCCTCCTACAGTTTTGAACGAAATTTGATCAAACTTGCCACAATGAATCTCCATGGTGTCTAGTTGTGCGCAATGCTTACGGAATTCAGATAACTCTTTTCATTCTTGAATTATCTGCCCTTGAATTAAAAATGCCCATTTTACTGACAAGCTCCTCTCGTGCTTATATTGCAGGGAGTGTTTGGTATCTAATAATGGATTGAATACCTTAGCCGCATGCGATTTAGGCCAGAAGTTGTCTTCTGGAAGAAGAAGAGCTAGTCTGGTTCCCGCCTCTGATGCACTTCGTAGTATTTTTTCTACTACATTGTGTATCAGAGCCGGGAACCAGACTCTTCTGGAAGAGCTCTACCGGCCTAAATTTCACACGGCTCTTAACTTAACAAATACATTTTGTTTATTGCAGGTGTTGGGGCTACTTGTGTTTTAAAGTCAGCATTCAACAGCACACTAGATGAGGATATCTTCAGAAACTTCAATGTCTCTCATCACACACTACAACTATTGTCCAAATATTACGAGGATGGATGTCAGAGAGTATTTGTGCCTGGAATACATCTAGAGAATTATGTCCCAGCTGCAGATATTATACCAAACTTGCCAGACGAGCCAGGATTGCCTCCTAACTCACACCCCACATGTAAGTATAAAGGTTTCCCAAATACATCTTGTTATGCTCCATAAAAAAAATTTCGGGGGAGAATGTAGTCGCCATGCTGTCCGTCTGTCCTTCGTCCGTCCACAGCCAGATCTCAGCAATCCTTTAACCAAATTCAATGAAACTTCACATGTCATTTCCTTTGGATACTCCCTAGTGCCCTCTATCTCCGTTTCTTAATTTTGGGCCGCATCATGGAAAAAGGGGCCTTGGTGTAAAATTTGGTTTTTCTCTAATTTCTCTTATGGGCAGAATTTTATGAAATTTTGTACTTATGCGATAAATTGGATGTTCTAGTCCATATTCTTTTAATAATGTGTGTACAAACAATCTGCCATGGGAAAAGGGGGGCTTAATGTATGATAGTTTTTATTTTGTGACAAACACTTATTCAGGGAGCATAATCCATCTATGACGGCTCTGGCTAATTTTGATTATTGGTACACAAGAGCTGAACAGTGGGCTAGACATGTTGTCCCTAGACAACCATCTAGTCTTCTTTTTCCTCCATGTTTTACAAGACTTTGTTGGATAATGAGGCTGGTAACCCATTACCAAACAACAAAATTGTAGACTGGTCCAAAGTCAAAGATGTTGCAGACGACAATTGAAAGTGAATGAAATTCAAAGTTTGTTGGTCTTTTTAAAAGAAGAAAACATAGTGGGAAATGAAGAAATTGCTTGTCACAAGCAATTTCTTTATTTTCTACAGTGTTTTGCAATGTCATTTTATTATGAGGAGTCAAAAAGAGTCAATGTGTGGTAATGGGGTAAGAATACTTACTTTTTTATGTTTTTAATGTTGCAAGTAATTACGCAAAAAATAATTGTATGTTCATCAGTGAAGCATGGCCCAGAATAATGACGATCTTTGATAAAAAAAAAAAATCAGAACAAATTTTCTTGTTCCACAGATGAGGTGCCAACAGGCAGGTACTACCCACACTGTACATGTAAGACTGACAATACTGGATTTGCATGCTCGGAGGATGGGTTTTCACATCCACCAGAGTTCCGTGTTGTAACTCGGGATATTCTACAAGATATTACAACCAAGAAGACCAGCAGACCTGCTGATGAAATTGGTGATTTCTATATGTATACTATGGATGAATACAGACTACACAGGTATGAAATACTTTTATACGCCCGAAGGGTCGTATTATGTTATGGCCCCGCTCGTCTGTCTGTCCGTCTGTCCGTCCGTCCGTCTGTCCGTCCATCCGTCCGTCCGTCCGTTAGCAATTTCTTGTGTGCGCAACTCCTCCTACAGTTTTGATCGGAATTCAATCAAACTTGCCACAATGAATCTCAATGGTGTCTAGTTGTGCATCCCGCTTACGGAATTTAATCAACCCTTTTCGTTCTTGAATTATCTGCCCTTGAATTAAAAAAATGCCCATTTTCTTGTGTGCGCAACTCCTCCTACAGTTTTGATCAGAATTTGATCAAACTTGCCACAATGAATCTCCATGGTGTCTAATTGTGCATACCGCTTACGGAATTTAGATACCTGTTTTCGTTCTTGAATTATCTGCCCTTGAATTTAAGAAAAAATGCCCATTTTCTCAAAAATGTCCATTTTCTCCTGTGTGCAACTTCTACAGTTTCAATCAGAATTTAATCAAACTAGCCACAATGAATCTCTGGTGTTTTATTGTGCAAACAAAATTTTGATAACTTTTCATGTTTTAATTATCTGCCCTTGAATCGAAAAAATGGCCAATTTTACTGACAAGCCCCTCTCGGGCGTATATGCGCCGCTTTGCGAAGCTCTTGTATAAATTTTGAGAACCATTGACTGCAGACAAGTAAAGCAATGACAAAACTGTTTAATCGATTATTATTGATGAGATTGAAATGTATGTAGGTGAGAGAGAAAATGAATGAAAACTTTTTGGACAGACTTGACTTTTGTTCAGCAATTTAACTTGTTAATTTCAATTTTGATTATCATTTCAAACTATCGTTTACATTGCTTTCAACATGGAACAATTTATACTTTCAATTGTTTTGTACATGTACACGATAGACATATTGTCTTTTTGTTATCTAATATACTTAAAGTATGATGAAAGATGCAGTACATTAAAAGAAATAAGTCAAAATGAAAACAATTTTGGATCTTTCTTGTATTTGAAATTATACCTTTACCTTATTTTCTTCAACAGATATGGGGCATTTAGTTTTGGAACTGAAGCCAAATTTGTTCCTGAAGATTTTGGTAAAGACAGTCCTACATTGTTTAGGAATCTGGCTGTGAGAGGGACAACTTGGGTAGGTGTCATGTGATACATCCATTTGCCATTTCACCAATAACCCATAGTGACATTGATCACTAAAAGATACTGCTTTAGAATACAAATAGAGAAAGTAAGAAAATGCAGATGATCATCTTTCATTGCATAATTTTTGTACATAAATAGCATATTTATCATTTTGTCGTGTGTCAAAGATTTGAATTTTGACCACCTTTAAATTTTGTTGTTTGGGAAAGGGTTAAATCATTCAAATTCCACTCATGTTGAAATCTAATTTACATTAATAGGTCTGGTATAATCAGAAGGGCTACCATTCCATGCCAGTATACCTGAATACACTCAACAATGCAATACTGAGGGCAAATCTACCAAAGTCAAAGGGACACCCAGCTGCATTTGGTGATGATTTATTATTATATGCCATTTGATTTGATAATGGCTTTAATGGTACACTGTTATAAGTACATGAATTTATATGCACTGTGCTTTACTGCTATAAGCACACTAATGCAGATCAAAGACAGTTATGGTTATACAAAGATTTAAGATGATTTTTCTGTCAAAAATATGCATAAAGTAAGGGGTTTTTGTCAGCTTGGCCTTTTAGAGTGAAGCAAAGAAACATTTCTCACAAACAAGCATAAAGTTATGCTTATATTGATTATTTAACTATTTGTTGCTTATTGCCAAGTTAATGACTTTATCAACAGACCACTTGAATTAGATGTTGTTACTGAATTTTCAAACACAGCTGACGATATGTAAATATCTTGTCAATGTATTTGTACAGGTATTACTGTGATCAACCATCCTATGAATCAGACCAACAATATACTCAACATGGATTATATGTAAGTATGACTATGTTTAAGTAGGATATCATTATGGTTTGTCCTGCTTACTTTAAATTTTGTCTCAGGCCAATGTTTTCAACAATATTTTCATGCCCCCGTATCGAGAGATCAGGGGCATATTGTTTTACTCGTGTCCGTCTGTCTGTCTGTCTGTCCGTCTGTCCGAAAACTTAACCTTTGCCTTTTCTCCAAAAGTATTTGACATACAAAGCTCAAATTTGGTATGCAACTTTCTTTCAATGATATCTATCTGTTCCATGCAATTTGACCTTCCTCAAGGTCATCCCTTAACCCTTATCAACCCTTTACTCTATGAAAACTTAACCTTCTACTTCGAAAACTTAACCTTTGCCTTTTCTCCAAAAGTATTTGACATACAAAGCTCAAATTTTGTATGCAACTTCCTTTCAATAATATCTATCTGTTCCATGCAATTTGATCTTCCTCAAGGTAATCCCTTAACCCTTAATAACCCTTTACTCCACGAAACTTAACATTTTAAAAAATGGCCATTTCGGGGGCATTTGTGTTTCACAAATACATCTTGTTTCAACAATGTATTTTGAAGACATAATTTTCGAACATGTACTTGTTAAAGCAAAGATGGAAATGAGCAAGTGAATTTTTGTCAAAATATTTCTTGAAATTGGTAACACATGCATTTTAATGTGTTTTTCAGACTTCAAGGTGCAGATGTACTTATAGCTATCTTCATCATTGTTGCCATGTCCTTTGTGCCCGCCAGTTTTGTTGTATTTCTTGTATATGAGAGATCTACCAAGGCTAAACATCTACAGTTTGTTAGTGGACTGAACCCTGTCATGTACTGGCTTGCTAACTATGTCTGGGATATGGTGAGTCATTGTGATTTGATTCTTTGCTTAACACTTTACAGATAAATAGAAATTTTTATGCCCCCGTATCGAGAGATCGGGGGCATATTGTTTTACTTGTGTTCGTCCGTCTGTCTGTCTGTCCGTCTGCCCATCCGTATGTCCGAAAACTTAACCTTTGCATTTTCTCCAAAAGTATTTGACATACAAAGCTCAAATTTGGTATGCAACTTCCTTTCAATGATATCTATCTGTTCCATCCAATTTGACCTCGCTAAAGGTCATCCGTTAGCCCTTAACAACCCTTTACTCTACGAAAACTTAACCTGTTACTTCAAAAACTTAACCTTTGCCTTTTCTCCAAAAGTATTTGACATACAAAGCTCAAATTTGGTATGCAACTTCCTTTCAATGATATCTATCTGTTCCATGCAATTTGACCTTCCTCAAGGTCATCCTTTAACCCTTAATAACCCTTTAGTCCACAAAAACTTAACATTTTAGGAAAATGGCCATTTCATGGGCATTTGTGTTTCACAAACACATCTTGTTAGACATGAAGTTATCTGAACTGTTTTGAAGATACAATAACAACAGGGAAAACTAACTTTTATATACTGTCAGAGTTTTGCCATATATTAGGCTGTGTCTTTGAAAAAGGAGGCTTTATGTAAAACAGAATTTTGATTCTTTTCTTACAGTGTAACTATGTGATCCCAGCATTCTGTATTGTGGTAATCCTGCTAGCCTTCCAGATACCAGCCTATGTTTCTTCCACTAATCTACCTGCTGTGATTGCTCTCTTCCTTCTTTATGGGTAAGTAAGCTGTCATCTTTATACACACCAAGAAACAATGCCTTAGCTGCCCATCTATCCATGCAAAATTTTGATTCTGTAATTTTTTAGCTCGACTTTTCGAAGAAAATGAGAGCTTATACTGTCACCCGGGCGTCGGCGTTGGCGTTGGCGTTGGTGTTGGCGTTGGCGTTGGCGTCGGCGTTGCAACCAAGGTTAAAGTTTTTTCAAACATCAATAACTTCCATACTATCGAAGGGATTCAACCCAAACTTGGTATACTTATTCACCATCACACCCTCTACCTTACTATCAGGGCCCATGACCCTGGGACCACTCTATTTGGAGTTATGCCCCCTTTATACTAAGCAACTTAGAAAGTCGAGCGCGCTGTCTTCGGACAGCTCTTGTTATTAAGGATAACAACCCATCATTAGATACTATAGGTCCAAATACTTTGTGCATTTTGGGTGTCACCCGTAGCAAAGAAAATCGGCTAGGGATACCCAGCTTCCTTCTTCTTGAATGAGCCCTATACAGCCTACATATTTAAGTTTGTCATCAACTTGTTTATACACTCATTACATGCATGCAGTGAAGATCAAGATCAGACTGCATGTATATGCAGGCTGACCTTTGTCTACACTGCCTGCCAAAGCAGAAATATTTGTCACTTTTCACAATGTATTGATAAATCTTTCAGTTGGTCTATGACACCACTCATGTACCCAGCTTCCTTCTTCTTCAATGAACCAAGTACAGCCTACATATTTCTGATTGTCATCAACTTATTTACGGGCATTACATGTATTGTCTCAAGTTTTCTTCTGGAGATATTCTCATATGATAGAGTAAGTACACATTATTCTATTATTTTTGTTTCATTGAAGAATAAAAAAGTGTGTGTGTAGTATGTAATAGTGTTCTTTTGATCTTTGTTTATTCTTTATGTTGGAAATTTTCAAAGTCCTAGATCCCAAGATTTTAACCATCTGTGCTCATATCCTATTTTCAAGTAAACCGCTAATTGAATACTTTAGTTCTGTTAGAATTGAAAACCGAGTCTTATTAGGACACATAGTAAATGGGCCAACACTGAAATCATGGATTAACATCACAGCTTTATAATCAAGCATCATTAATTTGAAATGGGGTACTAAAACAGCATGAACAAGTGATTTGAATTTATTTGATTTCAGTGTAAAACTCAATAGGGTCCGCTGACATGAAATCACATGAGCCGCGACACGAGAAAATCGGTCTTCGGGAGTTTTGACCAGATACGACACAAATGAGGCTGTACAGCGGTTACCGCGAAGCTGATCTGCGTCTTTGTTTTCGCTTATGCTAAATTCCGCTTTTCTCGCGTCGCGGCTCACATATAATGCAAGATGTGGCTATTTCAATTTTCAGTTCAATGTTAAAAGCAGTATCAAAAAACATCCTTCTCATTACAACTAGTTTAAAATTGAGCCAGGATCTGGAAAAACGTCCCTTATAGCATTTGAGACAGCCATACTTGAAGACCAGTCAGTGCCTAAATGCAGACCAGTAGAAAACCATGCTGCTCTTTTACAATTGCTATAGGTCATTAAGAAGCTACTAGAGAACAACATGGATCCTGATCAGACTGTGCATATGCACAGGCTGGTCTGGATCCAGGTTGTTCTCAATTGCCATAAAGGATGTTTTTCCAGATCCTGGCTCAATTATTTTTGCATTGTATTTCTATTTTAGGACCTAGATCGTGTTCATAATGTGCTGAAAGATGTGTTCCTGATGTTTCCAAACTATTGTTTAGGACGCGGCCTCATGGATATTGCATTTAACCAGTACAAAAATGAATTCTACTTCAAAACTGGTAAGTCACTTGTTGTGTTAAGTCTCTTCTTATACACCGTCAAGATGGACAGTGCAACAGATTTAACCCATTCCCACACAAAGACGCCTTTTGACGCCCTACAAGATAATGGCTTTGTGGAAAACATTGTGGAAAATGAAGAAATTGCTTGTAACAAGCAATTTCTTCATTTCCTACAATAATTTCTACCAAGAAAGACCAAAATATATGTTACTGTAATCTGTTTCACTTGAAGTTGTCGTCTGCAACCTCTTTCAATTTGGGCAAGTCCAAAATTGTGTCGTGTGGTAATGGGTTAAAATCTATATGAATGTTTTTTGCTGTATTGGGAATTTATCTTAGTCTCCTTTACCTCGATTCATTTTCATTGCATTGATGAATTTGAAAAATTAAGTATGTTTGAAGACAGCAAAACATTGTGGTCATAAATTTGCATTAATACTGTTAGAAAATGCACACATTTTCACCTTATTATTTTACAATTTGGTATTTCGTTATTATAGGTCAGTATGGAAAGATGCAGTCACCATTCCAATGGGATCTGATTACCAGAAAGCTTGTAGTTATGTCAGTGACTGGTCTGGCCTTCTTTATCATTACAATGCTGTGTGAATACAGATTCTTCATCAAAACAAGGTAAACATTAGACCAGGGCTGGTATTTTGTGAACCAATCAGGCTTTCTTTCTGTCTAATGATCTAGATAATATACCTCTAATGAGATTCATGTGACTTCAGAAATTTTTGTGTCACATGGTTAACATATCCATACCTGTTTGGTTGATGTCATAAATATTTAGTAGTGGAGCATTCCATTGTCCAATGTTTACAACATCGTCCAAAAAATTCTGTAAATCTCATTAGGGGTGGACTACCTTAATTACATAAACAATTAATCTGATTGGACAAGACATGCATCTTGTCCAAACAGATTCATTGTTGTGTAATTTTGAAGTCTAGAATAGGTTCAGTATTGTTGCTGAATACAGATTCTTTTGAATACAGATGGAGCTGCAAATAAGAGGATGTGATGGCTTTTCAAAATGGGAAATATCTTTCAATGTTCATCAAACCCTATGCTGTTGGTATACTCATTGGAATTGACTCATCAAGACGATACAAATTAGTATCTACAACAAAGGGTTTGGATTTTAAACGACAAATTTAGAATAGTTTCATCCCCCTGTCATCAGTTACTTCAACAGAGATCTAGAAAAGAGAGATGGCTACTAAATGGAAAATGATCAATAATTTTTGCCCAAATCCTACTTTGTGGGTAATCATGAGAATTTCCCATGGAGATGGTTTAGATTAGTACCCACAACATAGGGCTTGAATGAAATATGATTGATTTTGAATTTTATCACATATTCTTATCTAGACCTACTTAAAAGAATTGTGTCGCATGAGATTTCGTGAAGCTTGGAATGATGTAGATAGATTTAGTTGTTGTGTCTTGCATGATAATGATGTTGTTCTTTAAGTTATTCTGGCTGTTGATATGCGTATTCTCTCTTAACCCTTATCCTGCTGACTTTAAATTTTGTATCAAACAAATT
Organism: Fragum sueziense; assembly: GCA_963680895.1. Classification (NCBI taxonomy): domain Eukaryota; kingdom Metazoa; phylum Mollusca; class Bivalvia; order Cardiida; family Cardiidae; genus Fragum; species Fragum sueziense. The sequence goes on along the minus strand of OY804594.1, from coordinate 61,339,913 downwards.
GCCTACGTAGAGACATTTTAATAGGTATATCTCAAAGTTTTGGCACAATAAATAAACAGGGAGCAGGCAGTGTAGACTAAGATCAGACTGCACGTCTGTGCAGGCTGATCTTAGTCTATATTGTCTGCCAAAGCTTTGGTAATAATTGCAATATGACGTGACCAGCATGAGAAGGGTTAATATGATGAATCTTAGAAAAATGCTGATTAAATAGAATCTATAAAGATATTTGATTTTTTTAACCCTTTTCCAAATAACAAAATTTTAGGGTGCTCCAAATTGAAAGCTGCTGCAGACAACAAAATAAAGATTGAAAACCATTGGATTTGTGTAATATATGGCACAGAAAATATTGAGGCAAAAGGAGAAACTGCTGGTTATCAGCAGTTTCTTCTTTTGCTGCAATGTTTTCCCAAGCCTATTCTATTAGAAACGTCAAAACCAGGTCTTGTTTGGGAAAGGGTTAAGTGCCTAGCAATGCTTGAGCACTAATGTTTCAAAGACGTATTGCATTAATTTGAATTTTGTAACATTTTCCCTCTGCAGAACTACATTTTGATGTCTGTTTGAAAATGTCTCTGTTGACAAATCTATGGCTTAGCGGGAAACGGTTGTAACTGCCTATATGTTTGTAGACAGTTACAACCGTTTTGCGCTGAGCCATCGCAATGAAATCAATCACTGTATACATATTGTTTGTAAAATCCTTGTTCTAGGTGTAAGATTCTATTTGGGTAAGTATATGTTCCAGTTCAGCTAACAAGTTTTTTGTCACTTTTTGTTTTCCTTTTGAAAGTTTGGAATATGTTAACCCTTTCCCAAAGAATCCTAGTAGTATGTCCCAAGTAGAAATAGTTCAGGAAAAAATTGAGAGAAAAGGAATTGCTGATAATCAGCAATTTCTTCTTTTCCTTCAATATTTCTTCTGGTTTTCTTAGAATATGATTTTCTTAAGGGAAAGGGTTAGATAAAGACCTTTTACACCTACTGACCAGAATTTTGCAAGATTTTTCTATTTTTACATACTTGTTTCTTATAAGTTAATATACTACTTTGATATTGCAGCATTTATATGAGGTATGATACATGTAATATAAACATTATTAGTGTTATTTTTATCATGATACTTATAATATCCTTTGCTTTATCCCATTACCAAACAAGAAAGGTTTTGGATGGTCCAATTTAAAAGCTACTACAAATGACAAAATGCATGTTGATAAAGATAGAAGTTGTGTACAATATAGCAAGGAAAGTATTGAGGCAGAAGGAGTAAATGCTGATTATAAACATTTTCTTCTTTTTTTTGAATGTTTTCCCAATAATTTTCTGTAAGGGATGCCAAAACAAGATGTTGCAGTAGACAATTTGAAATGAATACAATTTGTTTTTTTGACTTTTGGAGTAGAAGCATTTTAGGAAATGTAGAAATTGCTTGTCACAAGCACTTACTTCATTTTCCATTATGCATTCTAAAGCCTTAATCTGTAAGTCTTCAAAAAAGTGTCATTATATAGGAATGGCCGGGTTAAAGGTATTGATAAATTGTTTTGTGACATGAAGGAAAGGTATACAGAATTTGGTAAAAGTATTTGATCCTTCTACTGAAAAGGTCAGTCTGCTAAAATAACTTTTCTTTTTGCAATTATTCTGTAAAAAGTTACAATAATCCCCCTTTTCATGCCACAAATTGCTTATTGTAACAGATATTTAATAAGGATATTTACTCATAATTCCTTACATGTTTACTATTTGTATACTGCTCCAACATTTACTCATAACATCTGCATATAGAGTGACATCATTTGGTAATGTTTTCTTACAACACTCAGCTAAAGGCCTGGTCCCACTGCACTTTCGAATGCAAAGAGGATATAAAATGTACAAAAAATCTTGCTTTCCGTTAGACGTCTCTTGCCATCTGTTGGAAGTCTCTTGCCATCCGATGTGTACTTATTGCATACGTTTTATCCAAAGGGCATCCGTCAACCGTAATTTCATCCGTGCAAGAAGTTTTGAGCTGCACAAAACTTTTAGAACGGATGAACCTTCCGTCGTGTACGATATAAATCCGCAATATATACGATCAACAGACGTTCTATGTCCGTTATCAGTCCGTTGTATCCTTTCTTCATCCTATAGGCATCCTTGAAACTCAAATCAACCGAAACTGAAAAGGGATTGATAGGGGAACGATAAGGTACATGGAATGTCTATACATTATTAGCAGCACGGAAATAGTAAGGATGTAAGCATATGCATCGCGTATATAAAGTATACAAACGGAAAAAAAGAGTTTTTTATCTGGGATGTATTCCGTATATTTATCTAGCATCCGCTCCCATCCGCCAGGCTTCCCACGAATATCCGTTTAGCATCCCCGCTATATACTACTAACGTGCTCTCTTTTCCGTTATATTTTCGCCATTTTGCAAAGCGGATGAAAATGGAATTTTGCTCGTCCGCTCTGTCCTTTTTGCATACGTTTTTGTCAATTGGCCAGTGGGACCGGGCCTTAACAGACTTTGTGGATGGAAATAATGTAATACAAGTTTATCCACATTATTCTGTAATCTTAACCTCTTGTTATTTAAAGGTAAAGATTTAAGAAATACAAAATGAAAAAAATGGACAGGGCTAACACCTTCACTTTACTGACATCAAATGAACAGTTTGACAATCCTTACATACTCAAAATTAACTGTTAGTATCAAAATGCAATCAGTTTTTCCTGTGTTTAAGCTTGGTCACATACATAATTCTGTGTCCACATCATGGCCAGAGCATGCCCAAAGAATGGTCAGCTGAAAGCATTTTGGATGTGATGTGGACATGAAATCAATATGTTAATTCTAAATGTTATATGGGCAGTTGGTTGTTCTGTAGTTTTGTGAAGTTAAAATTAGTCTTTAATAAATAAAGTAGTATCTTGCATGAATGTTATTCTGTGTCTGAGCAGTTATGATGCTATTAGAATAATTCAGATCAGTGCTGAACGATAACTGCAGGTCTTGCCGACCATGAGGGAGTATTAGCTTTTGAAACATAGAGAGAAAAGAAGAAAATTCTGATATCCAGCATTTTCTTCTGTTCACTCAATATTTTCTATTGTTTTGAATCAAGTTTATTTGTTGTCCACAACATCTTTAAATAGCCTACCAATATGCTGTCTGAGAAAGGTCAAGTGCTCAAATGTGTTAGCCTATTACCAAACAAAATTTTAAAATTGATCAAATCTGAAGATGTTACAGGCAACAAATTTAAGTGAATGAAATTTTAGACTTTGTTCTTTCTGAGTAGAAAACATTGTGGTAGATGAAGAAATTGCTTGTTACAAGCCATTTCTTTGTTTTCTTCAATGTTTTCCTAAGCCTTAACCCTTTCCCAAACGACAAAGTTTTAGGGTGTTCCAAATTCAAAGCTGTCAAAGAGACATTATTATTTTGGAATAGGTTAAGTCGAATAACATGATAAACTGTCATTATTCTGACCATTGTTTACATTTTGGTGTTTTTGCAGGAGACATCGTAAATATGCAAACAATACAGTTCTGGATGAAGATGTGGATGTAGCTGCGGAGAGAAAACGAACAATGAGGGGAGGCAGTGGGAAGAAAGATCTCTTACGACTTGAAAATCTTACAAAGGTAAACATTTCTAGTCTACTTTGCAACCTAAGAGTGTAGCTGGGTACATGCATTAAGTGATATATGGTATTGGCATGTGTGGTTAGAGTGCAGGAAAGATATTCCCGTGCTCATTGCCTTTTATATTTAGCAGCATTGAAAACAAAAGATTGATATTTTGAAAAAAAAGGAAAAAAAATAGGAAAACTTTTAGTTTGGTAAACATTTGTGTTTACAAACACATCTTGTTATGTTCACAGGTTTACAAGACCAGAAAGTTAGGGCATCATCTGGCTGTGGATAAACTATGTATAGGGGTACCTGCAGGAGAGGTTTGTAGCTTTAGAATATTGGTTAGTAGGCAATAGTGTCAGACTCATTCAATCCAGAGGTTGTAGGTAGCAGCATTTTCTGCTGTATCATGCAATGTTGTCTACACCTTAACAGTCTCTACCTTAAGTGCCACTTCCCAAAACCTGTGTACTCTATACTACATTATTCTTTTCATCAGAATTGATGGCTTTTGAGACACTTAAAGTACTGGGTGTTAACCCATTACTGCACAGTGACACCTTTTGACTCCCTCACAAAAAAGGCTTGGGCAAACATTGTGGAAAATGAAGAAATTGCCTGTGACACGCAATTTCTTCATTTCCCACAATGTATTCTAAACAAAAGCAACAAGAAACATAAAATTCCATGCATTTGAAGTTGTCGTCTGCAACATCTTTGAATATGAAATGGTCCAAAATTTTGTTGTCTGGTAATGTGTTAACATATAGCTTTAATGCTCATTGGGGTTTTCTATGTTGTCTGCCATTAAAATAAGGACAAGTCAATTTTGTTGTTTGAGCAAAAGATTATATTTATGCCCCCCCCTCCCATATCAACAGACCAGGGGCAAAATTTATACTTCTTTAATTTGTTTTACCGTTGTGCATCTGTCTGTTAATCAGTCTGTCTTTCAGAAAGATTTTTATGAAAACTTAACATGGGACCAATGGTGTTTTACACATATTGTTGTTTTTCAGTGTTTTGGCCTATTGGGGGTGAATGGAGCAGGGAAGACAACCACATTTAAAATGTTGACAGGGGACCTAACTCCTACAGCTGGGGATGCTTATTTGAATGGATACAGGTAGTTTTGAATATCTTTTTATATATCAATTCTTTTCAACAAAAACCTAGTAAATGCAACTCGTTTTAAGCTGTAGCTACAAGGTTTTCGTTGAAAAGCAACAATATGAAAAATGTTGTTGCCTTATGACTTTCTCTTAATAATATGCTTCAAGTAAGACCCAAAAGGGAATAGATAGTAGATAACACTAGTAAGCAAAACAAACCTACAGATGACAGGATAATGGCTTTTCACAATGCAAAATATCATTTATTATACCCCCCACCTACGAAGTAAAGAGGGGTATATTGGTTTCACCATGTCTGTCTGTCTGTCCATCCGTCTGTCCATCCATCCGTCCGTCCGTAGACTTTTTCATTTCCATGCTCTAAGTCAAGAATCGGTTGACCTAGGATCATGAAACTTTACACAGCTGTTGCCCATGACCCAAGGAGGTGCCCTTTTGTTTTTGGGTCACGAAGGTCAAAGGTCAAGGTCACAATCGGACTTTGTTTAAAATCTGTTTCTGTGCTCTAAGTCAAGAACCGGTTGACCTAGGATCTTGAAACTTTACACAGTTGTTGCCTACGACCCAAGGAGGTGCCCTAACGTTTTTGGGTCACGAAGGTCAAAGGTCAAGGTCACAATCGGACTTTGTTTAAAATCTGTTTCCGTGCTCTAAGTCAATAACCGGTTGACCTAGGATCATTAAACTTTACACAGTTGTTGCCCATGACCCAAGGAGGTGCCCTATTGTTTTTGGGTCAGGAAGGTCAAAGGTCAAGGTCACAATCAGACTTTGTTTAAAATCCGTTTCTGTGCTCTAAGTCAGGAACCGGTTGACCTAGGATCATGAAACTTTACACAGTTGTTGCCCACGACCCAAGGAGGTGCCCTATTGTTTTTGGGTCGCCAAGGTCAAAGGTCACAAACTGACTTTGTTTAAAATCTGTTTCCGTGCTCTAAGTCAAGAACTGGTTGACCTAGGATCATGAAACATTACACAGTTGTTGCCTACGACCCAAGGAGGTGCCCTATTGTTTTTAGGTCACAAAGGTCAAGGTCACAATCAGACTTTGTTTTAAATCTGTTTCCGTGCTCTAAGTCAAGAACTGACTTCATCTTCGCTAGCCAAGGTTGAACCCACCTACGTTTGTATTCACCCTTGGTGGATTTAGTCCGATTTTCTTGAAATCGCGAAGCGCCGCCTAATGGTTGTTCTGCTGGTTGTTTACGTCCATTATTGATGACGTCATTAATGCGTGTTGTCTTTCGCGTCATACGTCAAGCGGATTATGTAAAAGTTAGCTGCTTTTTTGGTCGAATTGTTGAAAGTATAATAATTCGTCGATTAAAGTTACGGAATTCCTGTCAATTGCAGTGAAATTCCTAGGAAAAATCGCCCATCTTCGCGTTTTTGAGTTGCAAATGCAATGCTTTTTCCCGCCCGTTGTCATGATTTGGTTACTCATAACAAATGTATCAGTCAACAATCTGATTGGTTCCAGCGAGACCTCGCTGGAACCAATGAAAACGCTTTCCAGGAGACCAAGAAAATCGGACTTAATACGCCAAGGGTGAATACAGAAACGACGTTACGTCGTAGATGTCACCCTTGGCTTGCAAAGATGGGTTGACCTAGGATCCTAAAACTTTACACAGTTGTTTCCCATGACTCAAGGAGGTGGCCTATTGTGTTTGGGTCACAAAGGTCAAAGGTCAAGGTCACAATCGGACTTTGTTTTAAATCCGTTTCCGTGCTTTAAGTCAAGAACCAGTTGACCTATAGCACTTTTTCAGTGACAAGGCGCTAGTGGGGGTATTTGTCTGCTTTGCGGCAGTTCTAGTTGCTTATGTATCAATTTATCTAGTGGGTAATAGCTGGAACAATCAAATTAGAGGAACAAATCATAGGGTTTTCATAGCATATTTACAATGCCTTTACTTATTATCTGTATGACTAAATCTTCACAAAAAATGAAAATTTAGACAAGATGTTTTTATTGCATTGAATAGGAAATGATCAAGTTTTAATGACATATATTACATATTTTATTTTCAGTATATCTAAAGACCTATTTAAAGTACAACAAAGCCTGGGTTATTGTCCCCAGTTTGATGCACTATTTGATGAACTGACGGCTAGAGAGCATATACAATTATACAGTAGATTGAGGGGAGTCCCACCTTCAGAGGAAAAACAGGTAGGGAACCATGCAAAGTTTTTAAGCTTTCTTTCTATGTCTTTTTCCTGAATTCCTGTACCTTTGAACATACATATTTATGATAAGGGTGCTATATAAATGTAGTTTGATAAATAAATAATTCTTTAACCCCTTACTGGTGCCTGTCAGATTTTAATGTAAGTTAACACCAAATTTTAATCAGACTGATTTAAATACTTTTATTCCAGCCTATTGTCCTGTGCTACATTATAGGTTATGACCAAAGCATAATGGGGTATTGTCTAAGGATTTTGGAATATCCAATCAGAAGACCACTACCATAATACTGAAAGGTGACCAATTTGTAACAGATACACAGCTTTATCACGGTGGATAAACCACGTGACTTTTGTAACTCACTATGCTCCGAATCCCGTGGTTTCGTCAAACATTCAAGCGAAAGTTTTCTTCGGTGCATGTGAATGCTTCCCACTTACGTTTTGCTCTTACAAACTTTTTGGCTCGAATGTTTGAAGAAACCACTTGGTTTGGAGCAGAGCGAGTTAGAGCCGGGAATAGCCCTCTCAAAGGCGCGTTCCGTGCACTTTATCTCATCAAAATCAATACGGTATAAGCTGAGAAATTAAACAAAACATACCTTGAAGCGGACAATTTTTTGGGTGTTAACGCTTCCCAAAAGTCACATGGGTTACCCACCGTGTTTATGATGCTGTGAGTTTGACGCATGGCTCCACCTCTATCCATTCTTACATTTGACAAAAGTCATTTGTCTCTCACCAAGTGGTGTGAATCATCTATATGAGAGAGCAGCTGGAGACTGGGTTTGGATATTGTGGTATTACTGAAGCAAGAAATACCGGGAATCCATGTTAGGTGCTCCAGCCACTGCAATATGAACATAGCAGTTGAAAACGGCATTAAATCCCAATAGATTAAATCTTCGTTGCTCTTTTCTTTGTAGGTTGTGGAATGGGCATTAAAGAAACTGTGTTTAAAACAGTATGAAAACAAAACATCCAACACCTACAGTGGTGGAAATAAGAGGAAGCTGTCCACTGCCATAGCACTAATAGGGCATCCACCATTGATATTCATGGTAAGTCCACTTACTATAATAGGGAACGATTTTATCCAGATAACCGTGACATAATTTCGGACAAACAAAAGTATTTCTTATGTGTTGTTATAAAATCTCGTAACTGCGGCTTGATTCAAGCCGTAGTTAGGAGATTTAATAACAACACTGACGGTTTATCAAGAAACATAACAGTAAACTAAGTCTATTTTTAGCACAAAATTCATTGCCATTATTTGCCCAATCAAATATTTTACCTGTGTTTATGCATGTAATGATTTACTATATGAGATCTTATAATTCAAATGGGAAAAAAACATTGTCTTTTCAATGAGTTGTTGAAAACTATGGTTCACAGCCTTGCTATATAAATTGATATTTAATTAGAGAAACCGATCAGCCGAGGTCAAACAGATGTCACTTTAATAATTGGAAAATTAACATATTTGAAGAAAGGGATAACATCTTAGATCCTGAATATTATTTTAGAGTGACACTTTTCCATCTTGGTCAGGCTGCCAAGTCCATGCAGTGTGACTTGAGTCAATAGTTTTCACACTTCACAGATAGTTCCTTTTTATAAACCATTACCAGATGGCACAATTGTAGACATGTCTAAATTCAAAGACAATGCAGACGACAATTTCTAGTGAATGAAATTTAAGGCTTATTGGTCTTTTTGTGCAGAAAACATTGTGGGAAATGAAGAAATTGCTTGTCACAAGCAATTTCTTCATTTTCCATGATGTTTTCCAAAGCCTTTATTTTATTGGTCGTCAAAAGGTGTCACTTTCTGGTAATGGGATAATAACCATCATCATCATCATCATCAGAGTTTTGATTTCCGTGCAGGTGGTGGGACTGTTCCAGCGTCTGTGGGGTCCCTTCCAGTTGTCTGGCTCGCTGCACGCATGGCAGACTTGACTTCCCCTCTCCATTTCTTTCTGTCATGGGTGTTTATGGTTGACAGTCTCCATTCTCTGATGTCTAACGGATCAAATATATAATATTGCAGGATGAACCCACCACAGGCATGGATCCTCACTCCAGGAGATTTCTATGGGACATGATACTCAATCTGATTAAAGATGGTCGCTCTGTCATACTTACTTCTCACAGGTATATATTTGCCTCATCTTTCTTCATCTTTTTGTCTTTCTTAGCTACAAATGAATAGAATTTGTTAACACTGAGTAAAATATATATACCATACTCACACTATTAGTATTTTGATGGGAATGGGATTGTGCCTATGTCAGTGGGATCCCGTCCAGATACCTGGTTGGCTGCATGCATGGCAGATTTCATGTCCACTCTCCATTTTTCCTGTCATGGGTGTTTTCAGTTATCAGTCCCCATTCTTTTGCATCTCTCTCTGCTATTTCTTTCCAGGACCATAGTAGCAATATAGGTGAATGGAAACTTAATTAGCCTATTTTACTAACGACTTTGAAACTGTACTTTTGTAAATTTGGACATCAATTGTAGTTACACAATGGATAAAAATAACTTGCATTCAAACTACATAATGACTTAAGCAAAGCAGGCCCCAAAGGTTCCTGCAGTGTAAAGCACTTAGAAAAATGTACGTACACAAGAATGGTCACACATTCATTTGGTTTAACCATTTCCATAATGGCAAATATTTGGACTACATGTATTTGAAATTGAAAGCTTCTACAGACAACAAAATGGATGATGATAAATATAGAACTTGTGTACAATTTAGCTCAGAAAATATTGAAGTGAAATGAGAAATTTGTATTCTTTGCAGTATGGAGGAATGTGAAGCTTTATGCACAAGACTGGCTATAATGGTAAATGGAAAATTCAAGTGTTTGGGCAGTATACAACACTTAAAGAATAAATATGGAGACGGTTACACATTCAGTCTACGTCTGAAGGGGCCGGACTACGATCATGCTCAACGACAAGCTCAACGATTCGTTCAGAGAAACTTTCCAGAAGCGGTGATTAAAGAGTGTCATTATAACTTGTTACAGTTTGAACTTCAGTGTAGAAATGTGTCGTTATCTTATGCATTTTCTAAATTAGAGAGTGCGCAGAAAGACTTAAATGTGGAGGATTATTCAGTGAGCCAGAATAATCTAGATAATGTAAGTTTGTATTTGAGCCGGAATCTGGAAAAACGTCCCTTATAGCACTTTTAAAATTTGAGTTTCAAGATCAGCTTGTTCTCAAATGCAGTCCAATATGCATCCAAGCTGCTATCTTGAAGTTACTACAGGTCACGAAGAAGCTATTAGAGAACAATGTGGATCCTGGTCAGACTGTGCTTATGCACAGGCTTATCGGGATCTATGTTGGGCTCAAAAGCCTTTAGGGATGTTTCTCCAGATCCTGGCTCTATTATTTGTTAATCACACCCTTTGATGTGATCACTCATTAGAATTGTCTCATGAAGAAGATTCAAATGACTACCCATATCATAGGGTTCGGATTTGAAATAACAAAAGGATGCCTTTGCTCTGAATATTATTAGCTCACCTGAGCACAAAGTGCTCAAGGTGAGCTATTGTGATCACTTTTTGTCCGTCGTCCGTCTGTCTGTCTGTCTGTCTGTCTGTCCGTCCGTCCGTCCACAATTTCGTGTTTACACTCTAGCATCTACAAATATGAGCCAATCTTGACCAAACTTGGTCAAAACATGTATGGCCATAAGATCTCGGATGAGTTCGATTATGGGTCAGATCGAACCAGAAAGTAAGGAGTTATCTGCCCTTGAATGCCAAAAATACCTAGTTTTGACATTGTTTACACTCTAGCATCTACAATTATTGATCAATCAAGACAAATCTTGGACATAATGTTGCAGACTATAAGATCTCAAATGAGTTCGATTTTCAGTCTGATCTGACCAGAAAGACGAGAGTTATGTGCCCTTGAATTTGACAAAATTGCCATTTTCGGCTGTTTTTGACCTTGTTTACTCTCTAGAATCTACAATTATTCATCAATCAAGACAAAACTTGGACACAATGTTTGGGACCATGAGATCTCGGATGACATTGAATTTCAGGCTGATCTTACCACAAAGTCGAGAGTTATGTGCCCTTGAATTTGATAAAATTGCTGTTTTTGACTGTTTTCGACCTTATTTACACTCTAGAATCTACAATTTTTTCCCAATCAAGACAAATTTTGGACACAATATTGGAGACCATAAGATCTCAAATGAGTTTGATTTTCAGTCGGATCTGACCAGAAAAATGAGAGTTATGTGCCCTTTAATTTGATAAAATTGCCATTGCTGTTTTTGACATAGTTTACACTCTAGAATCTACAATTATTTATCAATTAAGACAAAACTTGGACACAATGTTTGAGACCATAAGATCTTCGATGAGTTTGATTTTCAGTCCCATCTGATTAAAAAGTCGAGAGTTATGTGCCCTTGAATTAGACAAAATTGCTGTTTTCGGCTGTTTTCGAACTTGTTTACACTCTAGAATCTACAATTATTGACCAATCAAGACAAATCTTGGACACAATGTTGGGTATCATAAGATCTCGGGTGAGTTTGAATTTCAGCCTGATCTTACCACAAAGTCGAGAGTTATGTGCCCTTGAATTTGATAAAATTGCCGTTTTCGACTGTTTTCGACCTTGTTTATACTCTAGAATCTACAATTATTGATCAATTAAGACAAAACTTGGACACAATGTTGGGGATCATAAGTTCTAGGATGAGTTTGGTTTTCAGTCTGATCTGATAAAAAAAAGATGAGAGTTATGTGCCCTTGAATTTGACAAAATTGCTGTTTTCGGCTGTTTTCGATCTTGTTTATACTCCAGAATCTACAATAATTTATCAAACAAGACAAATCTTGGACACAATGTTGAGCACCATAAGATCTTGGATGAGCTCAATTTTCACAACGTTATTGACCATAAGTTCGTTTTCAGTCTTAAAGTCATAAATATTTATTGAATTGAACAAAAATGTTGCTCATAACATTTTGGTTCAGGTGAGCGATATAGGACCATCATGGTCCTCTTGTAATATACTGAGAGGCAAAAATAAGTATACACCCTAGTTATTCCACGTTTTCTGAGAAAACGATTCATATAGAATATACCATATAGAATATAGCATAGAATATACCGAGGGTGGCCGTTTATTCATGTACCTTCTCCGCCTGTGTATCTGTTCGTCTTCCCGCTGCGAAGGTCTTTTAATAGCATACAGCGTCACCGAAAAAGGGGATATTATCGATTAATTAATGCAACCATCGATAGTGACACAAAACCTACATTTATGAACGGATTTGGATAAAATTTTCACAGAAAGTTTTGAGTCACCTAAGGCCATGCGTACATTGTTATTGTTTGCCCTATTTCGATGCGTCATGGTAAAGGGGGGCTTGATGAAAACAAACTATCTCACATAACTCCTTCTAGATTTAGTTAAGGATTTTTATGCTCCCCGAAGGGAGAGCATATAGTCGCCGCTTCGTCTGTCCGTCCGTCCGTCCGTCATTCCGTCCGTCCGTCCGTCCGTCCGAAGCGATTTCTCCATAACCCTTGGGCCAAATCAAATGAAACTTACCATGTGAACTCCCTATGACAAAATGCCGATGTACTTTTCCCGGTTTTTGGATTTGAGGCCTCGTCATGGGAAAAGGGAACTTAAGGTTAAATACAGTTTTTCTCTAATTTCTCCTAGTCTAATGGTCAGAATTTGATGAAATTTCATATTTGAGTAGCAAATCAGATGCCCTTGACAATAAACTATATAAAATTTGCCTATACAAATTATGTCATGGAAAAAGGGGGCTTAACATTTGTTAGCTTTATATTAGCTCTGCATGGCATATATTTATTGTGACAATGCCTTATTCGGGGAGCATTGTCCGTCTCTGACGGCTCTTGTTTATAAAGATTTGCGTAGAATGTTTCTATACACCTGACTAAGTGTAATTAGTGTCAAATTTCTTTCATATCATACTGCGTCATAGGAAAATGGGCCTTAATGCAAAAAGTGGCTTATTTGTCGATTTCTACCAGCCATCGGGAATTGGGTTATAATGTTAGAGAAAAATTAACGTTGTGATTTCTTGTGGTAAAGAATAAAGAAATCAAATACGGTTTAACGGCAACATTTGATGCTCCACTAAGTCACACGTGCAAAATTTTCAAAATCGGCCTATAGTATAAGTATGGGTAGTCATGCAATTTTCAGTAAAATTTATCAACACTGTATTATTGTTTTATGGGCAAAAAGAAAAAGTGCAAAATTTTGAGTCGATATGACGGAAATTAAGAGAGATATTAACAAACAAAAAGTGTATACTTTCTTTTGCCTCTCAGTATAGAATGTCTTTTTCTAATTCTATATAGTTGTTCATTAGTTTTATGAAGCAAGAAGTATGTGCAGACAGGTCACAGCAGACCCCTGTCACTGTTTTATCATAAACCTAATATAAGTGAGATGAGCAATTGTAGGCTTAGAAAGGGTGTTATGGTAGTATTTGTGAGAAATATATCAGGAATGCATGGTTATATGCTCCAGCCACCACAGTATTACTGAAACATTATTTGAAATGGTCTTAACCATTTCCCAAATGATAAAACTCAGTCCATTTGCGGATCATAAAATTGATGTTCATTAAGTTAGGATTTCTGTACAATGTAGCACCGCAAGTATTGAGGCAAAAGGAGAAAATGCTGATTCTTTTGCCTCATTGTTTTTCCAAACACATTGATTTAGAGACTTAAAACCATGTCTTTGTTTGGAAAGGATAAAACTAGGGATGGGAAAGAGTACTCGATTAATCGAGTACTCGATCGAACGTCCGAGTATCGATTACCAATATCACTAATCGAGTAATCGGAAAGAAAAAATAATTTCAACAGAAAAATGAAAATTCGTTTCCAAACTCAAGTTATTGAAAATATCGATCGCTCTTTTCCAACACTGTACCGTGCAAAGGGTAGAGTATACATGTAACACCTGGTTGTCCGCCGATTATCTAATCCCTCGATATTGTCCTAATTTGCAATCAAGTGCCAACAGCTATTGTTCTCGCTGTCAAACACAAAAAAACAATGTTGTAAATTTTAGAACCTTCGCCGCTCTTTGCTCTGATTTCGGGCGATGCATTTTAATCGGACGTCTGTAAGATTTACCTTGGAGTTGATTGGTTAATGCAATATTCGATCAGCCGATTATTGGCTTATTGTTAAGATTTCATTCTAATGCTATTTGCTTCTCGGAGATTAAGCATCTCATTCCCGATAACACGCAAATAAATTCAAGAAAGTCTAATAATGCCTCCCTCTAAGTCTATAGTGACTTGTGTATATCTCACAACATGCGTAAATATTACGAACGATTTGGAGATAAATAACAACAACTTTGCAGATTTTCTTTTTATTTTTCATGAGTTTAATGGAAAGATTTTGACACTTTCTGTAATTCTCATCAGAAATCACAATTGGGCATTTTTTTTTTTCAAATAAAGTAGGCCTACTGATCAAATATCATGTAAAGAGATATTAATACCGAAGATATGCTGAACAAGAGCCGTCACAGACGGATTATGCTCCCCGAATAAGTGTTTGTCACAAAATAAAAACTATCATACATTAAGCCCCCTTTTCCCATGACAGCTTTTTTGTACACACATTATTTATAGAATATGGTCTAGAACATCCTATTTATTACATCAGCACAAAATTTCATTAAATTCTGCCCATTAGATGAAGAGAAATAAGAGAAAAACTAATTTTTACACTAAGGCCCCTTTTTCCATGACGCAGCCTTAAATTTACAAACGGAGAAAAAGGTCCCTAGGTATTGACCCAGGGAGTTCACATGTGAAGTTTCATTGAATTTGGTCCAAGGGTTGCTGAGATATGGCTGTGGACGGACGGACGGACGGACACACGGACAGACGTACGGACGGACAGCGTGGCGACTATATGCTCCCCCGAAATTTTTTCGGGGAGCATAATAAATCACTTATGAACATGTTGGAAAACACCGATACTATAACCGAAAGAAGGTGTTTCTATCCAAGTACTCGAGTACTCGATCGGAAGGGTGACCGAGTACTCGATTAGTAAACTTGGTACTCGTTACCATCCCTAGATAAAACCTTATTCAATCAATCTAATATTTCTTTACAGGTGTTCATTAATTTTGTGAAACAACAAGTAGAGATAGTTCAAGAATCAGACGATTCACAGCAGACAGCTGCCAGTGCCACAGCAAGGCCTCGCAGAACTCTTGCCATGTCAACTTGCCCAGTATTGGAGGAGGAAGGAATTGATGATGAAGAGTTAATAAGGGAGATAACTCTTACAGAACAACAGTTAGAAACAGAGGATGACGATGAACCTTTGTTGATGTTTGATGAAACGGGGGTAAGTGGAATTTGATCATCTTTATAATTTTGCAAGGAACTTGCCATTTTGAATTCATGTCACCAGTTATCCTATCAAACGGCTCTTATTTGAATATCTGGCCTATGATTGGATAACTACCAACATGTGATTCAAAATGGCATGCTCCAAAGTTTGACAACATGCTTCAAATTCATCAAATTCTGGGATGTTAAGTCATTTTAGAACACTCCTTTGATAGGTCAGTGATTTATATTTTAACTTGTTACTGGGTCATGTACAAGGGTATAAATTTCAGAGAAAAAAAATCAACTTTGTGCCTTCGTAGCAGTCACACTACATTATCCATTGCCAAAGACTTGTATTTGAATAAAAATATGTTGGCTTTCAGTAAGTGAAAGATTGAAATTATCTGTTCATTTAAAAAAGATGCAGTTTTTGTAAAGGAAGTTTGATGATTAGGCTGAATGAAGAACAATCCCTTGCCAATGTATCTTAGTACCGAGTGCTGGAGGTCAAATTATGACAAATGGATGAAATTTAATCTTTATATGTCTTTCTGTGTACAAAACATTGTGGGTAAAGAAGAAATTGCTTATCACAAGCAAGTTCTATATTTTCCATAATGTTTTGGCAAGTCTCAATCTTTAGGGGCATCAGAAAGTGTCATTATGTAGGAACAGGTGAAATTGGAACAGTCAAGAATTTTGTTATTTTTGAAAGGGCAAAAAAGATGAAATATTATGACCTCTAAAAAAGACCAATATTTGGAATGTGACACTTTTCTTTTTTCAGACCCATTTAACATTACTGAATATGGACCCAGTGACATGAAATCCATGACAACAGAGCAGTTACCGTGACAACAGAATCACACAGGATATATGAAATTTACTTTTGATGTTGTTGTTGTATTTTATTTATTTTACATTGTTCTTTGCATATCTGGTATGTCACTTTTTCTCAAAGATTCTATTAATTCTTCTATTTATATTTAGCTCACCTGAGCACGAAGTGCTCGAGGTGAGCTATTGTGATCGCTTTTTGTCCGTCTGTCCGTCTGTCCGTCTGTCCGTCTGTCCGTCTGTCCGTCTGTCCGTCTGTCCACAATTTGGTGTTTACACTCTAGCATCCACAAATATTAGTCAATCTTGACCAAACTTTGTCAAAACAAGTATGGTCATAAGTTCTCGGATGAGTTCGATTATGGGCCAGATCGGACCAGAAAGTGTGGAGTTATCTGCCCCTGAATGACGAAAAATGCTGTTTTTAACTTTGTTTACACTCTAGCATCTACAATTATTGCCCAATCAATACAAAACTTGGATATAATATTGGAGACTATAGGATCTTGGATGAGTTCGATTTTCAGTCAGATCAGGCGAAAAAGTCAAAAGTTATGTGCCCTTGAATTTGTCAAAATTGCCGTTTTCGACCGTTTTCGACCTTGTTTACACTCTAGAATCTACAATTATTGACCAATCAAGACAAATCTTGAACACAATGTTGGAGACCATAAGATCTCGGATGACTTTAATTTTCAGTCTGATTAGATGAGAAAGTCGAGAGTTATGTGCCCTTGAATTTGACAAAATTGTCGTTTTTGAATGTTTTCGACCTTGTTTACACTCTAGAATCTACAATTATTGACCAATCAAGACAAATCTTGGACACAATGTTTTAGACCATAAGATCTTGGATGAGTTTGAATTTCAGTGTGATCTGACAAAAAAGACTAGAGTTATGTGCCCTTGAATTTGATAAAATTGTCATTTTCGGCTGTTTTCGACATTGTTTATACTCTAGAATCTACATTTATTAATCTATCAAGACAAAACTTAGAAACAATGTTGGAGATCATAAGATCTCGGATGAGTTGAATTTTCAATCTGATAAGACAAGAAAGTCGAGACTTATGTGCCCTTGAATTTGACAAAATTGTCGTTTTTGACTGTTTTCGACCTTTTTTACACTCTAGAATCTACAATTATTGACCAATCAAGACAAATCTTGGACACAATGTTTGAGACCATAAGATTTCGGATGAGTTCGATTTTCAGTGTGATCTGACAATAAAGACAAGAGTTACGTGCCCTTGAATTTGATAAAATTGTCATTTTCAGCTGTTTTCGACATTGTTTACACTCTAGAATCTACATTTATCAATCAATCAAGACAAAACTTGGACACAATGTTAGAGATCATAAGATCTCAGATGACTAGAATTTTCAATCTGATAAGACAAGAAAGTCGAGACTTATGTGCCCTTGAATTTGACAAAATTGTCGTTTTTGACTGTTTTCGACCTTGTTTACACTCTAGAATTTTCAATTATTGTCCAATCAAGACAAATCTTGGACACAATGTTTGAGAGGATAAGATTTCGGATGAATTTGATTTTTAGTGTGATCTGACCAGAAAGACGAGAGTTATGTGCCCTTGAATTTGATAAAATTATCATTTTTGGCTGTTTTCGACCTTGTTTACACTCTAGAATCTACAATTATCAATTAATCAAGACAAAACTTGGACACAATGTTTGGGACCATAATATGTCGGATGAGTTTGATTTTCAGTCTGATCCGATGAGAAAGTTGAGAGTTATGTGCCCTTGAATTTAACAAAATAGCCGTTTCTGGCTGTTTTTCGATCTTGAATCTTCAATTATTGACCAATCAAGACAAATCTTGGACACTATGTTGGAGACCATAATATCTTGGATGAGGTAGATTTTCAGTCTGATGTGATCTGAAAGTCGAGAATTGTGTGCCCGTGAATTTGAAAAAATTACCGTCTTTGGCTGTTTTCGACCTTGTTTATACTCTAGAATCTGTGATTATTTATCAATCAAGAAAAACCTGGACACAATGTTTGGCATCATAAGATCTCAGATGAGTTTGATTTTCACAAAGTTATTGACTATAAGTTAGTTTTCAGTCTTATAGTCATAAATGTTTATTGAATTGAACAAAAGTGTTGCTCATATCATTTTGGTTCAGGTGAGCGATATAGGACCATCATGGTCCTCTTGTTCTATTATAGCTATAGATAATTGGAGTTAAGACATTCTAACTCTGTTGTTTAAATTGCAAACCCTATCTTGTGGGTACTCATTGGAATGATCCCATAGAGACAAATCAAATGAGTACCCATAACATAGGATTTGATGAATAATAAATAAAATATTGCATTTTAAAAAGCCTTTGCCCCCTCTTATCTGTAGCTATTTCTATATAACACAGCACTTTTTTTGACTATGTCTAGTCCTATTTTAAAGCGCTTACAGTTACCAATAATACACAGAAAATGCACATGCTCTATTAATAAATGTTTATCTTTTATGAAAGTCAAATTTTGCATTTATGGTATAATGTAGCTTTGTTTTGATAAAGTCTGGTCATATTTTGAACTTACAAAATTGTCTTGCATTTATCTATTGACATGCTTAAGCTTTAATTTTTGTAGTTTTAGTGAAAGTTTAATTTTCTTTTTAGTATATGCAATGATTTTGTGCTATATCCTGTGCATCAAAATCCATTTTGTCATCTGTAACGGCTTCCAAATTTAAACAGTCCCAATTTTTGCCAGTTGGAAAATGTTCATAGGACAAACTTCCCCTACAACAGATATCTTATCTTTCATTAGTACAATCACGATGGATAATCACATGATACAACAATTTCAGAAAATCTTCAATAGTTTTGGTAATACAAGACCGATTTAAATTCAGTATGGAGCAGTTAAGGTGGACAAATGTCACTCATTAGATAGATGTGGATCAGCTGATAAAAAAAAGTTATTGAAGATCTACCATAATTTTGGTTGATCTTCCGTAACCTTTTTTATCAGTTGATTTGTCAAAAATCTACCACATCCACATTATTTTAGGCATATTCCAACCTTCTCTACTTCAAACAGAATTCAAATTGGTCAAGTATTAACAAAATTATTGACCATTTTCTGAAATTGTGAGTCTCTTGATTATCCACCGTGACAATACATATTTCCTTAGTATGGTTTGAGTTGAGGGATTTGTGCATTATTGTTAGTGCATGTTAATTCATTTACACTTAGATAAGTTTTGCACTAACTCATCTACATGGTTACTCGCTTACATTTTGACTTTGAGATTTCTATAGGATATAATAAGGGCAATGTAAATGTTTGATTGACTAAACATTGATTTTGGCCTTTGTTCATAAATTTTGAGATTGAATCTGGAAATAGGGCCCTAATAACTTGTGAGATCAACATGGATCCAGATCAGCCTGTGCATATGCAGTCTGATCATTTAGTGTAATAAGGGCTGATTGTATTTAATAAATAGATGTGAAATCTTGTTTATGCACTGACATTGGCTTTTGGAGATTCAAGTCATTTCCAAAATGATGATATGGAATCTGTGTTAGGTCCACTCTAACATTTTGTCGTTTTGGTGAAACTTCATGTATGATTTTGTTTTTTTGTCTTTAATGTTGTTTATTGTCCTGTTGATCAGGGATCATCTTTTTGTGCTTGCCTCAGAATATATGTGCTTAATTAATGACTATAGTTATGGCTATTTTGTTGTTCTTTAACCAATTTCCAGATGGCCAATTTTTGTTCCATTTTCTAAAGATGTTGCAGACAACGGTAACATCCCAATTGGTCTACTCCCATTTCGTCTACTATTTTTTAAGTACATTGAGTCCCAATTCGTCTACTGTCCCAATTTGTCTACTTTTATGTCAAATCATCTATAAACAATATTATTTTTGATTTAAGAAAAGAGATTAAGTCAATATATTCACAAAAAAAAAATGAAATAAAAATGCAAACATTTTGATAAAAATCATATTATATCATATTGATATACAAAGTATAGAAGAGTAGACGAAATGTGACTTATGTAAAAAATAGTAGACGAATTGGGAGTAGACGAATTGGGAGTAGACAAAATGTGATTAAACCCAGACAACAAGTTAAAGTGGATAAACGTTTGCATTTTTTAGCCTTCCTGTGTAGAAAACATTGTGGGAAATTAAAAAAATTCTTGTCACAAGCAATTTCTTCATTTCCCAAAATGTTTCCAAAAAGCCTTTATCTTGTGGGGCATCAAAAAGTGTCAATGTATGGTAATGGCTATAAATTAATGACTATGATTATCATTATGGCTATTTTGTTGTTCATGAATATTTATTTGTTGTTGTTTTTTGTCTGGTAAAGCTGAGATGTAGAAAAATATAGGGTTATCCCTTTCCCAAACAAGACCTGGTTTTGATGTTCCTAATAGGTTAGGCTTGGGAAAACATTGAGGCAAAAGAAAGTGCTGATGATCAGCACTTTCTTCTTTTGCCTCAATATTTTCTTAGCTATATTGCATGCAAATCCAACCTTGATTAGCATTCATTTTGTTGTTTGCAGCAGCTTTTGACTTTGACCGCTCTTAAATTTTGAAGTTTGGGAATGGGCTAATTAGTGTTTTTGAGGTCGTTAGATATTGACATGACAATGCAATTGTAGCTTTTCTTCAAAAACCATGTACCTGAAGACTATTTTAAGCTGCAGTTACAAGGTTTTTGAAGAAAAGTGCCGCAAAACTGTTTTGAGAGTATGTGATAACAGATTATAAGGGTTTTGTTTTTCTTTGGTTTATCTTTTACATAGTATTGTTAAAGGATAAGAACTGTATTATATCAAACATGCTCAATAAAATGGTAAAAAGGAGATTTATGTTTTAATAATTTACCCATTGTAATATAGAATAGAGTTGGGAAAACATTGGTGCAAAATATGAAAAGTCATAACTATTTTCTTATTTTTGCTCAACATTTTCTTTGTTATTTTGTACATTTTACATAAACCATGTATGTATCAGCATTGAAGTAATGGTTTTTAGCATTTTCCAAATGGAAAATCTAAATTTTGCTGTTTGGGAGATTGCTAACATATTCCCAGAAAACAAAATAAAAGATTTGTTCTAATAGTTCTAAATGTTGCTTCAGAGGACAATATAAATAATACTTCAGTACTTTTATAGAAATTTCTCTTTGGGTCAACAAAACTACATATTGGAAGATAGAGACATGCTTGTAGAACCGCATAGCTACAGATAAGAAGGGGTTATGGCTTTTTAAAATGCAACATCTCATTCATTTTCCACCAAACCCATGTTTTGGGCACAAATGAGTACTCCCAGCATAGGGTTTAGATTTAAAAAAATAAATTTAGAATGTCTTTAGTCCTTCTTATCTGTTACGCTAGAACCGACTTGAAAAAAAAATCAACAAAACACAAACACGTTTATTTTAGTTTAATTCACAGATAGATATCTACTAAATTCTATAATTTACGACAGTTAAAATTTTAGGTTATTATTATGAATATAAACGTTTTAAAACATTGTTATAGAACATCTAACTGATTATGTACAAGTTATTAACGGAATGAGTTCATGTATGAATCAATGTAATTTTGAAAATACAGCTAATTCTTTCCGAAAGATGAACTGCTCCCATTTTCCCCATTCTCAGATAATGACACCTTTTGATGCCTCACACATTAAAAGCCTAAGGAATATCCCCTGCGAAAAAAGTTCATGAAATTATGATGAACGTTCATGAAATGCAAAATTTGCCTTTCATGAATTTCAAGAAGTTCTTGAACTTTTGTTCTTGAACTTCGGAAGTTCATGAATTAGTCAGTCAAGTTCATGAAACAGCAAGTTCATGAACCACTGAAGTTCACCAATAAAAGTTCAAGAACTTCTGAAGTTCATGAACTTCTGAAGTTCAAGAACTTCTTGCAAGTTCATTAAAGGCAAATTTTGCGTTTCATGAACTAAGTTATTTACTACACAATATGTGGGTGGGGAATGGTAAAACTGAACATTTAAATTTGTTAAATTTAGTCAAAAGAACACTCACCAATGTTGCTTTACTTGGTTTAACTGTTCAGTGAGCTTCTTTATCTCCTGATTATTCTTGAATATGAATGTAAATTTACTAAATTATGACAAAAAACATTTTTTTTTTAAAAAAAAGTCAGACAAGCAAATTCCCTCCAATTCTCTGATAAACAGGAAGTGATGTCATGTAATAGACTGGAAACATAAATAAAATTAGACTGGGAGGTCTGATTTCACCCAGTTAATTCTGTATCTTGTGAACTATATGAAAAACAGATGTACCATTTCACACATGGATATATTATGCTAAGACTTTTCATTTAAGACCATGACCTTTGAACTTGTGACCTTGACTTTGAAGTTTAACCTAAATGTACTTTATAGATAAGTTCATGAACTAGTTCATGAACTAGTTCATGAACATTTGCAGTAGTTCTAGAACTATTTAAGCACTTCTTGAATTTGATAGAAGAAATTCATTACAAAGCCAATTTATAATTCTGTTTAGGTTCAGAGATTCCTTGTCACAAACACTGGTTAATAGATACTGGATGATCACAAAAGTTGCTAGCAGAAGGTTAGCTAGAAATAGACCTTAGTCAGCAGGGGTCTTGCTACCAATTTTTGTTTTGGGCCAGGGGCCAGTGAAATTGGAAAAAATAGGGACGTTTTTACCTAAATTGGGAAAAACTAAAACAAGTTTGTATTCATACTGTCACTCAGTTTCAGCTGCAAATTAGACTGTAGTGATGTAAAATGCATATGTACATACTCTTGTGTAAGAATCTACTCTAAAACTGTCTTCAAAATGTTTGTAAATGAAGATGAGGTCTTAACATGGGGCATTCTGGGTCCTCATTGGGAATTTTTACCGGAGAATTGGGAAAAAAAGATACTTTTTTCCATTGGGAATGGGGCCCAATAACGGCCCCAAATTTTGGCAAATGAGACCCCTGGTCAGTCATTTAACAATTATTTAGATAATTTAGTCAGCAGCTAAACTGTTCTTTCTACAGCTTATTGATTTCTCCATCCATTTTCAAAATCATTGAAATTCAAATATATGCAAGACTGCTTTGTCAGGGTTGAAACAGCCTGGCAATTAGTTTGTGAATTGGTACTTTTTATAATTGTCGATTTTAGTAGCTAACATATGTTATCTATCGATGAAATTGTTGACTCCTACAGGAACTTTGGAATTAAAATGCAGACCTATTTTGTTTCTTAAAATGGAGGTTCATGAACTAAACATAATAAGTTCAACAACTTTCAAAATGCTTGTAAAAAGTTCATGAACTATAAATTTAGGAAATTGAAAGTTCATGAACGTGTTTATTTGTTCATGGAGTTCATAAAATATTCAACAAAGTTCATAAACTTCGTAAAAAGTTCACGAACTTTGAATTAATGAAACTGGATGTTCATGAATTTTTAATGTTAGTTCATGTAATTTCATGAATTTCATAAAAAGTTCATCAAAGTTCATGAACTTCGTGAACTTTTTTCGCAGGGGATATTGTGCAAACTGAAGAAATTGCTTTTAACAAGCAATTTCTTGATTTCCCATAACAATGTTTTCTACCCCAAAAGTTGTGCAATTTTAAAAATGTCATCATCGAAAATGTCGTCTGCAGCTTCTTAGACTTTGGACAAGCTTAATTTTTTGTCGTTTGGTAATGGATTAAAAGCTTTTGCAAACAACAGAATGGACATTTACTTTAATGAATAACCCATTCCCACTCCTTTACTCTTTTTAACTCCCCTAAAGAAAAAGACTTTGGAAAATGTTGTGGAAAATGCAGAAATTGCTTATGACAAGTAAATTCTTGATTTCATACAATGTTTTCCAGCACAAAAGACCAAAAAGTTTGAAATTCCATTTACTTGAAATTGTCGTCTGCAACATCTTTGAATTTAGACCAGTCTAAAATTTTGCCATCCGGGAATGGGCTAAGAAAGAATTTATAGAATATGACTTGACACAGTCTGAAAAAGCAAGGTAAAAGAACACTAATCTTCACTCAGCCACACTACATCTTTTATTTTTTTTATCCTTTCCAAAATATTGACGCCTTTAACTGCGCCTAAAGACCTAATCCGAGTTTTCTCTAATGAAATTTGTTCTTTGATATGTTGATGTCGCTCATCGACATACCAAAGAGCGATTTTCATCAGAGAAAAGTCGCATTATTAAAGACCCTGTGACAAACATATTTCCGCTACCACATCACCGCCGGAGCACATCCCAAAAAAGTTCATCCATGCAGCAAACTTTTACATGTTAATGTAATGTGGACGTGGAATGGGCGCGGAGTTGTATATGACTGGGCCTTAACCCATTACCACACAGTTACTCTTTTTTACTCCCGTGAAGGAAAGGGCTTGGGAAAACATGGTGGGAAATGAAGAAATTGCTTGTGACAAGCAATGTCTTCATTTCCCACATTGTTTTCTACCAAAAAGACCAAACGATTTTAAATTTCCTTGACTTGAACTCGTCTGCGACATCTTTAAATTTGGTTACATGAAAGTTGAGCTAGATCTTCGTGTAATGGATATGTGAAAGAGCTGCCCTTATTTCTACCTTCTATATTGATTCATAAACATCCATGTAGCGCGATATTCCATTACAACTTAAACTATTCCCTAAATCTAAATCAATTACTACATCAGGATGTTGTTCAAACGTAGCAGTGTCAAAACTCTTAGAAATATTTCTGGAACCAGCGTCATTTTCACAAATTGTTGCCCTATCACTATATATTGACCCTTCATCGCATTCCTGAATTGCCCTGGCAAGAATTTGACTACGGAAATTTCGAGGTAGCGTACCTGACCTATTTAACAAAGACAGTTCTCTGTTAACCGCCTCCTTTCTATTCTTCAAGCTTCCGCGGTATCCAGAATCTCGCGCTAATTTAGAATTACAATGTTTACATTTCACACGCGATCCCATAAGTTTCTGAATTCTGATTTGATCGCTACCTTCAACGGTTGTAATCTTCACTCGATTGTTGTCCGAACCTGTATTTGCGATCTTGCACAATTCACACATTTCACTAACATCAATATTGCATTCGTCAATTGATTCACCTGATTCATTGAGTTTCAACTTGCCCTTATTCTCACTGACGACTGTTAAACATGAGTTACCTCTCATTCCTACACGATGAAGAGAACGCTGATCAGAGTGAAAAAGATCACATTGATCTTTTTCACTCTGATCAGCTTTCTCTTCTTTACTATCCAAACAGATCGCGTTTCTATCTACACATACACTGAAGTACGAACTCGGTTCACATGCCACACCTGTAGTATCGTCCAGGTATGTGTTAGCCGTACCAGGCGTGGAACAGATAGACTCAGTACTCTCTGTCAGATTGCTCTCGGACATGGAGTCACAGCTGCTGCGTGATCCAACTGTCTCCTCATCCACCAGGGCTGTCTGACTACTGCTGCTGTCCTGCCGACTGAAGCTGGATCTACTACAAACAAACCTGTCTATAAAGTGTCGGAATGTCTTCTTACGTCGCTCTGACCGCTTTGATGACTTCCGTAAATCAATAGAGTCCTGCGTGCTAGAATCAGTCTCAGACGAGATAGACAACGTCAGAGGAGGTTTATGCTTGCAAGAAGGTATGTCTGAATCACTTGGTACAGATTCTGAAGTAATAGGTCCCGATAAGTCTGACATATCGGATAACGGTGATGACAACTCGGATGTACTAGACGATGAACTGAGTGAGGACTTTTTAGGCAGGGACAGTTCTAGTTTTGTCCAAAACTTTTCAACCTTCTTCTCGCTATCTGATCCCGGCCACTGTAGATATGTCACGCTGTCGAGGATTGACTTCAAGTTCGTGTCCATGTCTCGCACCTGAAGAAATATGCAATGTGTATTTAGTAGATGGTTTTGGTATACCAATTTTTAACTAAATTGGATTAAAACGAATACTATTGAATTGGGCTAAGAAACATGAGAAAAGTATTAGACATTGCTCAAATGTTATCATGTAGGCCTAGTATCCCCGGCGCACGGGCAGAACTTGTAAGATAAATCATAACACGAAGATTGAGAACTCATGCGGTTTAATTAGACCTTTTTTGTAATCATATATGTATTTACAACCCCAGTAATCGCGATTGCTGAATTATATTAAAAGTAGTCATTTTTTTCAGAACGGACATGAAAGGAATTGAAAACAAAAGAAGTTCATACCTCTGATATATCCTCTAGCACAATGGGTATAATTTTATGTTTCAGCTTTAACATTTCATGTTGAGCTTTCTGATATTCCATTCTGGACCATTCATACCTTATATAGGCTGGTCGTAAATGTGTGTTAATTAATGATTTAACTCACTCCGAAACATTTAGAGAATGTTTTGGAAAACATGAAACAAAAGAAGAAAATGCTGATAACCAGCATTTTCTTCTTTTGTCTCAATATTTTCCCTGTCATATAGATCATTATATCCCCCACAACAAAGTTATGGGGGGTATACTGGAATCAGGTTGTCCGTCCGTCCGCCCGTCTGTCCGTCCGTGGACATAATCTTGTGTCCTCTTCTACTCCCACAGTTTTTGACCAATTTTTCTGAAATTTTATCAGGATCTTCCCTATCATATAAAGTTATGCACCTGCAATTTTCATCTTGATCCAGTCATTAGTTTCAGAGGTATGCCACTTTGAAGTTTTTAAGGGGGGGGTGGACATAATATTGTGTCCTCTTCTCCTCCCACAGTTTTTGACAATTTTTTCTGAAATTTTATCAGGATGTTTCCTATCATATGAAGTTGTGCACCTGCAATTTTCATTTTGATCCAGTCATTAATTTCAGAGTTATGCCACTTTGAAGTTTTTTACGAGGGGGGGGGGGTAGTCAAAATTTACAATTTCGTTTCCGTGTTCTAACTTGAGAACCGTTTGACCTAGGATCATGAAACTTTACATAACTGTTGCCCATGACCAATGGAGGTGCCCTATTGTTTTGAGGTCACCAAGGTCAAAGGTCAAGGTCACAGTTGGACTTTGTTTAAAATCTGTTTCCATGCTCTAAGACAAGAACATTTTGACCGATAGCACTTTTTCAGTGACAAGGCCCTAGTGGGGGGTATTCGTCCGCTTTGCGACAGTTCTAGTTTTTGGTATGTTTTAGCACCATGATTGCTATCATCTGCAACAACGTTGAGTCTGAGTATAAACAAGTCTAATAAAATGTTATCATTTATGGAAACTTTAAAATGTAGGCATACCTCTGATATGTCCTCTAGCACAATGGGTATAATCTTATGTTTCAACTTCAGCATCTCGTGTTGGGCTTTCTGATATTCCATTCTGCACCACTCAGATTTTACATAGGCCGGAGATAAAATCATGATTGTACGACGACTGTTCTCTATAGCTCGAACTATGTTGTTAGCGATTGCTGAAATAAATGATTTAGATAATCAAATCATCGGCATAATTCTATGTTCTAGTTTGTGAATTTTATTATATAGCCTTTCTGATATTCCATTCTGTGCCGTTCGGACTTGGCAGCGACGTCTGCTCTCTGTAGCCCCAACTATATTGTTTGCGATCGCTAAAGTAAAATAATTGAATTAATTAATTCTTTGATATATTTCTGTATTTTAGTTTAAATAATGCATGTTGAGCTTCCTGGCATTCTATTTCTGCACCATTCAGGCTTTATTTAGTACACAAATCTAATCTTTATCAATAAACATGCTTGAGCACCAGCTGTCAAATATCGAAATTCAATTTTTTGCCGTTTGAGAAAGGTTCAAAACAGCTTACCTTCTCCTGGTTCAAAGTCCCTAAAGTGTAGACACAGCTTGAACCTGCTGGAGCCTTCCAGTCTGGGAAATAACTGTGTTAGTACGAACTTCTCGTCTCTCTCAGTGGATTTGTAGGACACGAAGGCATCGAACTCTTTACCGTCTGTGGAATATGAAAAATACCAGCATTTGAAAAATCTTAAGAGTCAAAGAAATATTGCATAATTTTAGTTGAGAAGTATTTCAAAACTATATTTTACAGAAATCTAATCCATAAAATAAATATTTATTTATAATATTTATTATTAAGCCAATCTATACATGGTGGATAACCCATGTGACTTTGGGAAACGTTCACACCGAAAAATCGTCCGCTTCAAGCATGTTTTGTTTAATTTATCAGGTAATTATTTACGTATTTTAGCGAGATAAAGTGCACCGTGCGCGCCTTATAGATGACCTTCCCCGGTTCTAACTCACTCTACATCGAATTCCACATGGTTTCTCCAAACATTCAAAATGAATGCTTTCGCTTGAATGTTAGAAGAAACCTTGGGATTCGATGCCAAGTGAGTTAGCATAATCAAGATCCATTATTATTCTCGATTAGTTTCTCATCAACTAAAGCAACCGTAAGTTAGCAAAATGTATCCTTATTAAACTGCAATTTACATATCCAGGACATTTTATTTCACATATTCAGGCCATTGGCCAAGGATATACGTGTTGTATACTATAATATACTATAATAAAACTGTTTCATCATGAAAACATTTTATAAGAAATTTTAAAAAAAGCTAATTAAATCAGCGTCCAAACCAAACTGTTTGGCAAAAATAGAGTATAAATCATCACAATAATCGTCAGTTTTGATTGCTATTTCTCCTAAATCAATGTGACAGCTCAAGTTGGCGAATTCCTGTAAACACATTATCAATTCCTAATAAAAGAAGACCAGTACACATGCACTGTACAAATGTATCTTTTCTTTTCTAGATTTGGTAAAATAGCTGATAGTCAATGTGTCGGAGTAGAAGAGAACGAACGTCATTTTACATCGAGACATAATGTTGTCGACTCATCCAAGTTCCATCAAAATGATATTTGTAGGTTGAAAGACATTACCGACTGAGTTGCTAAACAGAATCAGTCTGATCTGGAACACGTGGATATATTATCTGGACAATAACCACTTCGGAATGGGCAACACATTAATAGTAGGCCTATTTGTGATTATCAGTTAAGCCTAACAACAACAATTGCAGATGATCTTCAATAGCATACGTTTTAAAATACGTGACAGTGGTTTAAGCAAAAAAGATGGGAACACCATTTCTTTTTGAGGGAGGGGGAGTAAAGGGGGGCATGGTGGATTGCATCTTCGCAAGCCAAGGGTGACATCTACGCAAGGGTGACATCTACGACGTAACATCGTTTCTGTATTCACCCTTGGCGTATTTAGTCTGATTTTCTTGGTCTCCTGGAACGCGTTTTCATTGGTTCCAGCGAGGTCTCGCTGGAACCAATCAGATTGTCGACTGATACATTTGTTATGAGTAACCATGACAACGGGCGGGAAAATGCATTGCATTTGCAACTCAAATACGCGAAGATGGGCTGTTTTTCCTAAGAATTTCATTGCAATACACTGAACAGATCTTCTAAACCGCCATGGCATGTAATTTTATATTAAATATTAATATATTAATTAATTAATATTTTAGATATTGACTTGAAATTTTCAAGTAAGAAGGATTAACCATTTTCACATGAGGTGTCAAACTTTTATTGATGGCTTTTGACAATAACATGACTAAATCGCAAATTGAAAAGAGTCACTGTCACGTCTACATTTTCACATCAGAAAGGTAAACTGTAAGTACGGGATGTGACATCACTCTGCGTCAATAACTCTGATTGACAACGAGCCCTTATTCAGTTGCAGTTATCTGGGAAGTACTATGGTGTCATTCCAGACGTTTCAGTAGCCTAGGAATGTCTGCCACACTTCCGGTTGCCTGGTATTTGTGCCAAAACTTATTGTAACGTCTTTTGATTACATTGGGGCATTTCTCCGATTTGAATTCATCTGCGCATCAAATCTGAGTGATGTTTGTAGACTGTTAACAAAAATGTCGGTCAGTCCTCGCTTATGAATTCTTTGATGGTGTTCTACGGAGTACAATACGTGCTATAAAAAGAACAAAAAATCCAGTTTGTAAACATAACTTTGTATCCTCCTCAGAAACATACAGGCGTCAAGGATCTATTAATGATATGCATAACCGATTCATAAGTCATATCTTTCGTCAAGAAAGGTACATATGGAATAACAATAAGTTGTATGGTACACTGCACGGGTCATGATCTGTGGTGCACTTTGACATGGTTTTGGGGGCCATATAACTCGATAGAAAGAAGCAACATGAAAACAACCAATGCATTTTACAACAATGTCGGCATATCATCATTTTTGAATGCTTTATGGCGTTCTACGGAATATGATACGCACCAAAAGAACATTAAAATGCAGCTTGTAAACAAAAAATGTAATCCTTTCTATTAGCATACACACGTCAAGCATCCATTACTGACATGCTAAATTCGTGAAAGAGACATGTCATCTTTCAGAAAATGTATATGTGAACTGATAATGTTTTGTATGGTAGACTCTGAAGGCCATGCTCTGTGGTGTACTTTGACACGTTTTGGTGTCCATAAAATGCGCAATACAGAAGGCAATCGGAAAACAGTCAATGCATTTAGCAGTATAACGAGCTACCTTTTGAAACATGCATACGTCACTAACAAGGGTACATGCCTTATTCATATTGACGTCACTTCTGATAAGCCCCACAGTACGACCCATATCACTGAAGGACATCCGGCCCATTGAGTTGCCTTTTCTTTGCAAAATCGGCATGTCGGATCAATATGAAGTAATGCTAAAGTAAATGTTGTGTAATTTAACTCATCACATCGTGCGCCACGTGCAAAAACGGTATTATATAAAAGCCTCTTCACACAAAAAGTTATTGTTTTGATTTTGACTTTACCGCGTTAAATCGATAGCTAGTGATCACAAAATTTAATGTGCATAATATTGTAACAAACGAACTTTTCGTTTTTCATTTACACCAAAAAATCTGTTCTGAAAAGTGGCGGTTTAGAACATCTGTTCAGTGTAGACAATAGATAATCCCTATCTTTAATCGACGAATTATAATACTTTCGACAACTCGACTAAAGAAGCAGCTAACTTTTACATAATCCGCATGACGTATGACGTGAAAGACAATGCGCGTTAATGACGTCAACAAAAATGGACGAAATAACGTAAACAACCAACAGGACAACCGCTAGGCGGTGCTTTGCGATTTTAAGAAAATCGGACTAAATCCGCCAAGGGTGAATACAAACGTAGGTGCATGGGTTCAACCTTGGCTAGCGAAGATTGGTGGATTGGGGGTATGGTGGATGTTTCAAACAGCTCATGGTATTAAAGTCAATGGCGACCAATGTTTTCGACGTCGCCCGAATAATTCCGACAAAGCGCGAATCTCATTACGGCTATTCTACCTTAAAATCTGTTACTTCGTATTTACAAAATTATTGGAGATTTTTTTGCAATTGTTGTTGTTCTTGAGGAACCTGATTACTCGTGGTTATGAAACCAAAATGTAAAATACTTATGTCCGAATGGGCAGGATTCGGGCACGTATAAAAATATCCCTTTTGTTTTTATTCACGTAGCGTGAATGATGCTCGTAAAACATATTTGCATTTGGGTCGCGTCAAATAAAACCATGGCTGGTTGTTTATTCGATTGAATGGTGTGTCTATTTATTCCCTTCTCAAACCGCAGAAGTTAATGTTGGTAAAGGGAGGGTTCGTGTGAAAACTAGTTCAGAATATATTAAGGAAAAATTAGAAAATGCTAGTCATAAGCATTTTCTTCGTAGTAAGTTATATATGAGCCAGGATCTGGAAAAACGTCCCTTAAGGCTTTTGAGCCCAACATAGATCCAGATCAGACTGTGCATACGCACAGTCTGATCAGGATCCACGTTGTTCTCTAGTAGCTTCTCCGTGACCTGTAGTAGCTTAAAGAGAGCAGCATGGATGCATATTGGACTGCATTTGACAACAGGCTGATCTTCAAACTCAATTTTTGAAAATGCTATAAGGGACGTTTTTCCAGATCCTGGCTCATATGTATTGCGGCGATTTGAAGCGAGTAGTTGGATCCTTGCTAAGGATGTTGTGGTATAACTGGTATGAGAAACGACAGGAATCCATGGTCAGATGCACCAGCCGCTGAGATATGACCATAGCAGTTGAAAGAGGCGTTAAACCCATATTATTCACATGATATTTCACACAACAGTAATGTAAACCCATCTCACTCCTTTCTCAAACAGAACATGATTTTGACGTCCAAGAGAAGAATCTTCGAAGCCATCAAGAGAAAGGAAGGAAATGTGGATAATAAGCTGTATTAAAACAGTTTGTTGGAATATTTTCTTTAAATCCTTTACTCGTTTGATTGATTGCCTGTCAGCAGAGATACTTGTACGAAAACATTCCATACTTTTGGCACTCTCGATAAGCCTCCTTTTCACTCAGCGTAGTCCGTTACCTTGCCTTTCCCGATGACAGATGATAACGAATTGGGCGAAAATGTATTTAATGATTTAATAATTAGTTTACGCGAGGGTGATAGAGAATGCTTGGAGAGAAGGAAAATACGACAGAAAGGTAATGGAAACAAATAACATATAGCCTATTTCCCTACCAGAAAGATAGAAACATGCGTGCATTTTATCAAAAGAGAAAAAAGATGGATCAAGAGAGTTAAAGTAATCCACTCATAAAGAGATTCGCGCGATGTCGGAATTTATGTTCGACGGACGGCGTTAACATTCGTTACGACGTAACGTCAAAAGTTGCGGACCAACGTTGTAACACGCATATCGACCGTTTTCCGACGTTAACGTTACGCGAAGGTGTAAAGAAAGTTATAACTTTCCCCAAAACATGAGAAATGACAAATTTTCAATGTTGTCCAAAAGAAAACATTTTCACAATAATACCAGTACATGCATACATGAAAATAGCACCGTATAAAATTAATAATCTCAACTATCAATAAATAAACAACAGAATTATTTCGTAAGTATTGAAAAATCAAGCTCTAATGAATATTGAAAGTGAATATTTTACACATGTAGGAGAAATGGAGCCGTTTCATACGCTAAATATAACTTGTCAAGTATGCATATTTTTGTTATTAAGATATTTCTACTTGCGCAAATGTAAAAAAATAAAAATAAATAAACAAATAAAAATAAAAAAATGTGAAAATACTTACTAAATAGTCGTCTTCAAGTTTACTCGTTAGCAGACAAAAGATAGAATATTCTTTTACATGGGGTCTACAACAAATGCATTATATGTAGGAAAAATGAAACTCCGAGACTAAATGCTGCAACATATTAGATGAAATCAATGAAATGCTTTACTTAAAAAATGTCTTCTATTATCTCAACGTTTTCTTATGCCTTGGTCAATGCTTTTCTTTCTTTTCTTTCTTTTTTCTGTTACGGGTCTCAAATTTTAACCTTAAGTTGCGTAGACCACAAATAGCAAGATAGTCAAACAAACAACGATAAAACAAGTGGATCTAGAGCATCGATACATGATCGTAAAACGCCATGAATAGTTCTTCACAAATCAACATGACGTCAAATCGTCAAAAACGCGTTTTTGTGACATTTTTAAGACGCTACATCACACTCTATATCTTCGCTAGTTGAAGAGATATTGACAAATGCATTTATTTTTAGATTGGGCTATTTATAGCCCAATCTATTAAAACCAGTTTTTCACTCCAGACATCACTCCAGACACTACGTTCTAACCCTAACCCGTTGAGCTATGTGTTCAAGCCAAACTATGTTATTTCAAACACCACAGAAACATCCTTTATCAGTCAATATCTTCAAAGTTTTTCATCTCTTTCACTTTTGCGACAAATAAGGAGAGGGTTAATAATTACATTTGATGAAATTTTCCCTTAAATTAAATACCTATTAGTATTTTCAGCGTTTTTACAATCTTATCCGTTGAGTAAAGAGCTTGAAAGCAAAATAGTGTAACTCTCAGATAAATTCCATATAGTTACAATATTACTGCTCTGACTTTCAATGGTCGTTTACCAGTGAATGCATTGCCAGGTGTTTAACTAGGTCACTGCTTGACACTGCCACTGTAGCCCACTGCCACCTTAGCCCATTCACTAGATACAATGTGTGCGCTTTACCCATTCCTATATTCTGACACCTTTAGGTTCCCATGAAATATTATGTGTTTGGAAAACATGGTAGAAAATGGAGAAATGGTTGTGAAAAGCTAGTTCTTCATTTCCCACAATATTTTCTTCTCAGAAAGACCAAACAAAGTAACGATTTATTTGCTTGATATTGGATTAAGGATTTATTCTGCATTGATCGCTTTATCTTTATTGTTTTTTCAGTGTGTTAAGTACAGCTCCGGCTAAGGACCATGCAATAGGCGGTATTATAAAATTATATTGACCCCGGAATGACCTACCTCATTTAAATAATTGCACATTTCAAAACAGGTAAATCAGGTTAAACACGTAATTATTGAAGAACGTTATTTTAAATATTTGTAATGTAACGTAAATACCACCAGTCTGGTTAGCTCAATAGGGTGCGCGTTGGATCTGAAACCTGTTGGATCCAGGTTCGATTACCAAGCAGGAACATTTCTTTTACTTTTCCGAATGATTTCTATTTTACCTTTCTTACGCACATTATCCTGTTCGAACCATAAGGATCACAATTGTTTATTTTTTTTTTCTAAATAAAGTAAGCATAATTAATAAATAATGACTTGAAATATTGTCAGTGGTAGATAGATGTGTAAAGAACCCCCGCGGACGACTAATGTCACAAACAAGCCACATGCCTTTGGACCAAGAGCAACAGAAATATTTTTAACGAACCAAGTTAATTTGTGAAATAGCAGCAGAACTACAACAGAAATCAATCTTCCACATAATTATGTAGACCAACAATTGTCCAGAAGCCACTGGGGTCAGTCATATTATGACCTAACATAAAATAAGAAATGAGCTCGATCGCCAATGACATCTTCATGTCACCAACGAGGGGATAGGAGATGAACAGAGTTGTAAATCTAACAAAAAAGATAAAAAAAAAAAAATAAAATATAGGCGAAATGGTTCTGTGGGGACTCGAACCCCGTACTTTAGACCTTCTAAACTGGCGACTCTACCAGTTGAGCTATCGAGCAGTCGACTTTGATGGCACACCTTCAGAGTAGAGAATCTCGTGCAAGTTATCTGAAAAATCCCGACATACCTTTTATCGGATAAACTCGTCCAAGTGAGTATGCAAATGATGCAGGTCATTCCGCGGTCAACTTAAAAAATCAATACATCCATAGAAACAGAATTGGTTTATATGCACCTCAGTGCAACCCTTTTGTGACCAAAAGTCGAAAGCTGAAATATTTCCTGAATCCGTTGATTGTTACCATGGTAACCAAGGATTTTCATTTTCAGCTCCATTCTATGCTTTCCAAAGGCGAAAATACTGATTTTTCAGTACTTTGATATACCAAGAAATACAAGTGGTGCTTATAAATTATTTATTTAATAGTTAGTTATGTAGATTCATCCTAGATAGACAAATTGCAACAATAAACAACAAAATTTTCAAACTCTTACACACAAACCGTGCTAGTGAAGGTGGGTGGGGTAGATGGTATACAGTTTTTAGGCAAAATTCTGAAAAATGGCTATTTTCAAAGTAAATTATCTCTCAAGACCAGAAAGATCTCATGAAATGGTGTATTAAAATATGTAAACTGATGACTAAACTTAAACATGAAAGAAAGAAACCCGTGTGTTTTTTTTTTCTTATTTTCAATATAAATACATTAAGGTAGTGCATCCGTTCTCAGAAACTAAAAAAATACGAACTTATGCACTTTTCGACCAAGTTTTTCCTCCAAGACCAACATAAACTAAGAAAGTGATGTCTTTGATCAAATAAACTGATGTCTAAACTTAAACATGCAAGAAAGAAACCCGTGTGTTTTTTTCTCATTTTCAATATATATGCATTAAGGTAGTACAACCATTCTCAAAATCTAGAAAAATGCGAAATTATGCACTTTTCAACCAAGTTTTTCTCCCAAGACCAACATAAACTAAGAAAGTGATGTCTTTGATCAAATAAACTGATGTCTAAACTTAAACATGAAAGAAAGAAACCTGTGTATTTTTTTCTAATTTTCAATATATATGCATTAAGGTAGTAGAACCATTCTCAAAATCTAAAAAAATGTGAAATTATGCACTTTTCAACCAAGTTTTTCTCCCAAGACCAACATAAACTAAGAAAGTGATGTCTTTGATCAAATAAACTGATGTCTAAACTTAAACATGAAAGAAAGAAACCTGTGTGTTTTTTTCTCATTTTCAATATATATGCATTAAGGTAGTACAACCGTTCTCAAAATCTAGAAAAATACGAAATTATGCACTTTTCAACCAAGTTTTTCTCCCAAGACCAACATTAACTTAGAAATTGATGTCTTTGATCAAATAAACTGATGTCTAAACTTCAAAATGAAAGAAAGAAACTTGTGTTTTTTTTTTCTTATTTTCAATATATATGCATTAAGGTAATACATCCGTTCTCAAAATCTAAAAAAAAAATACGAACTTGTGCACTTTTCGACCAAGTTTTTCTTCCAAGACCAACATAAACTAAGAAAGTGATGTCTTTGATCAAATAAACTGATGTCTAAACTTAAACATGAAAGAAAGAAACCTGGGTGTTTTTTCTCATTTTCAATATATATGCATTAAGGTAGTTCAACCATTCTCAAAATCTAAACAAAATGCGAAATTATGCACTTTTCAATCAAATTTTTCTCCCAAGACCTACATAAACAAAGAAAGTGATGTCTTTGATCAAACAAACTGATGTCTAAACTTAAACATGAAAGAAAGAAACTTGTGTGCTTTTTTTTCTTATTTTCAATATATATGCATTAAGGTAGTACATCCGTTCTCAAAATCTAAAAAAATGCGAAATTATGCACTTTTCAACCAAGTTTGTCTCCCAAGACCAACATAAACTAAGAAAATGATGTCTTTCCACAAATAAAGTGATGTCATCTATTTAGCATAAAAGAAAGAAACATCAATTTTTCCCCCTTTTTTCCATATAAATGCATTAAGGTAGTACAGCCGGTCTCAAAATCTAAAAAAAATGTGAAATTATGCACTTTACAAATTAATTTTTCTCCGAAGACCAACAATAAATTTATGTCATTACTTAAACATGAAAGAAAGAAACATGTGGGTGTGTGTTTTATTTTTTACTTTTTTATCTATAAATGCATTAAGGTAGTTCAACCATTCTCAGAATCGATTAAAATAAAGCATTTTTAGAAATTATACACCTTTCATCTTACAGTTTTTGTCCCAGGACAAGCATAACCCTTTTCCAAAAAGAGAGACAAGAGGACCCTGAGGGCCCTAAATTGCTCACCTGAGTAATGTTTTAATAATGCCAAATAACTTTGCATATGTTACGCATTGTGGTCCCAGAGAAGAATTTGGCCATGTAGTTTAGGAGGAGATGTCGTTTACAAAAATTGATGAGTTTTATGACATTTCCCATTTTCTGATGCCACAGCAACCAGAGTTTTTCATGGATTTAAATTCTTTTAGCAATTTTCAAAAGGGACCATCCAAGGAACATTTCTGCCAAATTTGGTTGATTTTAACCCAGAAGTTAAGGAGGAGATGTCGTTTAAAGAAGTTGTTAAGTTTTTGTGAAATTTTCCATTTTCCGATGCCACGGCAACCAGAGTTTTACATTGATTTCAATTCTTTTAGCAATTCTTATAAGGGACTACCCAAGGAACATTTCTGCCAAATTTGGTTGATTTTAACCCAGAGGTTAAGGAGGAGATGTTGTTTAAAGAAGTTGTTAAGTTTTTGTGAAATTTACCATTTTCCGATGCCACGGCAACCAGAGTTTTCATGGATTTCAATTCTTTTAGCAATTTTTATAAGGGACCACCCAAGGAACATTTCTGCCAAGTTTGGTTGATTTTAACCCAGAAGTTAAGGAGGAGATGTCGTTTAAAGAAATAGTTGAATTTTTGTGAAATTCCCCATTTTCCGATGCCATGGCAACCAGAGTTTTTCATGGATTTCAATTCTTTTAGCAAAATTAATAAGGGACTACCCAAGGAACATTTCCGCCAAGTTTGGTTGACTTTGACCCAGAAGTTTAGGAGGAGATGTCGTTTAAAGAAATTGTTGAGCTTTTGTGAAATTTCCCATTTTCTGATGCCATGACAACCAGAGTTTTTCATGGATTTCAATTCTTTTAGCAATTCTTATAAGGGACCACCCAATGAACATTTCTGCCAAGTTTGGTTGATTTTGACCCAGAAGTTCAGGAGGAGATGTTGTTTAAAGAAATTTTTGAGCTTTTGTGAAATTTCCCATTTTCCGATGCCACGGCAACCAGAGTTTTTCATGGATTTCAATTATTTTAGCAA
Organism: Fragum sueziense; assembly: GCA_963680895.1. Classification (NCBI taxonomy): domain Eukaryota; kingdom Metazoa; phylum Mollusca; class Bivalvia; order Cardiida; family Cardiidae; genus Fragum; species Fragum sueziense. The sequence continues at coordinate 61,301,236 of OY804594.1, read as the reverse complement.
TTCTTATAAAAGACTACCCAAGGCACATTTCTGCCAAGTTTGGTTGATTTTGACCCAGTAGTTTAGGAGGAGATGTCGTTTAAAGAAATTGTTGAGCTTTTGTGAAATTTCCCATTTTCCGATGCCACGGCAACCAGAGTTTTTCATGGATTTCAAATCTTTTAGCAATTTTTATAAGGGACCACCCAAGGAACATTTCTGCCAAGTTTGGTTGATTTTAACCCAGTAGTTTAGGAGGAGATGTCGTTTAAAGAAATTGTTGAGCTTTTGTGAAATTTCCCATTTTCCGATGCCACGGCAACCAGAGTTTTTCACGGATTTCAATTCTTTTAGCAATTTTTATAAGGGACCACCCAAGGAACATTTCTGCCAAGTTTGGTTGATTTTGACCCAGTAGTTTAGGAGGAGATGTCGTTTAAAGAAATTGTTGAGCTTTTGTGAAATTTCCCATTTTCAGATGCCACAGCAACCAGAGTTTTTCATGGATTTCAATTCTTTTAGCAATTTTTATAAGGGACCACCCAAGGAATATTTCTGCCAAGTTTGGTTGATTTTGACCCAGTAGTTTAGGAGGAGATGTCGTTTAAAGAAATTGTTGACGCCGTGACGGACAGACGGACAGACGGACAGACGGACGCCGGACATTGATAGATCACAATACCTCACCTTGAGCACTTCGTGCTCAGGTGAGCTAAAAAGCATTGATACAAAAGAAGAAAATGCTGATGATCAGCATTTTCTCTCTTTGTCTCAATATTTTCTAAGCTCTAAAATACACATTTTCTACCTTTTATAATAAACTATTTTGTGGTCTGCAACTCATTTCAAATTAGACTGGTCCAAAATTTTGTCGTTCTGGAAAGGGATAAACATAAAAGTGATGTCATAGCACAATTATACCGATATCTATTCTTAAACATGAAAGAAACATGTAGTTTTTTTTCTTCATCTTTTCTTTATAAATGAATTAAGGTAGTGCAACTATTCTCAGAATTTAAATAATTGTACAATTATGCACTTTTCAACCAAATTGTTCTCAAAAGACCAACATGAAATAAGGAAGTGATGTCTTTTAGCAAGTAAACTAGTGTCTATGCTTAAAAATGAAAGACAGAAACCAGTGCTGTTATTGTTTTCTTATTTTGATTAAAAATACATTAAGGTAGTGCAGCCATTTTTAACATCTAAATATTTTAGCTACATTTCAACCAATTTTTTCTCAATACCAAATTAATGTATGAATTTAATGTATAGAGAGATGCAAATGATACCTATGCTTTAACTTAAAACAAAAATCAATGTCATATTTCTTCTTTTGAGTACATGTTTATTAAGGTAGTCAACCCCTAATGAGATTAATGCAACGACAGAATATTTCATGCTAAGTCTAAAACATTTGTAATGCACTCGATCTCTATGGAAACATTACGAATTAGAAAAAATAATAGATACCTTCTACAGCTTAATTTTCACAGTGTTGCCCCAAATGCTCTAAGTCTGATGAATCTCATTTGAGGTGGACTATCTTAACCCATTACCACATGATGGCAAATTTTAATACCCTTTGACATAAAGGCTAAAAGTTTCATCTTGAAAATGAACACACAATCCATTTCTCTATTTTCCACAATGTTTTTATCCACAATTAAAATTGTAAAATTTCATTCATTTGAAATTGTCTTTTGCAACATATTTGACTTTGGACAACTTTAAAATTCTGCCATCTGGTAATGGGTTAATATAGTGAATATGATGCATATAAGAGGACATCAATCCATGATACTTCACATTTCTAGGCCTTGTATCCAACAATGACAAATATTAAATTTATCAATTAACATTCATATAAAAGTCTTTCATTAACCCTTTTCCAAACAAACCATCATTTTGACGTATCTTGTAGAGAAGGCTTGGGGAAAAAAACACTTGTGACAAAAGAATATAATGCAGATAACAAGCAATTTCCTTTTTTTTTATCTCAACAGTTTCATTTCTTATTATAGCCTAACCAAAGACCATATTGAACACACATGTATTGTTATCTTAAGCATCTACGATAACTGAGAAAATGTTAAAAATGCTTTCCTACAATCCATTCAATAATTTTTACCATATGAGATAGCATTGTTATCATCCCCCCACAACTGAAGCTTAAGGGGTATACTGGAATAAGCCTTTTGGTCTGTTGGTTGGTCAGTCAGTTGGTAAGTTCCACAAAATCTTATTCATAAAAATCTTACAAGTTACAACAGTTTCTGTCAGTTTTGCTTCATACTAAGCAAAAGCATTTGTTCATAGGGACCTGTAGATGTGAAAGACACAATTTTCATGAAAATTCCATCACAAATTATTGAGTTAAGGACCCTTATTTGGCTAAAAGACTCTTGTCCACACAACTCCTACAGTTTATGTCTAATTTGCTTCATACTTGGCAGAAGTGTTCGTTGGGATATGTAGATGAGAAAGACAATCTCTTTCTTTCACCATTTAGTCATTGAAATAAGCTTTGACCTTGAAAACCTAACCATTCAGATCTTCAGCGCCCACACTTGCTGACAGCACAATGTTATAACTTTTCCCACCAAATTCACTGTAAGATGTGAAACTTTTATGGGACTACTGAACTATTATTGCGTTCCATATCTAGAGACTTCATGGTATGTACTTCTTTACAGGGCCATTTCCTTGAACAATTCAGTCTGTTGTGTACAACTACAATCTCCAGAATCTGTAACGTACAACCATGCTTCCTTTTGTGGTATTTCATGAGCTTGTCAACAAGTGGATTAAGATGGAAATGTGTCAAATATTTAGATGATCTTGGCAGACAGGCTGTTTGACTTTAATCATGTCTCACTCTGTCTTCTTCTGCTGTGCAGATAAGTTCTTCACCTTAAGAAAAACACAAAGATATAAAATCATTTTTCATTATCTCTTTCATGCAAATATTTCTTCAAGAATAGAAGGTCGGGAAATTGATACAATTAAATCTTAACCCATTACCAAACGATAAAATTTTTGTGTGATCTAAATTGAAAGATCCTGCAGACGACAATTTCAAGTGAATGAAATTTCACATTTTTCAGTCTTTTTACATAGAAAGCATTGTGGGAAATGAAGAAATTGCTTGTCACAAGCAATTTCTTCATTTTCCACAATGTTTTCCAAAGCCTTTATCTCTTGGGGAGTCAAAAAGAGTCACTGTGTGGTAATGGGTTAACAGATAGACAGGTAAAAAAAGAACAATATATGAAAAAAATTCAGACAGCAAGTATGAAGAGCAATATGGCTAGATCATTCTCAATGAGGTATTCATCCAGGCTAGCATTAACTAGAGGTAGCAGTCTGGTGTTACAATGAACTTAAAATATAAATGATCAGTAAAATAGAAGGCAATATTATGAAATCAAAGCATATAATATATAACAAATTTTGTACCACACATACCTGGCTGATATTCAGGACAGTTACATAATTTCAAGCAGAGATTCTACATCATAAAGGACCACCGGTACAGAGCCATCTGAAAGTAAATAAAGAACAGACTCATTATCTCAAAACAAGAGGAATGTCACTAAAATGACATTGAGATACATGGCAGTTTGAAATTATGGAACTTTGTTAAATTGCATCAAGAATTAATTTTAAAAAAAGTTTTGCTCATTTTATACCTCACTATATTTCTGAAATATTCTATTATTATTTTTATTTTCTCTCGACAAGAGGGGATCTAGATTTTTAATTCAAAAAAGCAGTAATACCAGATTTATAACCAGTGCCGAGACAAAATGATTATGCATATATCAACTTCAATGGGGTGAAAGAGTTTTGCTTAAAACTGTAAATATAAATAAGCCAAAATATGGAATAAAAGGGCCCATAAGGCTTTTGATACTAACAATAACATGGATGCAGATGTCAGAGCATGTGACGTCAAAATTGGAGAAATGACCTCCAGCTTTGAAGTTTGAGTTTATTGGGGTTTTACGCCGTTTTCAACTACCAGGGTCATATCGCGGCGGCTGGAGCACCTACCCATGGATTCCTGTTGTTTCTCAAACCAGTACTACCACAACACCCTTACCGAGCCTCCAGCTGCTCGCCCACTTAGGTTAACGATTTCAAACCTATTGGTGGGTGACAATTTTGTCAGAAAGGGTATTAGCCGCGGCCGGGTGTCGAACCCGGGACCTCTCGAATGAGGGTCAGATGCGCTACCAACTGCGCTAAGGCCGCGGCCTTCCAGCTTTGAAGACTAGGGGTCACAATGACCAGACCCCCAAATTCTTATGCACAGGGAGCACCCTGACTTTCATTAATAAGTGGTTTGGGGCACTTTTGGCTGAAAACTTAAAGACACAGACCTATGCATGACTGTCAGATTGTTGGTTACCAGTATTTTCTTCTTTCGCCTAAAGGTTTTCCTTAGCTTTTTCTATAAGGGACGTCAAAACCTGGTCTTGTTTGCGAAAGGGTTAAACCAGCCCATACACTCAGAAAAAAGGGTAAAACCGACCCAGAATGCTCAAACCGGCCCCATAAATATAAACATTACTGATAATCATGATAATTGTCATAGAAAATTTGGGGCCAATTTTGGGGGCGGTTTCACCGTTAGAAAATCTATCATGAGGCCAGTTTTATCGTTTTGGGGCCGGTTTAACAAGGTACATGTTTTACCGTTTTGGGGCAGGTTTAACCATGGGCTGGTTTAACAAGGGGCAGGTTTAACCATGGGCTGGTTTAACAAGGGGCAGGTTTGACAGTTTCTATTGTGAAAAAAAATGTTTTACGTGTAATAATCAGTTGTCTCCAAATTTCAATGACCAAAGACTTTTAGCAAAATTATTTAGATGCATGTGGAATGGTTATCAGATTGTAAACACTATTGAAAATAACAAAGCTATCAAAACCATAGGACAGTATCGAATGCATGGGAGGAAAGGATATTTCTGTTTTTCTACTTTCACTTTGAAATACCATCATACATTATACACATTTGACTGAATTACACAGTCACGAGTTACCAAACATACTATGATGTATTTCAAGTAGTGTGAAACTAAAATAGTTTGTGTTAGAAAGATATCCACAGTACACACTTTCCTGGTCTAGCCTGATGCACAGGTAAACAACGAGCAATGTTGGTTTTCTCATAAAAGTAGCAAACCTCATTGATACAGAACGGAAGGCCAGACTTGCTCTGGTCATAATACTAACCTCTTGTGTCTTTCCTTGTGTAAAAATACATAATCATTTCGTGAAAACAAAAATAATCAGATTCTACAGGTGGTAAGGCCAAACACAGTCGCCATTTTGGTCAGGGGAAAATCAAAGTATTCAAGGTAATAAATCAAAGTACCTAAAGTACTATACAAATATCACACATATTTTTGCCCTTTGCCGTATTTAACCTAAAAAACACACGGGTTTGACTTTTGATATATGAACATAAAGTCATTTCTCATATAATAGGCATAACACTTATGTAATAACGTTCTGGTCTTGAGAGAAAAAAAAACCTTCAAATTTTACAATGTAAAGCAATGGGATTTGAGTTAAACATGTAAAATTTAAAATCGCCGTGGCAATCATACACCAATGTGCAGACCAAAAAAATTGGTCATTTGCTTTGTTTTATGACTAAATCAGTTGGGAAAAATAGAAAACATGCATTTTCTTGACATGCGATGTACCGCCTTTTGCAGGTTTTGCATGGTTCTTAGCCGGAGCTGTACTTAAAGGCTCTTCCAACGACAATATCTTAGAGTGGTTCAAATTAGAAAGAGTTGCAGACGACGAAACGGGTGACGGGTGACGATAAAGATGAAATCATGTTATGTACAATGAAGCACAGAAAACATTGGGACAAAGAAAAAATTTCCGATTATCTTTGTATGTTTCATATTATTTGCTTCACAACAATGTCTTGTTTGGAAAAGGACGAATGGTTCGAGGCTATAGAGTATAAACACTGTGATTTTAAATTATGTTAATCAAAGTAAAATCATCGTCTTAGTTTTGCCGTTTTGTAGAATTTTAACATTTTTACCACATATACTGATCTTAGACTGATCATTTGATCCAATGAACAAGTGCATTCTATTTAATCGAAATATGTTTGCAGACCGAGTTGCAGATCAGAGATCAGTTAGGCTAAGCCTCTATAATAGGTCCGTACTTGGTATTATTCTGATTGGCTAAGAATAAGAATAATTCAACATGTTGATTTAATGTAAAATCCGGTAAAGTGTAACATTTCCTTTTCCCAAAAAGCCTCACCTTTTGGATTCACCTGGAGGGTGTACATTCAACTTGTTTTTATCACCTATGCACGTTTGCCTACACATTGATTAACCATTTTCCAAACGATGACGCCTTTTTACTCGCTTCATAGAAAATGCTTAAAAAAACATCGAATAGAGAATGGGGCAATTTTGAAAATCAGCATATTGTCCTTTTGTCACAATATCAATTTCTCAGTGATGCCCAATCTACAGTGCTGACAGCACTTTGATTTCAAATTTTATCCGAGATGTATGTCGATAATCAATTCAAATTCAAAATACATGTATTTTGATTTTCTTAGAAAAAAAGCTATATATGAAAAAATCACCCTTGCATTTGGGACCATTTTAGCGAAAATGTGACATTTTTAAGACGCTACAAACACAATAAAATAATGATTTTCTTCAACTCCAATCAAGACAAAAAATTAACTACAAAAACTAGAGCTCAGATGTATGTCCCAAAATTTTTTTATATTGATTTCTAATCGCTATTGGAAAAATAAATTAGATTTAAAAATTAGACATACCGAAAAAGTCAACATAACGTCAAATCGTCAAAAACGCGTTTTTGTGACATTTTTAAGATGCTACATCACACTCAATATCTTCGCTAGTTGAAGAGATATTGACAAATGCATTTATTTTTTCAAATTTTATCCGAGATGTATGTCGAAAATCAATTCAAATTTAAAATATTTTGATTTTTTTAGAAAAAAAAGCTATATATGAAAAAAATCACCCTTGCATTTGGGACCGTTTTAGTGAAAATGTGACATTTTTGAGACGCTACAAACACAATAAAATAATGATTTTCTTCAACTCCAATCAAGACAAAAAATTAACTACAAAAACTAGAGCTCAGATGTATGTCCCAAATTTTTTTATATTGATTTCTAATCGCTATTGGAAAAATAAATTAGATTTAAAAATTAGACATACCGAAAAAATGACGTTTTTTTTAACAGCGTGACGCTACTTATCTCTTTCTTTCCATTCCTCCATAGTTTGTTTACACCATCCAACTGCCGTAAGATTTACGCTATATCTTCTGTGACATCACTGACGTAATTTGCCAAAGTTTGTGCGCTTTAAAAAGTCTTACTTTTTATTCTTTTGGGATTCTCGCGAGTTTGTTTGGTAATTTCTGTTACACGTGACGACGTCATTTTCTGCGTCAGAGTTTATTTATTTTGTTTATCAAATTGTCTGTATTCAAACAATGTTGAAATTCGACATATATTAATAAATTACGATTCAATATCTTTTATATGATACCAAATACATGTGTGTTTCTCAAACAAGAGGACCATGATGGTCCTATATCGCTCACCTGAACCTAAATGATATGAGCAACACTTTTGTTCAATTCAATTAATATTTATTACTTTAAGACTGAAAAAGAACTTATGGTCAATAAGGTTGTGAAAATCTAACTCATCCGAGATCTAAATTATGGTGCCAAACATTGTACAGGGCTCCAGATAAGAGGGGGTGGTGACTTTTCAAACTGCAATAATGCTGTCAGTGATCATCAAACCCTATGTTGTAGGTACTCATTTGTATCGTCTCATCGAGACGATTCAAATGAGTACCCACAACATAGGATTTGAATTCGAAAAAACATTGTTAGTATGTCTTCACCTCCACATATCTGTAACCCTGATTGTATCCAAGTTTTGTCTTGATTGATAAATAATTGTAGATTCTAGAGTATAAACAAGGTCGATAATAGCCGAAAACAACAATTTTGTCAAATTCAAGGGCACAAAACGCTCGACTTTCTGATCAGATCAGACTGAAAATCAAACTCATATGAGATCTTATGGTTCCCAACATTGTGTCCAAGTTTTGTATAGATTGATCAATAATTGTAGATTCTAGAATGTAAACAAGGCCGAAACCAGCCGAAAATGGCAATTTTGTCAATTTTAAGGGCACATAACTCTCAACATTCTCATCAGATCAGACTGAAAATCAAACTCATCCAAGATCTTATAGTCCCCAACATTGTGTTCAAGTTTTGTCTTGATTGATAAATAATTGTAGATTCTAGAGTATAAACAAGGTCGAAAACAGCAAAAAACAGCAATTTTATCAAATTCAAGGGCACATTACTCTTGACATTCTAATCAGATCAAACTGAAAATCGAAGTTACCTGAGATCTTATAGTCTCCAACATTGTGTCCAAGATTTGTCTTGATTGGTCAATAATTGTAGATTCTAGTGTGTAAACAAAGTCGAAAACAGTAAACAAGAGGCCCAGGAGGGCCTGAATCGCTCCACTGGTTCAAGTGGAAGAATTATCCCATGAATTCTTGTAAGCCTTACACAGCTGCAGCCAAATCTTGATATTTGTGAATAAATTCTGAAGAGAGACTCAAAGAACATTCTTGCAAAGTCTGGTTCAAATTGGCCTTATGGTTGATTTTTAAAGAATTTTCTTATGATTTCACTAAGTCTGATAAGCCCCTTTCTCCCTGCCACGGCCACATTTTTTTGACAAATTTAAAAATTTGTGAACAAATTTTAAAACGAACGACTAAAGGCACATTCCTGCAGAGTTTGGTTCAATTGGGCACACTGGTTGATTTTTAAAGAATTTTCTTATGATTTCTTTAAGTCTGATAAGCCCCTTTCTCCCTGCCATGGCCACATTTTTTGACAAATGTCAAAAATTGTGAACAAATTTTGAACAGAGAGACTCAAAGAACATTCCTGCCAGGTTTAGTTCAAATTGGCCCAATGGTTGATTTTTAAAGAATTTTCTTATGATTTCTTTAAGTCTGATAAGCCCCTTTCTCCCTGCCACAGCCACATTTTTTTGCAAATGTAAAAATTTGTGAACAAATTTGGAAAAGAAAGACTCAAGGCACATTCCTGCCAGGTTTGGCTCAAATTGGCCCAATGGTTGATTTTGAAAGAATTTTCTTATGATTTCTTTAAGTCTGATAAACCCCTTTCTCCCCGCCACGGCCACATTTTTTGACAAATAAAAAAATTTGTGAACAAATTTTGAAAAGAAAGACTCAAGGCACATTCCTGCCAGATTTGGTTCAAATTGGCCCAATGGTTGATTTTTAAAGATTTTTCTTATGATTTCTCTAAGTCTGATAAGCCCCTTTCTCCCTGCCACGGCCACATTTTTTGACAAATGTAAAAAATTGTGAACAAATTTTGAAAAGAATGACTCAAGGCACATTCCTGCCAGGTTTGGTTCAAATTGGCCTAATGGTTGATTTTTAAAGAATTTTCTTATGATTTCTCTAAGTCTGATAAGCCCCTTTCTCCCTGCCATGGCCACATTTTTTGACAAATCAAAAATCCGCGAACAAGTTTTGAAAAGGGTCACCCAAGGAACATTCCTGCCAAGTTTGGTCAAAATTGGCCCACTGGTATAAGAGGAGAAGATGTTTAAAGAAAAAGTTAACGGACGGACGCACGCACGCACGGACGCACGACGGACACAACACCATGACAATAGCCCGCTGGCCTTCGGCCAGTGGAGCTAAAAACAGCAATTTTGTCAAATTCAAGGGCACGTAACTCTTGACTTTCTGATTAGATCAGACTGAAAATCAATCTAATCCCAGATCTTATGGTCCAAAACATTGTGTCCAAGTTTTGTCTTGATTGAATAAAAAGGTTGAAAACGGCCGAAAATGGCAATTTTGTCAAATTCAAGGGCACGTAACTCTTGACTTTCAGATCAGATCAGACTGAAAATCAAACTCATCTGAGATCTTATAGTCCCCAACATTGTGTCCAAGTTTTGTCTTGATTGACCCTTTCCCACACATTGGCGCTTTTGGATGCCCCACAAAATAAAGGCTTTGGAAAACATTGTGACAGCAATTTCTTCATTACCCACAATGTTTTCTACCAAGAAAGACCAAAAAATGTTAAATTTTGTTCAATGGAACTTGTCGTCTGCAACACCTATGATTTTGGACTAGGCTAAAATTTTGTTGTTTGGTAATGGAGTGTAAATCTATTTATATCCTCTATCAAACTACAGAGCTCCAGATAAGAGGGAGTGATGACTTTTCCAATTGTAATAGTTCTGTTATTGTTCATCAAACCCTATGTTGTGGGTACTCATTTGTATCGTCTTGTCCAGACTATTCAAATGAGTACCCACAACATAGGGTTTGGAATTGAAATAACAAAGTTAGAATGTCTTCACCCCCACTTATCTATAGCCCTGAAACTAGATAACTCTACTTATACTGGAAAAAGTAGTGTCAGAGTTCCTTCCCTTAGATTAACTCTTTTTTGAATACAGCAAAAAAGTGGCAATTTTGCCCAATTCAAGGGCACATAACTCTCATCTTTCTGGTCAGATCAGACTGAAAATTGACCTCATCCAAGATCTTATGGTCTCCAACATTATGTCCAAGTTTTGTCTTGATTGATCAATAATTGTAGATGCTAGAGTGTAAACAAACTTAAAAACAGCATTTTTTGACATTCAAGGGCAGATAACTCCGCACTTTCTGGTCCGATCAGGCCCATAATCGAACTTGTCCGAGAACTTATGATCGTACTTGTTTTGGCCAAGTTTGATCAAGATTGAGTAACTTTTGTGGATGCTAGAGTGTAAACACCCCAAATGTTGACGGACGGACGGACGGACGGACGGACGGACGGACGACGGACAAAAAGTGACCACAATAACTCACCTCGAGCACTTCGTGCTCAGGTGAGCTAATAAAAATAACAAATATGCGGTTTTAAACAGAAGTGCATAGCCAATTTTGGCTTGGTCCGCAACTTTTGACGTTACGTCTTACGTATCCGAACCCACTCGAGCGACGTCGTGAACATTCGGCGTTGGAACTTTCCACCGACGAATGTCTACGACGTCGCCCGAACAATTTCGACATCGCGTGAATCTAATTAGTAGTGGACTATCGTAATTACCCCATTCCCATACAATGACACCTTTTGACTCCTTACAAGATAATGGCTTTGGAAAACACTGTTGAAAATGAAGACATTGCTTGTGACAAGCAATTTCTTCATTTCCCACAATGTTTTATACCCCAATAGTCATAAAGTTTCAAAATTTCATCGCATTGAAAATGTCGTCTGCAACTTCTTTCAATTTGGACCACCCTAATATTTTGTCGTTTGGTAATGAATTAAGAAAACTACACTTTTACCTACCATCATCTTCGTACTCTTGGAAGAAATGTACAATCTTCAGTACAAATACCAGGCGACGTTTCCAGAGAAAGTACCCGGCGAGGAAAGTACCCACGACGATAAGGAATACGATAGTGACAGACGCCCCTAGCACGTACCAGTGAAATGTGTGCCGTCTAGGCTGGGTCAATAATTCTGAAAAAAAGATAAGAAGAAATATGTGAAGTGTGAAATTTGGTATGGAAAGGGGTCCTTAAAGCATCTGATATCAACAAGAGTCCAGACGCAAACGCGCAGTCTGGTCAGAGACCATGCTCTCTGAAGGTTGCTTTTTAAAAAGGTTATAACGGAAGTAATCGGTAAACGGCATGACTCATTTCAACGTTTCCACAAAAAATACTCGGATAAGATAGTACCGACGACAATCAGAAATGCGATAATCACAGACGCCCCTAGAACGTACCAGTGAAACGTGTGCCGTCTAGCCTGGGTCAACAGCTCTAAAAATGATAAAAAAAAGTGAAAATAACTTTTGGTGTGAAAAGGGGTCTTTAAAACATTTAAGATCAACATTGGTCCAGATCAGCCTGCGCAAACGCACAGTCAGAGCTCATGCTTCTCTCTATGGGTTGCTAAAGGATAAAATGGGAGTTATGGAAACACTGCACGGCTCCTTTCAACATTTCCGGAGAAAATATAATGTACTCAGATAAGATAGCACCGACAACAATCAGGAATACAATAGTCACAGACGCCCCCAGCACGTACCAGTGAAATGTGTGCCGTCTAGCATGGGTCAACAGCTCTGACAATATACAGATAAAGTATAAACGTAAGTGTTTTTTCGTAAAAGTTCTCGGCGCAAAAGGTTGCACTTTATAATCACTGGTGGTGAACTCGGCCAAAGCGAAGGACGTTTTTCGCTACAACAAGGTACAAATATTTTGCGTTTAAATGTGAGTTTAAAGATCTGATTGGATAGCTTTTCTAATAACAATGAATTTGTTCTAAAAATAGACCGGGTTTACCGATATGTATTGACAAATCGTCTGTGTTGTTATAAAATCTCGTAACTACGGCTTTATCGAAGCCGCAGTTACGATATTTTATAACAACACCGACGGAATACATTGATCGCGAAAAAACGTCCCTCGCTTTGGCCGAGTTCACCACCGCTGATAATGTTCATGGGAATAGTACAAAACAAGCTTATTCCTTTTGAAGCTAATGCTAAGTACTGGTACTTTTACTAGTACTAGAATTGGTGGTACTCTTTTGCTATGTGATTGAAAAGGTAGGGTTATACTAAATTACGAATGATACATGTATTATAATAATCTTAACTTCGCATAATGGAATCGTTTCTGAAATAACTTGTTATAGTAACTTATTTTTTATTACAATTGTTACAGATTTGTATCTTACAGATTTGTATCACGGTGGTTAATCACGTGACTTAGAATATCAGAAAATCTTCAATATATTTGTTAATACTTGGCCAATCGGAATTCGGTTTAAGGCAGAGAATATTGGGAAATGCCAAGAATAAGCTGGACAAGGTGGATTTTTGAAAAAAAAAAAAAAAAAAAAAAAAAAAAAAAAAAAAAAAAAAAAAAACTACCGATAAGAAAGTTATTGAAGATCAACCGAAATTTTGGTTGATCTCAAATAACTTTTTCATCAGATGAATTGTTTTTTTTTTCTTCAAAAATCCACTACGTCTTTCTTATACGACGTATGTCCACCTTCCCTGCTTCAAGCCGAATGTAAATCGTTCCCGCATTTACAAAATTATTGAAGATTTTTCCGAAATTGTTGTACCACGTGATTATTCACCGTGTGTATGTGGTACCTGATAGGCAAGGCTTTTTTTTCTTCAAAACCACATTTCGATTATGATCATACATTCCTATCCCTTTGCCAAACGAAACCTTTTGACTGGTGTATTAAAATCAATGTTACCAAGTGTGGAAAATGTATATCACAGCAAGAAAAACATTGTGAGAAAACGCCATGATTATAAGCTTCTTCTATTGTCACAAATCTTTTTTAAAACTTAAAACTAGTTAGCAAAGCCAGAACCAGTGCTTATTTAGGAAATGGTAAATTAACTCTGAACATAAGATATGGAGTGCCATTATCGATACGTCTCAGCATCGCAAGCGACGTCACGTCTCAGTAAACGAGGTTTTGATACATTTGTTCATATATCATAAGTGTTAAATATGTTTATTATAGCATGACAAGCATTATGAGAAAAGAACAAATATTGGTTATCAGAGTTAACTTCATTTACCTCGTTGTATCAACAATCTTAATTTAACACGTAGGCTACATCAAGATGACGTTTGTTTGCGGAAAGGGTTTTAAGTTAATTGGGGTTTTCTTTTCTCAAAATCATTTCGATAATTTCTTGGACGTTCGTAATGTCATCAAAACCAAAGCTTGTTTGGGAAAGGGTTTGAAAATAAGTAGGTGCATAAAATATTAAGCGCCACCGATACGTCTCAATAGCGTAAGCGACGTCTCGTCTCATATGTAACGAGATTCTGATGTATAATGTAACGGTAACGTAAATTACGAGTGTTTGATATGCGTATGGTTATAGAATGAACACCAATGTGAAAAAAAGAGAGAGAGAAAAAAACACGGTTATTAACATTTTCTTCAATGTTACCAAAGCCCCCATGACAGAATTCATCAAAGCTAAAGTTTATACAGGTACGACCAGGTATCTTTTTTCAGAATTGTTTGATATTTTGAAACGTTTATTTTTCGCACGAGTTTCAAAACAAATTCTTTTATCGGAAAAAAAATTAAATATGTAGGCCTTTTATCGATGCTTTAAAAAAACTCGTAACTGCAGCTTGATATTGGCTGCAGTTACGAGGTTTTTGTTGAAAAGCAACGATATGCATTTTAAAATATTTAGCGCCACCGATCCGTCTCGATAACGTAAGCGACGTCGCGTCTCCTACAACGAGCTTCTGATGTATTACGTAACGGCAAAGTAAATTATAATAGATCGATTACGAGCATGTTTCGGCTGTTAATTTGCATGAAATCGTGAACTTTTTGTGGTTACATATGTCCTTACACCAAATTAACTTTTACAAAAAAAGTTAAAAGCCGATTTTATGACCATCGCATAAATTCACACATGAATAAGTAAGTTCAGTTCATACATTTTTTTACACCAAGACTTCTACGATCGACATAGATCTTTATATCTTAATTTAATTAAGGTAAGAAGGGCCTAATTAGCACCAAAGAGCCAGCGGCGAAATTTGAAAAGTGCTAGTAATTCCTAAACTGTGTTACATTTCCATTCCATATATAAACATAAGCATTTTGTACGGTGTAGTTTGAGTTTGTTGGGATGTTACGCCGTTTTCAACTGCCAGGGTCGTACGGTTTAGAATTTTGAATAAAGGCATATTTATGGAAATATTAGACAGAAATGTTCAAAATTAACTCCCTTGCATATGAATAGCTAGAGTAAAATAATCTTAATTTTTTGTAATTATTTTCTTCTTGAAGCATATTCTTGATATCCGGCACGGTGAATCAACTTATGTGAAGTGTATTTACAAGTGAGTGTAATTTGATGCATTTCGTATAGCCAGAAAGTAGAGTTCTTAATTAGGCCCTTGTTACCTTTATTAATATAAATTCGATCAATATTAATTAACCACATTTTCTCATTTCACATACATTTGCCTGATAAATGGTGCATGGTTGAATTGTACGGTGGGCCAAGTAGTTTGAGAAAACATAAGAAAACGTCTCTAGATGCACAAATCGTCGCTTTTCTACGAAAACCTCGTATCTGCAGCTTGTTTTAAGCTGCAGATACGTGGTTTTTGCAGAAAAAACAGCGAAATGCCTCTTTTGACCATGACTTCTAAATTCGTTGATTATATGATATTCCTTTGTTCATATGTCTTATCAAGTATTATTCATATCAAAATTACATACTGTAGTTTTTATTATTAAAGATATCAAACCTTGAAATTCTGATTTAATCCTTTACCGAACAAGACCTATTTTTGACCGCCGAAAAAGATGAGTAAACAGTGAACGAAGAAAGAAAATGCTTTTTATCAAGATTTTCTCCTTTTTGATCAATATTTTGTCTGTGTTACATAGCTGTGTTTGAAATTTTTAGAGAATGAACCCTTTTCTAAACACCAAAATTCCAGATTAATAACAGGCAAAACCTGTTAACTACAGAGGATTAAATGTTTTTGAATAAACATAGGAATTATGTACAATAAAGCACATAAAATATTGAGGGAAGTGAAACTATTCAGAATATCAGCGGGTTTCTTCTTTTCTGTCCATACTTCACGGTGGGGATTGTGCATGATGGGATGGATAACGAATTTGGAGTATACGGACAAATTGTGCCTCGCTTCAGGTAAGAAATTGTGCAATAATTTTCTTATTTCTGCTCCAATTTTCAAGCGGTTTGTTGCATGTACCCCGCATTAGTGAGCTCTTTCCTCGGATATATGACTCGTTTGTAGAATCTTTGTACTTTGTCCAAAAATTGATCCCAACCGACCAGAAAAACGACAAAAAATTCAGGCCCCTTTTCTAGTCGGTTGGGATCGGTTTTTGAGAAAAGTACATGGAAGTTCCAGATAAATAATACATCTGAGAAAAGGGCTCAGTAAGACGGAGTACATGCAACAAACCGCATGAAAATTGACGCAGAAATAAGAAAGTTATTGCACAAAATCTTACCTGAAGCATGGTTAATTTGGCCGTAGTCGTTATCATTTCGCTTTCTGGTCGGTTGGGACAATATTTCGGAAAAAAGTATCATGAGCTATCTAATATGTCATACATCCGATGAAAGAGCTCGATAAGGCGGGGTACATGCAGCAAACCGCTTGAAAATTGATACAGAAATAACAGCGTTATTGCAAAATGTCTTACCTGAAGCGAGGCGAGTTGGCATCAAATTTTGTGCAAAAAATAGACTGAGTTAACCGTTATGTTTTGATAAACCGTCGGTGTTGTTATAAAATCTCGTAACTACGGTTTGATTCAAGCCGTAGTTACGAGATTTTATAACAAGACCAACGAAATACTATTTATTTGTCCGAAATTACGTCACGGTTTACTTGATAAAATCGTTCCCTATTGTCGGTAGTCGTTATCCATCCCATCATGCACAATCCCCACCGTGATACTTTGTATCCAACTTTTCTTCAGAGACATCAAAATCCAGATGTTTTATATTATGCACAGCGCGCAAAATAAAAACTTTCCACATAGGACATTTTTATAAAAATGTTAATAATTAATGAGCGTGGTGTAAAATGCACCAACTGTTGTGATGCGATTAATCACTTTTTTCTACCATTTTTACACAATCTTTATCACTATCATAACTAGGCTGAATGCATGCAAACCCACGTTTACCGTCGATTGAAACTTATACCGTTGCCTTTCAACGAAAACCTTGTAACTGCAGCTCATTTTAAGCTGCAGTTACGAAGGTTTCATTGATGAAAAGCTGCGACATGATAGGTTGAGAGAAAAATCAACCAAATCTACCGAGAGAGTACGATAAAGAGAGCCATTTACCAGAAGAATCAGAGGGAACGGGAGTTGGGGACAGAACATGATCGTCAGAAATAAATATGTGACCCGTCACGCTAAAAGGGACCTTATCCGAACTCCAAAATCCACCTTTTGACAAACTTGTCAGACTCAGCAAAGGTCAACCAGATACCGTATGCGAAAAATGAACATGTAGTAAGATAGGAAAACATTCCGGATTTAGAAAATTGTATAAAAGTGAAAAATGTCGGCCCTAGTTTGGCTGCGCGGACTGCGCAGACTGACTAGGGTCGATATTTTTCACACTTCCTATAAGGTCCCTTTTAGCGTGACGGGTCACATTATATGAATGATAGTTGGATAGGGGAAGAGATGATAATAATGTTTGAGTTATTCATTGACAGACAATGAGAGACGATGGAAGACACACACGGACGTTTTATCTTGTAGTCGCGTTTTGCAGCCCTAAAGACGCAAATTACATATAAACTTGGATGATCCATTACCATGCAGTGACGATTTTAGACACCCAATGAGATAAAGGTTTTGGAAAACATCGTGGAAAATGAAAATATTGCTTGTGAACGACAAAAACGTTAAATTTAATTCACTTGATATTGCCGTCTGCAACATCTTTGAATTTCAGTCTAAAATATGGCGTCTGGAAATGGGTTAAATTGTGATGCCCGCCGACGCTAAATGGCGTAATATTTGTCTGAAATACGCGATAATTGTGACGGATTTATGATTCACGCGAAATTATTTCGAAATAAAGATTTCTTACAGATAAAATGATTCCCTTATTTTCTTGTTTTGTTGATGTCCTTTTTAAATGTGACACATTTCAACCTTAGAACCGCGAACTGATGTACGTATCCGTATTTGTGTTTTTAAAATGATAAATTTTATTATGACAGAGGCGGCTTAAAATGGCGATGAATACTTTTCTATCCGTGACCATATCTTTTAAAAGTCAATCTTGAACGTTATTTTTTTTTTCTTTTGCATACTTGTGATCAAGAACGTCGATTAAGCACGTTAGAAAATCGAGATTGAACGTTGTCGAAACGCCAATAACGTTATGCCTAGCAATGTAAAACATCCAAATGGAAACTACAATTGTATGATTCTTTTAATTGATTTTTCATTTTATACATATATAAAGTTGAATGGGAGCTAACGTACATTAAATCCATTACGCTGAATTAGGGACTGCAGAAATCGAATTTGGATGTAAAAGGAAATGAAGAGCGTGACATCCCAAATGTTATGTTCAGGACTGTAAATAACGTTAGATCTAAGATTGAGATTGAACGTTAGGGAGCATTGAAGAAGTTACGTAGATTACGTTAAGCTCATTACTGTAGAACTTCAAGTTTAAAGCCATCAACTTCACGCCTCTAGCTAACGTACATTGACTCCATTACGCTGAATTGGGGACTGAAGAAATTGAGGTTGAACGTAAGAGCACATGGAGAGCGTAACATCACAAAAGTTATGTTCAGGACTGTAACGTTAGATCTAAGATTGAGATTGAACGTTAGGGAGCATTAAAGACGTTACGCCTATTACGTTATGCCCAGTACTGTAGAACATCAAGTTTAAAGCCATCAATTTGACGCCTCTAAAACGACAGTCTTCGCCCTAAAAAATCGATCTTAATTATTCATACCCTTCGCCCATAATTATGTGCTTAACAATACGTTACGTAATTAACGTAAATTATCCTCACGTTTATCGACGTAGAGCCTATGAAAGTTTTAGTAAGACGTAGAAAACACTATGATGGTCAAATTGCAGGTAGTAGCACAAATCTACCTTTTAAGACGTACTTTTTGTTGATTTATTGTATATCTATTAAAGTTTTTATAAATTAGGACTATACACTACTCATGCTTTCAACGATATGTGTTTAAATAGAAAAAAGAAGTCACGTCTTTTTGTTATACCAAGGATTGGCTTTTGTCATTAAAACCCTTTCACAAACGAAATTTTAGACTGTTCCGATTTGAAATGTTCTATAAGGTGTGTCAAAAAGCGCCATTCTTTGGCAAAAGGGTAATACTATCTAAATCTTACGTTATATATTGTGACCTGCTTTTAAAAACTATAAAACTATGACCTTAAAATGTTGACATCACGAGTTTAACATTTCTTAAATCAAAGGAATAACTCGGTCAGTGAAAATCATCTTAGTTAAGAAAAAATATGATTGTGGTACACTATGCCCTAATATTTCGATTCAATGTGCATGTAATAGCGAACGATTTTATCAAGTTAAGGACAGATCCTCCAGTTATTACTGCGCAACTTACTGCGCATATCCTAAATAACGAAAAAAAGCTGTTTCAGTAATTGACCTTTTCAGCAAATGTATTTTTTACATAAAGTTAATGTTTGGTTGATAAATGACAATACCATTTTCGGTTATTTTATTTTTTTTTCTGTTTGGTCAATTAAAGTGTAATAGTACTCGGATGGTACATTTCGCTTTCTGTTACACGCTCAACATGTGGCGTTAGCGATAGGAAACGGATCAACAAAAGGAAAATGGTGTCTTTATGAGCTAGTCCGCTTCAGATGGACACAAAAGATGACACTTTTTATTATCTAAAGCTGGTAATAAGGAAGAAAATGGATAAAAGTAGTGAAACAATTTCGGACAGAGCTGCAAAAAGTAAACCAAATTTTACTTACAACTAAGAAAAATGCTTGGTTTGATATATTTTTCTTGTTTTTGTTTTTTGTAGGTATGACCAAGCACTATGTCTATACCGAAAAAGAAAATATTCTTACCGCTGGAATATTTTTTATTATCAGAAACGTTGCGAAAAAAGGGCAATTTCAGCTACTTTTGAAAGAATGTTCTACTAAAAATTTCAAAATCATCACTAAATTTTCCCAAATTGATATTCGTTTAGACAGAATAAAACATATTGAACACAAAAGAGACTTATTTATGTAATCCTGGTCATTTCGAACACCTTTTTGTGTGTATTTAAGTGACATCTCATTTTTGCAATTTTAGACAAGAATAGACTCCCTTGAAATCCAAGAACTTTTTAATTCGTTTGGTGACCTATAGTTTTTAAGTCATTTTTTTACTTCTCATATATTTAAATAGCAGTACAGGAAAAATATAAAAATAATCTTACCGTAGGAAATAAATGGAGGATCTGTCTTTAACTGCGATGTAGTTCCGGACAAACAAATAGTAACTCGTAGGTGATGTAACTACGAATTGACACAAGCCATAGTTACGATGTTTTATAACAATACCGACGATTTATCAATACATAATGGTAAACCCAGTCTGTTTTTAGCACAAAATTCATTGCTATTCTTGTTTCAATTTAGTTCTGCGCGTTATCACCAGCCAGCCTCATTCCGAGTATCCCAACAGTCATTCCGATTTGCCAAGACATAGCCTACACCTTTTCCGATTCGATGGCTTGCTATTCAAATTAGATTTATACTTTAATATGCCTAATGCGGCTGATTTCTGACAATTCAAATCAGGATTTCGAGGTATGATATTTTGTCAGAAATCCGTCTAATTAGGCATATAAGTTTTGTTTCGATACCCTGTGATCTAGATAATCGATTTTGAAATGTTGGTGAATACGCCCCCAAATTATTCTGTCGGAAAAGTTCAATATTGATTTAAATCCTTTCTGGTATCAAAGGCAAACTATGAATCACCGAAACATCTACATGATGTATATTTTGGTTCTTAAAGCGACATTTATTGTAAGGGTAATATTTTTTCATTGAACTCAATTTCCTTAGTCGACAATCTCAACCCATTACAACTCAGTAGCTCTTTTTAGCGAGCCGGGACTTTATGTCCGGGGAGCAAATGTCACAGCCCTAGTGTCGGCGTCGCGTCCCGTCCCGTCCCGTCTTCACATGAAAAACTTTAACCTGGTCTATATCTCAGGCACTATTAGAGATACAGCCTTGATATTTCACACATAGATACTGCTCGACAAGACCTTTCATTTGGGACCATGACCTTTGACCTAGTGACCTTGACCTTGAACTTTGACCTACTTTTCAAAAACTTTAACCTGGCCTAGATCTATATCTCAGTCATTTTTACAGATACAGCCTTGATTTTTTCACACATGGATACTTCTTAGCAAGACCTTTCATTTGGGACCATGAATTTTGACCTAGTGACCTTGGAGTTTGACCTACTTTTCAAAAACTTTAACCTGGCCTATATCTCATACACTATTATAGATAGAGCCTTGATATCTCACATATGGATACTTCATGCTATGACCTTGACCTTGAGACCATGACCGTAATCCGAGTCTTCTCTGATGTAAATACGCTCTTTGATATTTTGAGTTTTCGCTATTTACATCAGAGAGCGTTGCTCTTTGAAAAAATCAAGAAGTTCTCCACAAATTCTGGCGCATCGTTCACCGTCCGATCTTAAACGCTATCGTTAAAACCCCTGATTATATCGATCAATGAACCATTTATTGTCATACATGTTGAAAAATTTACGACAAAAAAGTATTTCTAAAAGGTTTATATGCAATGTTTTGCAACAACCCTCACCTGAGCAGCCTTTGTTTGCCTTGACCTTCCATTCAAAACCAAAGGTTATACTCTTCCAGCAGGCCGATTTGAAATGAAATTTTTGGTCAGGTATGACAAAAAATGATTTATTGATCTATACCCTACAGTGTTTTACCGAGTGATTCGATATGATACACAAAAACAAAACTTCACTACTTGTAACGTTACCGAACTTTCCGCTGTTTTCAAAGAGCAACGCTCTCTGATGTAAATAGCGAAAAATCATTATATTATCAAAGAGCGTATTTACATCAGAGAAGACTCGGATTACCATGACCGTTGACCCAATGACCTTGGTCTTTGACCTTGGACTCTTTTATTTTGTAACAAGCTCTCGTATAGGCGAGCTACGTTGTCCGCAGACAACTCTTGTTAATTCCTACGGTTTGAACAAACAATAGCTCCTTTTAACTCTTTTCATTTTCAACCTTAAACGTCTGGCAATCCTCTAATCTAAACTTTTCTTCTACATGATTAGTAAGTTAGATTTATAGCTTTTAAGACCATTATATAAAATATGCACTTTCTTCTTTAAAAGAAAGAGTTTGCAATTAAACATGACTGGGGTTTGATAACTTCTTCAAAATTGCTTGAAAATTACTCTGGAAATACAGGGTGTTCCATAAAAAACGGAATCCTTATTCGAAGTCAAATATTTTAAAGCGTAAGCAAATAATTTATTTTCTGAATATGCAGTATACAATATACATTATTGTTGCATAATGTGTTCTAAATTTAATTTCAAAATATGTATTGGTTCAAAAGTAATTATGCAATTTAAAAATGACGCTAAAAACCGATCTAACATAATATCGATTTTTGCGTCTTGGTTTTTTTTTCGTGAAAGCGCAATGACGGCCAGCTGTTGAATTCTTTACTGTTGTACATGCACGTACTCATTTCTCAAAATTTAATATAGATCTATATACTCTCTTAAGAACAGAGCACATTCTCTCTTCATTCCATTATGATATAATGATGATCTGTTCCCGCGGGGTCATTTCACGTCTAATCTCGGGGCTTTGGTGGGATTTCGGTATCCAATCGTTGGCTTTACAAAACAAAACAATTTAAAAAGCTGATACAAACTCTCATTGGCTGACGCTTCAAATTACCGGCTTCAGCCAAAAATAGAAGCGACGTAATGTATACGTAATCAAACAAGATAAAACTGAATGATTTTGATTCGATAATTCAAATGTTACTGGCTTCAGCCAAAAATAGAAGCGACGTAATGTATATGTAATGGCCATGCAAGATAAAGCTGAATGATTTTGATTCGACAATTCAAATGATGTGCTATAATTAGATTATGACGACCAAATAGGCTGTTTGTGTACCAAAAAAGGCAGAGGTCATATTTGATGGTTAATCAATAGACCTCGGCTTTGGAGAGTAAGATCTATACAGTTGCCGCACGTACAAATTGGGTCCATAGGGTGGTTGAATATATCAATTTTAAAGTACTTGTAACTTAAGCGCTGATCAGAATGTTGGTCAATTATGAAATAAGTTAATATGATTATTAGTGATTATTTCTGAATTAATTTTGTTATTGAAATTTTGCAAAGAAAAGGTTCACCATAGTAGATGTTCAGTATCCAAATAATGAGAGGTCTGTCAAAATGACGACATTTGCCACAACAGGAAGCTACCGGCAAACTCAGCAGCATTTCCTACAACTTTTCCCACTTCGCGCGCATCCTCCAAAATCCCCAATTCATGGAAATATTTTTAGGTATAGTCAGACTGGAACATTTCATTTTGGCTACCTCGCAGCTCTACTTTAAAAGATTATTTATTAGCAGAAAAGATTAAGTACAAATGCACTATTATGAATAAACTGTATCAAAATTTCTCTTGGCTTGTATTGAATACATTAAACAATTGTGAAGAGTCATTTTTTCAGTGTGTACGCGCTGGCTAACAGAAAGATCGATATCGTGTTAAAATGATTTTCCGAGTACATACATTTGAATGCCAATATCTACAAAACTTATAAACATTTTAAACCAAATCTCAAGTGTTTCTATTGCATATCCGAATATGGTGGAGAAATAATACTTTAAACACGAGCATATCACTTTCAAAAATGGGTTCTGTTTTTATGGGTTACACTGTACATCTAATTAAAATGATTTTGGTCTCATTCATTTCCTTAATATTGTATTTCAAAGATTGTATAACAAAGAAATTCTTAAAAAGTTTATAAAATAGTTGTTATATTTCTGTTTGAAGAAAAATAAAATTCAACACCAAACAATGAAAGGGTACTACACTGGTAAACAGCTTTCAAATTGGACCAGTCCAAGATTTTGTTGTTTGGGAAAGGGTTAAAACCACCTTTGACCCCACCTGTCTAAGCGGTAACGGGATAACCAAAGAATTGTTGTGTCACGTGATTCCCCGCACTGGACATGAATCAGGTCAAAGACTGATTGAATATCCCCAAATTGTGGCAGCTCCATATGGTATACTTCATGCCCTTCAAACCAATCCGCTATATTGGCGCTAAACTCAATCAAATCACTGATTACATTCGTTCAGTTTGGTAGACTGGCAGACTTGGGGGCTGTCATGCTTTTCAAACACGTCAAACCAATCTTTTCTAGTGTTTGGCAATAAGTGAATGACTTTCATGAAAAGTACGCGACGCCCTTGTCAAATCGGATTTGAAGTTTATTAAAATTTCATAGAATGTTTATTAGTTTGAAACAATTTGATCCTAATACTCTACCCTTTGTTAATTTGCTGAACGGTGACATATCAGATAGTCCCAATAAGACTTTTCATAGAATGTGGATGAAAACAAATGACATAAACATTTCTTCTTTCGTTTCTTTATTTCACAAATCTTTCTTAAATAGGGTCTACAAAACCAGGCATTGTTTTGAAAAGGGATGATCGTTTCAAGAAAAGTAAATCTTAAACCCTAATATGGGGACGCTTTTGGAAAACTTCGAGGTCTACGATAGAAGAAACTACTTACGGCGCAGAGCTAACGTATATGAAAGAAGGTGTAGAAGACATAGTAAATCACGACAGAGGTATAAAGTGTGTATGCTATGGCACGAAAAAGTTCAAAGAAAAGTGGAAACTCTTGAACAGAGCTACAGATAAGTGTGTGTGTGGGGGGGGGGGAGGGGGGGGGTGTGGGGGGTGAAGACATTCTAACTTTGTTATCTTAATTCCAAACCCTCGATGAGACGATTCCAATGAGTACCCACAATATAGGGTTTGATGAACAATAACTGAAATATTGCATTTTAAAAAGGCATCACTCCCTCTTATCTGTAGCTCTGCTCTTGAGTATCTGCATTTTTTCTAATCTACTTCTATAGCAGAGATATCAAACCAATCTCTCATTTTGAAAAGGATTAGACTTTGCTTTCGCACAAAAACTGTTTTATAAACCAAATTTGTCGACTGTTCAAATCATCCCTCGAACAGGTATAAAATGGCGACATTTGGAAAAGGATTTAGTCTTGCTTTGCAAAGCAGCAAATCATATAACCCAAGTCAGAGTCGAGTCGATTCCTTAAGCAATTGATTTACGTTAGTCTCTGGACATAATTCTAACTGACATGGTATCACCTGTGCACATTATAACGATTACATTGTTATCATTGCTGGTATACAGATAAATCTTTTATTTTAATGCTCCATCTTTGACAGACATATAACAGATATCAATTCTATGTATCGTCGTTTTTCAACAAAAACCTCGTAACTGCAGCTTAACATAAGCTGCAGTTACGAGTTTTTTGTTGAAAAGCATCGATATATATTTCATATCAGGTCCGTAGGAACAGGGGAGCTAGCCCCCCCCCCCTAAGTTGGCCAAAAATGCCGATTTTTCCTTATTTCACACTGAAAATGTAGGGAAAATCCAATTTAGCCCCCCATATTTAGACCCTTGGGCTTTAGCCACCCCAATATGAGATTGCTTCCTGCGGGCCTGCATATATCCACGTTTGTTTGCGTTATCATTGTCCGGTAACTATGATTATCCGGTATAGGTGCAGTTATATTCTGCATTTTTTGTGGTTAAAACGATTTTTTCCTAGGAGAAACGATTACATGGAGACTTATATCGAGGTTTGGCTCGCGATTCTCATAGAGTCAGGAAAATCATTTGAATTTTGAAGCTTATCAAATCGCGGCTGTATCCTGCTAAAAAGCGCTAATTTGCCGTGTTACATCGTTCATTTCCATAAATGGAAGAACAAATTATCCAATTTGTTTCACACATCTTAATGATATTCAAAACTTAACCCTTTCCCGAATGGCAAAATTTTAGGGCTGTCCACTTCAAAAACTGCCACAAATGACAAAATGGGCGTTATTAAAAATAGGATTTGTGTAAATAATGGCACAGAAAATATTGAGACAAAAGGAGAAACTGCTGGTTATCAGCAGTCTCTTCTTTCGTTTCAATGTTTTCCCAAGCCATTTCTTCTAGGGACGTCAAAACCAGGTCTTGTTTGGGAAAGGGTTAAACATTCATTTACACAGTATGTGGATCTGTATATTTTGTAACAAATTTTGTAATATGCAACAAACAGTTTGCAATAACATTCGTCGATGAAAAAGAAAAAGAAATCATTAATTAACGACATGTTATAGCTCAAAATAAATGGCATGGCAGAGCATATCTAGCTA
Source organism: Fragum sueziense (assembly GCA_963680895.1). Classification (NCBI taxonomy): domain Eukaryota; kingdom Metazoa; phylum Mollusca; class Bivalvia; order Cardiida; family Cardiidae; genus Fragum; species Fragum sueziense. Next base: position 61,274,971 of record OY804594.1, on the reverse strand, counting down.
ATAGATAGAATTGCTCTGACGGTTCATTTATTGTGAGCAGCAGCAGCAGCAGCAACAACAACAACAACAACAACAACAACAACAACAACAACAACAACAACAACAACACTGGATATGACATTTTGAGAAACTAATTTAAAAGTTTTATCTTAGCCATTACAGCACCTGTGAGGGTTTTATAACGAATATAATTTGATCAATGACGATATAAATACGAATATTTTATTTTAATGGTCTATCTTTGACAAGAAAATATGTATTTTTGACCTAGAAATGATATATTTCTTACGTTGAGTTATCCTTGACCTCCATATCGTCGCTTTTCAATAAAAAAAACAAACTCGTAACTGCCGTTTCTTTTAAACTGCAGTTACGAGGTTTTTGTTGAAAGCCATCGATATGCAAAAATATCTACTACATATAACTTCGACCAACGTTTACTGTTTTAACGATTTCCCACTGCTTTCAGGAACGGCTTTAACGTCGACGTCTAATCTCGCGACCTCTGCGATATCTCATTGTCCAAACGTCGATGGACTAAATAACAACAGTAATACAAAATACAAAATCTAACGCAAAGAAATATATCCTTTGTACGGAGAATAACCACCATCGTGAAAATCGTTGTCTTATCGTCGCTTTTCAACGAAAACTTTGTAACTGCAGCTTAATATTCGTTGAAAAGCAGCGTTATGCAAGGAAAATGAACACCGTGAGCAAAGGAAACCATCTTAAATCATTTTAAATCAATCTATCTGGACTATAATTGAGTCTTGGGATGGACGAAGGCCCGTTATTGCATCAGAGGCCAACACGGATGTTCATCAGCTTGTACGTGAATTTCATGCATTTTGTTGATGTCCATTCGTGAAGTATTAAAGGAGAAGAAGAAAGGTCCGATATAGCATATTGCCTCTAATAATATAATCATTTATACTTTGTAACTAAATCATTTTACCCCAGAGTTTTAACTAAATAATTATACCCCAGAGTCTTGCTACCCTACATGACGTCATGTAGCGAAGCAAGACACTGGAACCACCCGTATCCGAGGATGATTTTTCGAGTCAATTCAGAAACGGCAATGAATAGGGAACGATTTCATCAAGTTAGCAGTGACGTAAGTTCGGACAAACAAATAGTTTTTCGTGGGTGTTGTTATTAATTCTCGTAACTACGGCTTGATTCAAGCCGTAGTTACGAGATTTCATAACAAAACTGACGGCTAATCAAAACAAAACAGTTAACCCAGTCTATTTTAGCACAAGATTCTTTGCCATTTGAACGTGTCTAAAATGTCTACACCTGGAAAAGGTAAAGACAAAAGATAAATCGTTTTACGTTAAGTGTTTCGCACCTGTGCGCCTCAAACCAATCATTTACATTGACAGAAAGCCATATCCACCCTTCTAATGTTCATTTTTTATGCAAAGTGCATACTATTTTTTTCATCAAAGGAATAATTGGTTCAATAGCAAAAATGCTCGGTACAGTTTTACAATAACCCTTTCCCAAGTATGGCCTCGTTTTGACGTTTATACTACAAAAGGCGTCAAGATTTTAAGGGAAAAAAAAAAGAAAAAAAAAAAAAAAAAAAAAAAAAAAAGAAAAAAAAAATAGAAAAAGAGGAAGAACATATATTTGGATCTCTTGTCCGAAAATATTTGTTATCAAATATTTTTCATAAATAATGTCTTTATCAATATCGACTTTGTAATCCGCGTCCGTTGATATTTTGAATGAGTCTATGTTTTGCTCATCTGGGATATGGTTAAGTTTTGCGTGATGCCTGTCAAAAGACCGATATATGGACACGAAATTGATGGTTTATAGATTAACACTATTAATACTTGCAGTGCACGTGTATCATCTATACAATAATAATGCAAAGCAATCAAAATATTACTTCCTATAAATGCATGTGACTTAAATTGCCATTATAATCGATGTAAGAAATACGAATAGATGGTCCATACCTTTTGCATAATAATTTAGAAAGTTGATTTGAATCGTAAAATCATTTGTGATCCGTCACTCTCAAAAATGTAACAAGAGAGTAAATAATAGTTCTAATAGGCCTACTTACTCTCTTGTTATATCTTTTTGTGTTTTTTTTCTCCATTTAAGGTTACAAGCAATGCTATGCTAGACCCCTATGACCCATAGTAAAAGAGTGTGCAAACGCTGGTCTTTTGTTTCATGGCCCAAACGAATAATTCTATACCAAACGAGTCAACCTTTCACAGTTTTTGAATATTTTAAAGCTGGAGGGTAACAGATGGTCTAATTGCAAAGAATGATTTTTTTTGAAAAAATATGCAAAACTTTTGTGTTGGCCACCTCAGAATGGTTAATAATATGCGATTCAGACAGAGATTGAGCAGAAATTATAAGAGAGATAGCCGAATCTAGGGAGAATCCAAACCCAAATTCAACCCCGTCACAGATGCGGTTGAATTTATTTTTCAACTGTCACGCATGCGCATACAGCGCGGACCAAGATTCAAATGAGATTCATACTTGAATTTCAATATGGCGTCATCATGTGTGTTGTGACGTCATTTAAGAAAGTCGCATGTCCTACTGTTTTTGACCTACTTTCGACATCGCTTCATGAATTTGGTATCAAATTGCGAAAAAATGAGTCGTTGCTTCAATGGTTTGTCGTAATCATTTAGTCAGGTCATATAAAGCTTAGAAAGTGTACATTTCGTTTGTTTTTGACAAATTTTGGGTCCAAATCTGGGAAATAGTAGCTTTAAGCATATTCATATCTCAAATTTACCCTGTTAAGGGGGAATGCTCCAGTTTTTCGGAACACTCGGACATTACTGTAGTAAATTAAATGTTTCGTACCAATATGTTTCGCTACCACATTTTCAATAATATAACACATCATTACAATTTACCATTTTCGACGGTAACAGCATATTTATTATGCGAAACTGATTTCCTCGATATGGAAATTGATTATTTAGAGCAAAACAGTCGTAAGTGTGTATGCAGTTACCACTGTTTTGCGTCATTTTATTCATGTGTAGCTGATAAAAAATGCTGTAATTCACTAATAAGTGCGCTGACCTATACATTTTCTTTTTGAATTATTACCAGGACATGTTGCTTAATACAACGAGGGAGTTTTATCAAATTATATTATGTAGAACTTGAAATATTTCCAAAAATATGCAAATTTTGACCTAAAACACTCCAGCTTCGTTGACCTAACCGAACACGTGAGCATGTTGTTTTATACATTTACGTGTTTATAATAGCACATATTTTGGGGTTTCTGTTCGTATTAAATGTAAGACGTTACTTTAAATCCGTTTTGGGGACTAAACCATGAATATACAACATTTTATTAGCATTTAGTGACCTTGGACAGGTGCAAGAAATTGTGCATTTTTTCGATGTAGGGTTATGTGATACGAATGCCTATAAAATTCAAACAAGATCGCTGACCACCCATTTTTATTTTATTTTTCAACTGGTAATAACGTATAATTTCAACATAAAAAATATAAATAAATTCTATTATTGGGAAAAAATTAGGAAACTGGAGCATTCCCCCTTAAAGCTTTTGTCAAGATATGACAATCATGTCACAGTTGTCCTAAATAAATTGATTATTATCGTAAAATATCACGAAAAAATAAAACAGGCTCAATGTGGATCTTAGCTGCGATATCGTAGCCACAAACTTGATGATGGGTATTAGATAAAAATCCAAAAAGGTTTTGGTTTCACTATTGCAACTATGTGGATCTTGATCAGCCTGTGCCTATGCGCAGGCTGATCTTGATCTACATTGGTCTTAGAGGCTATAGATACGAGCTCGTTCTCTACATCCCATTTCATTTATAAACATAAGGTCGGTCACGAAATGTTAATGTTTTATAGTACGTTTTTTACTAGTGGGCGTTATATCTAAATCAAGACAGCCGTGACCAGAGGTTTTGGTAAAAAATAAACCATTTTCTGTCATTTTGTCTATCAGAACGTATGGACTATTTTTGTAACCCTGCCTCGAAGGAGTTTGACTACTTTTGTTTACCGTTGCTTTTCAACAGCAGCAACAACAAAAACAACAACAACAACGAAAAAAAAAAAAAAAAAAAAAAAAAAAAAAAAAAAAAAAAAAAAAAAAAAAAAAAAAAAAAAAAAAACTCTCGTTACTGAAGCTTAAGACAAGCTGCAATTAGGAGGTTTTTGTATAAAATCGATATTATGTAACTTAAAGTATTCAGTCCCTCCAATAGGTGGATAATCGCAAATCAAGATAGTATGATCAGCTGGGGGTTTGGAAAGAATGTTGTAGTAGTGCTAGTGGAGTAAGGTCACCCAGGCAAGTACTTCCTAGGTCGTAGGGGGCTAAAATAGTTCTTTGAAAAAAATTGGCCCCTTTTCTGGTGATGCCTTGCTCTCTGCATGAATGATTTTGAGCTAATATTTCCATTGAATGCTTTTTGTTGACATGTTTTCTCATTTTTGAGCCAGAATCCATGTTTCTTTTCAGGACTATTTGACGTCTCTGGGTGGATGAGTACATGTGGCCACCATTTCCGGTGTCTCAATTTTAGCACTGAAAAATACACGGTACGTATGTTTAACTGAATTTTTTGAAAAATCCACTCCATGATAGTGGGTTCATTTCTGAGAATTCTACAGGTCAAGGGTGGATCTACACCAGTTTAGGCGCAGTTTGACTCTAACTGAGCTGTGGATTGTGTAATAATGTGTTGAAAAATGGGATTTTACATAGAGTTATATAGGAGCTGTTCTAGGTGTACTGCAACCTAGTGTGGTACGTAATTTCGGCCAAACAATGGTTTTTCGTATGTGCTGTTATACAAACTCGTAACTACGGCTTGATTCAAGCCGTAGTTACGAGACGTTATAACAACACTGACGGTTTATCAAAACATAACGTTAAACCTAGTCTATTTTTAGCACAAAACTAATTGCCATTCAACACCATTTGATCTGCGCATGCGTGAAGGAACGATCGCGGGATTTTTCAACAGGAGATTTTCATCTGTTTTACTGCTTATCATTACCGAATCGGCAGCAAAAACCATCGCAATTACTCGTCCTTACCATTCTACTGATGGACAAACACTCAAACTTCGACCCAGTCCAACAACTACCTTAAAACCAGAAATTTTTCTTCGATCTTGTCAGCTGTCAAAGTGACGTCATCACCGGAAGTCCATTTGTTTACATCCGAAAAATGAGACCATGATTTCCTACCAAATATTCCCATTACTCTTGGTTTTCTTTGCAACTATCAACAACAGACTGAACTTTTCTCAACCATATTCTGACAACAGTATTAAGGTAACACCCCTACTGTTCAATTGTTGCTTGCAGACAACCCATCAACACATTTTAGTAAACGCTCCAAAACGTTGCATGAATGGCCACCTGCTGTATGTATTTTCGTTACTGTTATTGAATGCATCTGACTGCCAACCTAACCCCGGCCCTAGAAATGTCAAGTACCCATGTGGAATCTGTGGCAAGGCGTGTGTATGGTCAAGAAATGTCCGCTCTATTGCTTGTTCAAACTGCGACAAGTGGTTCCACAAAAACTGCCTAGATGTGCCTACTGCTGTTTATGAGCCCTTAGAACAGACTGATATGAGCTGGTATTGTTGCGGCTGCGGCATCCCAAATTTCAACACAAGCTTGTTTGAGGACTTTGATGCGACACGCACTACATGCAGTAGTCCGAGTCAGACCTCGTTCTCCTCGGTTACTACAGAGGGAAGCATCGGATCACCAAACTTTACATCTTCTCCAACAAGACACGTAAATGTCCCACTATCGAAGAAGAAAGCTCGAGTAATGGTCATCAACTTTCAGAGTATACGATCAAAGCGGGAAAGTTTTTGGGCAATGCTGGAATATTGCGATCCAGATATCATACTTGCTTGTGAAACATGGCTGAACCCAACAATTGCAGAAAGAGAGGTACTACCGGCTAATTACAAATTTGCTGCAAGGAAAGACAGGCCCAACAGTAGCTATGGCGGAGTTGCTATTATCACCAAGCACGACCTGGACACGTCTGAAATCGACACAACCACAGCATCAGAATTCGTAGCAGCATCAATTAACTGTAAGAACCTGAAGAAGCCTATCATTATAGGATGCATGTACAGACCCACCAACAACAACATCAGCTACACTCAGGATTTGTGCACTGCAGTGTCTGATCTGCACTTACGCTATAAAGACCATACAATCTGGCTTGGTGGAGACACAAATCTTCCTGATATAGACTGGAACACAAACACCATATCCAGTCACAACTACTCCATCCCAATAAACCAGGCTTACATAGATATATTTAACAACATCGGCTGTGAACAAATTGTAAACACACCAACCAGACTTAACAACATTCTTGATGTCTTCTGTACTAACCGACCATCATTAGTCGACAGATGTTCTGTCATACCTGGACTTAGTGACCATGACATTGTTTTAGTTGACACAAATACACTTCCTGCCAGAAAGAAACCAACACAGAGAAAGGTCTACCTCTGGAAACGTGCAGATAAAGACAGTATGTCAGCTGAACTCAACAAATTCTCTTTAAACTTTGTACAAAACAATCACACACAATCAGATATAAACTCACTTTGGACAATATTTAAAACTAAGTGCATTGAATGCGTAAACCAGTTTGTGCCCTCAAAATTAACTTCTACACGTTTTAACCAACCCTGGTGCAACCGTGATATTCGCAGACTAACACGAAGAAAGAGGAGGGCATACAAGAAAGCTCGACTGACCAAGAAACCTGCTGATTGGACCAGGTACAAGACACTTCAGAAGGAAACCCAGACTCTTTGTCGAAACTCCCACAATGACTACATCAGAAACATGATCACTGAACCCGGCTCGAAGAACAAGAAGCTCTACTCATACATCAAGAGCATGAAGTGTGACAGTTCCGGAGTGGCAACTCTAAAGAAAAATGGGACCAGTTATTCAGAGGCAAGGGACAAAGCAGAGATCCTGAATGACCAGTTCTCATCAGTATTCACCACGGAAGACTGTGACAACATGCCCTCCATCTCCACTGGCTTGAAATCAGAAGTACCACCTCTCATTATCCAAGAAAATGGTGTACAGAAGATACTAGAAGGCCTTAACCCACATAAGGCAAGTGGTCCAGATGAGATCTCCTCACGGTTCCTTAAAGAGATGGCACCCAACATAACACCAGCTTTGACATTAATATTCCAAGCCTCTTACGAACAAGGCACTGTACCCATGGATTGGAAAGGAGCATTTATAACCCCGCTTTTCAAGAAAGGAGATAAAAGCAAGGCCTCTAACTACCGCCCGGTATCCCTCACCTCAATTTGTTCAAAAGCCATGGAACACATCGTCCACAGTCGTATTATGAAATATCTCGACAGCCACCATATTCTTAGTGACCAGCAACATGGATTCAGGAAAAGACGTTCATGTGAATCTCAACTCATCACAACTATTCATGACTTGGCCAGTGGACTAGAAAAGAGACAACAAATAGATGCGATTTTGTTAGATTTCAGCAAGGCGTTCGACAAAGTAGCACACAAGCGACTGGCTGCAAAGCTCCACCACTACGGAATCCGAGACAAGATGCTTGCATGGATCCAGAGCTTCCTTGCTGAAAGATACCAAAAAGTAGTTCTAGACGGAGAAACATCATCGTCATCCCCCGTCACATCTGGTGTGCCTCAAGGAACAGTGTTGGGTCCTCTCCTATTCCTGATATACATCAACGACCTGCCATCCAGAGCTACATCAACAGCACGGCTCTTTGCTGACGACTGTCTGCTGTATCGTGTCATATCCAAGCCAGAAGATGCAGAGTCACTACAGGAGGACCTAGATCGCCTTCAGGAATGGGAGAGGGACTGGCAGATGTCGTTCAACCCAGACAAGTGTGAACACATAAGAATCACCCACAAGAGGAAGATCATCCAGACAGCGTACAGCATTCATGGTCAAGTACTTAAAGAAACGACAAAAGCCAAATACCTTGGTGTCACCATCGACAAGACCCTATCCTGGAATAGCCACACAGACATGGTGACAAAGAGGGCCAACCAGACCATATCCTTCCTCCAAAGGAACCTACCTACTTGCCCAAAGGACATAAAAGAAACCTGCTACAGGACACTTGTACGCCCCCAAGTAGAGTATGCGGCCACAGTCTGGGACCCTGCAACCAAGGACCAAATAAGGAAGGTAGAGGCAGTACAGAGACGTGCAGCAAGGTTCTGCCAGAATGACTACCGCCGAACTAGCAGTGTCTCAGCCATGATACAGAACCTGGGATGGGATGACCTTCAGCACCGACGAGAAAGAAGCAAAACAGTTATGATGTACCGGATCGTAAACAACCTCATAGACATTCCAGCCGAGACGTATCTCATCCCCGCCGGCACAGTGACAAGAGGCCATGAGATCCGATTCCTGGTACCATACTGTTCGGTAGCGGCATACAAGAGGTCTTTCTTCCCCTCCACCATACGACTGTGGAACTCCCTGCCTGCCTCCGTAGCTACAGCACCATCGCTCGATGCCTTCAAGAGCTGCGTTGGTGCCGACCTGGTACGTTAGGCCGGGACAGATGTTTTTATCCTGATTTTAGACTGTACAAAATCCTTCCTTCACACATGTACATAGTTCACCACAGTGCGACTATACCTATGTTTGGGTCCAGCACTTAATGGAAGAAGAAGAAGAAGACCACCACCACCAACAACAACAGCAGCAGCAACAACAGTAACCACCATCACCACCATTGCAAGAAATCTTCAATAATTCTGTTATGTTTAGTCATACCATAATGCATTAAACCAGCGTATGAGAATCGTATCAAATAGACTATTTCGAAAAATTATTCAAACGCAAAAACTTTTCAGCATAATTATCGTCGATTTTCAAAGGAAATCTCGTAACTGCACCTTAAGACAAGCTGCAGTTACGAGGTTTTAGTTGAAAAGCAGCGATATGGTGTCTTCTACTTGCTGTTTTTGTTGTTGTTGTTGATGATGTTGCTGCTGTTTTTGTTGTTGTTGTTGTTGTGGTAGTGGTTTTACGTGATCCCCGTCGTAATGAGATTTTGGTCCATGCTACTCTGTTTTTTGATGAACGTCGATTTACATTTGGAAAAGATCATAGATTTAAGTAGAGTGCATTCTACATAATTTGCCATACTTGCACTAATTGTCTCAAATAGGTCGGATTTTCATCTACATTGATTTACTAACGTTACAGCTTGACAGCATCGCACAGAAATGGGAGTATTAAATTGTGGCTTGATTTCTTTAACTTTCACAAAATATCGTATATGTAAAAGAATTTGGAAAAAATCAGGTAAAAGAAGACAAGATTATGTTTAATAGCATTTTCTCATATTGTCTCAATGTTTACTTTTTCCATAATTTGTCCAACACTTGCGTTGGAAAATGGGGGCATGGGGGGCCAGCCCCCCCCCCCCCCCCAATAATTTAGAAGGGGCCAGTATATACGATGATCCCCAATAATACACCCATATTTTCCTTCAAGAAAGGTCCAGGTATAAAATGATATCTGAGAGTGCACATATTGCAGGAAATGGCTTCTTCGAATTCAATTTTTTAGGGGGGTGCCCCCAGACCCCCCTAGCAACGCTACGCTATGTCGGTTTGAATTCAATCAAACATTCCTCCCCATATTATGACCCTACGCCCATGCCCAAATCACTGGTGGTGGACTCGGCCAAAGCGAGGGACGTTTTTCTCTACAACAAGGTACAGATATTTTGCGTTTAAATGTGAGTTTAAAGATCTGATTGGATAGTTTTTCTAATAACAATGAATTTGTTCTAAAAATAGACCGGATTTACCGGTATGTATTGACAAACCGTCTGTGTTGTTATAAAATCTCGTAACTACGGCTTTATCGAAGCCGTAGTTTCGATATTCTATAACAACACCGACGGAATACTATGATCGCGAAAAAACGTCCCTCGCTTTGGCCGAGTTCACCATCAGTGCAAATGTTATTGTCACGAATTCTGTCTGCGTCGCCATTCGAAATGGAAAGCTATTGCAAATTGTCATTTGCTCAATGGTTACTTATTTCTGTATAATTATGAAATAATGAATAATTAGCACAAGGCAGAGGGTTACGTAAACTGGAATCATGCTCCAGTGACACGGCGTTTCGACGGCGCGTTAACGTCTGTTTGACGTCATGAAAGTCAATCGACTAGTAAAATGAACAGCTTACGTGCCCTTAACGTGAAATTAATTACCACTTCGATAGATGCGAATTAATGAGCATTAAGACGATGTATAAGCAAAAATACACGTACATACATATTTATGAGCTAGGTCCTAGAAAAGGAGCCATTTTCCCCTTCCCAAACAGCAAAAGAGTAGGATGGTTTAATTCGAAAGCTACTGCAGACATCAAATTGACGTAAGTGAAGATATAGTTTGTGTATAATAACTCAGAGAAAAAAAATAGGCAAAGGGAGAAATGCTGATTATCAGCATTTTCTTGTTTTGTCTCACTGTTTTCTCAAGCCTTTCCTATAAGGGACGTTAAAACTAGGACTTGTTTGGGAAAGGTTTAACCCTTTCCCAAACAAGACATGGTTTTGACGTCCCTAGTACAAAAGACTTTGGAAAACATTGAGACAAAACAAGAAACTGTTGATAACCAGCAGTTTTTCCTTTTCTCTCAATATTTTCTATGCCATTTTTCACACAAATTCTTTCTTTAATAACATCCATTTTGTCTTTTGTGACAGTTTTTGAAGTGGACCATCCTTAAATTTGTCGTTTTGGAAAGGTTTAAGGCATTCGGGACCACTGTGGATCCTGATCAGCATGTTATTACACACAGTCTATTCAAGATCGATGCTGCTCTCTACCAGTCATGACTTGTACCAAATGTTTGCTACCAGACGGGATCCTGATTAGACTGCACTTACAGTCGACACTCGTTATCTCGATATCGGATGAGTCGAATTTCTGCTTAAGTCGAAATGGAAGTCTAGTCCCGTCATTGAAACAATGTTATTTCGAAATAAAGATAGCCATTGAAATTTAGTAGTAAATGGATAGAAATTGCTCGTTTCGAGCAATTTCTTTCCTTTTCATACTATATTTCAATTTGGAACGCACTTGACGAGCAACACAAATGGCCAAATGTCATTTAAGTCGAAAAATGAAAAAAATCGAATAAGTCGAACTCTGGATATGTCGATATATTTTGGTCGTCCCTCTGACTTCGACACAACGAGTGTCGACTGTATAATAAACACGTGCACACGCTGATCCGGAAACATTGTAGTATCAATTGCGGCGGGGAATCATATGAAACACATTATTTTCGATATATATATAAATATTTTTTGTTAATTCTGTTACAATAAAAAGTTATGATCGATTTGAAAAAAAGATTCAAATCACCAGAGATTTTTTAAATACGAAGTATCTTTAAAGATCAGCTGAAAAAATGCTATTGACGACCAACCAAAGTTTTGATAGGTTTCATCCTTCTCTGATTCAACCCATTTCTATTTCAAATTGGTCACACAGTGACATGATTTTAAAAAGATTTTCTACAACTGTAGTGTCACGTGATTCCTCTCCGCGTATAGGGAACAATTTTCCTGGCTCATTTATCAAGGTGTATAATCGCGTGACTCAGAATTTCCGATAATCTTCAATATCTTCTTTAATACTTGACCAATTTGAATTCGGTTTGAAGCAGAGAAAGTGGGAAAATGCCAGAAATAAGCTGGACGTGTTGGATTTTTGAAAAATCAACTGATAAAAAAGTTATTGAAGATAAAGCAAAACTTTGGTTTTTCTTCAATAACTTTTTTATCAGTTGATTTGTCAAAAATCAACCAAGTCCATCTTATGCGTGACATCTCTCCACATTGTCTGCTTCAAACCGAATTCAAATCGGTCGAGTATTTACAAAATTATTGAAGATTTTCTGAAAATATTGTATCACGTGATAATCCAGCGTGGTTATGTTTGAACTTCGAAACGTAATTTAAATAAAGATATTTATCATCCCAAATAAAATTTAGTAAACCACCTTTTTGCTGTTAAAATGCATTATTTATATCTAACACAAACCACTGCACCTTTTTGTAAATTTACGCTGGACCGAGTCGGAAATTCTATTATATGTACCTTTCCAAACAAGGTATTATATTGTTATAGCAACTTTGTAAGAGAAAACTTAAGCTTAATTCACGGTGTATAATCACGTGACTCAGAATTTCAATAATCTTCAATGCCTTTTTTAACACTTGACCAATTTGAATTCAGTTTGAAGCAGAGAAGGTGGGAAATGTCAGGAATAAGCGGGACGTGTTGGATTTTTGAAAAATCAACTGATAAAAAAGTTATTGAAAATAACCCAAAATTTTGGTTTATCTTCAATAACTTTTTTTATCTGTTGATTTTTCAAAAATGAACCGCGTCCATCTAATGTGTGACGTCTGTCCACCTTCTCTGCTTCAAACCGAATTCAAATCGGTCCCGTATTAACAAAATTATTGAAGATTTTCTGAAATTGTTGCATCACGTGATTATCCACCGTGTTAAATCACAGAGTATCAAGTATTGTAAGAATTGATCCTTCCCCTCTTTCTCCACTATGAATTTATTCTGTAAGTTCTTTTTAATAACACAAGAAAAATCTTTTTTTCTCTTCCCATGCAATTTGCCATCTAGTAATGGGTTAACCCTTTTCCAAACAAGACCTGGTTTTGACGTCCATAGTAGAAATGGCTTGGGAAAACATTGAAACAAAAGAAGAAACTGCTGATAACCAGCAGTTTCTCCTTTTGTCTCAATATTTTCCGTACCATATTTTACACAAATCTTATCTTTAATAACATCCATTTTGTCATTTTGTACAGTTTTTGGAGTGGATCACCCTAAAATTTCGTTGTTTGGGAAAGGGTTAATAAGAATAAACGATTGAAAGAGAAATTACCATTCATCACACGTAACTTTATGTATGGCTCATTTATGTATTTATACTTCAGAAAAGGTAAATTATAAAACAATCAATCAAATGAAAAACTTTTGTTTCAAGGTGTACCAATTTCCATAAAACTAACGCTGGTTTCAAATTGTAACCCTTTCCCAAAATAACTTAATCCATGGGCTATTTTAATTTCATAATCGCCACAAATTATGAAATGGTTGTTGATAAATATTATTATGATAAAATTTATAAATAATATCGTACAGAAATATTGAGGCAAAAGGAGAATTTACTGTTTCAAATATTCCATTGCATCCAACAAATCCTTGATGTTTTTAGATATGTTACCATTCCAACCAAATTCAACTCAAATCGATCATGTAGGGCCTATAGCTGAATACTAGAGTATATTATGCCATCGATTGTTGTTGTTGTTGTTGTTGTAGTAGTATCACGTGATTCCCGGTCGTATGTTTATTGGATAATATGATCCCGTTCCACATCTTAACATGCCATGCCTCATCTTGTGATGAATATAAACCCTTTCCCAAACGACAAAATTTGTTTCCACCAAACTACATTTCAATCATGTTTTTGTCACAATGATGCAGTTCAAAAGCAGACAATGTAGACTAAGATCAGACTGCACGTATGTGCAGGCTGATTTTAGTCTATATTGCCTGCCAAAGCTTTGGTCACAACTGTAAATTAACGTGAACAGTATGAGAAAGGTAAACCCTTTCCCAAACGACAACATTTGGGCTGGTCCAAATTCAAAGGTGTTGCAGGCGACACAATTTCTATGACTCTTAGAATGAAAACTTTCGGTGACAGAGCAGAAAATATTGAGGAAAGGATAGAAAAGCTGGTTGTCGGCATTTTCTTCAATATTTTACAAAGCCCTTCAAAACTATTTGGTGCGTAAAAATGCGTCACTGTTAAAAAGGTTTAACACAGCAACGAGGCGTTGAAAGCGAACCATTTGAATTTTATGCAAAATGCCTTAATTACCATATTAATTTCAGAAGAATAATTTAGACCAAGTTAATGTTTTTTTGCTCCACCAACCGACTTATGCCGTTTCTCCCACACGTAATATTTTTAATTGCTACATTTATAACATATGGTTTGTTTTCTTTGGAGGTTTATATCATTTTTTGCCAATTGCGCAGTATCACGATTTGGAAGAGTTTCTAACGATTCGGAAGTGTTTATAAAAGTCAAGGCGGATCCAGAGGGGGTCACGAGTTCGGACAACCCCACCCCCTAGAATTGGCCGAAATTAAATATTGACTATATAACGTTTGTATAACGCGACATATTTAGCACATTGAAAGCCATCATTTGGACTTGGATCCCCCTCTGGAAAAAAAAAAAAATCCTGGATTCGACCTTGACAGTGTTGAAAATGTGTCGCACAATGAGAATACTGCCGTTTTACTACGATTGCTAATTTTCGACACCAACTCTTTCCCAAATAATGCCTGGTGCAGTTTAAGGAACAGCTAGTCTTCTTTTGCCAAATTGTTTTCCCAAGTTTTATCCATTAGGAACGTAGAAACCATGTCTTGTTTGGGAAAGGGTTAAACCTTGTCATGAAGAATTCCCTCTCACAGAAAGCGCCTTTCTTCTCTAGCCTAAATAGTTTCCGAAGTTCTCTATTACATACACCAAACCAAGGGATTGCTTGGGAAATGATCAACCCTTTCCCAAACAACACCTGGCGTTGACGTTCGAAAAAGAAAATGCTTGTGAAAATATTGAGGCAAAAGAAGAAAATGCTGATAATCAGCATTTTCTGCTTTTGCCTCAATATTTTCTTAGTTGTATTGTACATGTACATAAATCCTGCCTTTATCAATATCTACTTTATTGTCTATAGCATCCAACTTTTGAATTCGATTACCCTATTTTTTGCCTTTTGCCATTCGGGAAAGGGTTAAACGACAACGTCCTACTTCAGAAGATGCTAATGACTCTTACGTTCGATGGACAGACCGAATGTCTCAACAGCTAATGAAAATTTAGAGGTACTCAAAGTGATCCATCAACGTGGTCTATCTATAGGCTCCAAATCATTCTTTCGTGGCTAAATATGTGCTGCTCCAATAGACACGGCACCGGTTTCTAGAAAAAAACTTGAGTACGTTCTCAGGCTCAAATCTGACCACCGTACTCAAATCACACGAAATCCGCGTGAACTTCAATGGAATACCCTTCAAGGTTGGAGCCTGGTATTTGAACATAAATCGGCAATGGACCCATGTTAGTTTGTAGTCCAAACAGAACATAAATGGATAAAAATATTCATTAAACTTCGTATTTAATTTTCAACTTGAATGGGTAGATTGTTTCTGCCCAGCGAAAATTCACAGAAAGTTCAAAAGTCCTTCTTAATTAATTCTGCGTCTTTTTTCTTTTACCAAATCCATATTCTTTTTCATTTCTATAACGTTTATGGTTAACAGTTCTCAACAGAAATAGGAAAAAATCCCTAGAATTTCCCCTTTTGCCATAGATAATGCAAATACAACATGCCCATATTACATTTGTAATTAGAATTATTAAAGAATTATTTAGCAATACTTTCTGTCACAAGCTAACTAAAGCCTCTCTTACAACCTGTCGTGCGTCTTTTTGAATCGTACGTTTTAAAACTCTGCAAACTCGCACGATTTATTCAGACGCACGACGGGTTGTAAGAGCGCCTCAAAATATTGTCTGGTCAATTCTTTGCTGCGTGCAGTCTGCGTCGTGGTTGCGTCCACCAAAATCGTACGTTGCAAAAGCGTGTATCGCACGACTAAACGTACGTTTTAGACGCAGACCGCACGCAGACCGCACGTAGGAGCACGTATGGCCGTTTGTAAGAGAGGCTAAAAACATAGATCTATCGCAACATAAAACTCTCACACTCTCACACACTCTCACACATGTCTAAAAGAATCATAATTATATAAAAGAAGAAAAGGTTAGTCATCTTCTTTTCATTCATCAATTTTAAACTGAAATACCCATATGTCTTTTTCTCGTAGCCCCGATACTTTTCATGGATTCGATAGCTTAAGGTAGTCCACCACTAATGAGATTCGCGCGACGTCGGAATTATTCGGGCGACGTCGAAAACAATCGGCGGTGGAACTTTCCACCGCCGAATGTTTACGACCGCGCCTGAATAAGTTCGGATACGTAACGGTGCCGCTCGAAAAAGGCCGATGTTTTATGAATCTCAAAACGGCGACATTACGGGTATTCTACTTTAATTATTGAAAGGGATATGAGCTTTTGACAAGCAAAATTTTGAATATACACAAATGTATACACCAAAATTGCACGAAAGTACATGTACTTGCCAGACAAGCGTTGATCAATGTAACACGGTGTATAATAACGTGACTCAGAATTTCAGATAATCTTCAATAATTTTGTTAATACTTGACCAATTTTGAATTCGGTTTGAAGCAAAGGATGTGGGAAAATGCCAGAATTTAGCTGAACGTGGTAGACCTTTGAAAAATCAGCTGATAACAAAGTTATTGAAGATCAACCAAAATTTTGGTTGATCTTCAATAACTTTTTTATCAGCTGATATTTAAAAAACCAACACGTCCATCTAATGCGTGACGTTTGTCCGCATTTTCTGCTTCAAACTTAATTCAAATCAGTCCCGTAATGATAAAATTATTTAAGATTTTCGAAATAGTTGTATGACGATTTTATACACCGTTATATCATGGCATTATTGTTGCATTATTCCTTATTGGATAATTAGATATTTTCCTTTATTTTCTCATAATTACAAACATTGGTTCAATATTTTGTCAAAACACATTCCATGAATAGAATTTGTGATGCTTTAGATAATTTATTCATTTATAAAACTAAAAAATAAAACTTTTGGGCACACTTTAGTTCAGGAAAGTTCAAAAAAGATTAGAGAAGCAAAAGTATCGGATCCACTAGAAGCAGTCTGATTTTATCTTTATAAGGATACATGACGAGTGTTGGAAAAGCAATGTGTATTATTGTTCAAAGTGATATTCACCAATGGAATTTTAAGACTATTATCATAATAAAATACTCGATTTGATATTTCTGCAAAATTTGGCTTTTTCAAGAGGTTGAAAAATTTAATGTTTAGTATACATAAATATATACCAGTATTTAGTATAAATTTAATATATTATCTTACTACGAGGGACGTTCAATTAAAAGTGGTACTAATGGTCCACCATACCTCACGGTTCTATAGAACTAGTGGTGCTTGTGGCTATTTGACGAGAAAATTGCTGTCTATACTTGGTCAAAATTTGAGACAAATTCGTTGACTCTTTCAAAAGTTGTTGAACTTTGAAGTTTGTTCAGTCATATACACTGGCTATTTCGCTGTGCGCAAAATGGAAAACGAACTGAAGTAGAATTTACGGGTCTACATTAAAGCTACTATTTCCCAGATTTGGACCCAAAAATTGTCAAATACAAACGAAATGTACACTTTTTAAGCTTTATATGACCTGATTAAATGATTACGAGAAACTATTGAAGCAACGACTCATTTTTTCGCAATTTGATACCAAATTCGTGAAGCGATGTCGAAAGTAGGTCAAAACAGTAGGACATGCGACTTTCTTAAATGACGTCACAACATACATGATGACGTCATATTGAAATTTAAGTATGAATCTCGTTTGAATCATGGTCCGCGCTGTAGGCGCATGCGCAACAATTTAGAAATAATTCTAACCCCATCAGTGATGGGGTTGAATTTAGGCTTGGATTCTCCCTAAATTCAGCTATCTGTCTTGTAATTTCGGCTCATTCTCTGTCTGAATCGCATATTATTAACCATCCCGATGTGGTCAACACAAAAGTTTTGCATATTTTTTCAAAAAAATTCATTTTTCGCAATAAGACCATCTGTTACCGTCGCCCTTTAAAGGTCGCATATGCTTTGAAATATCTGCATCACATGTATAATGAACTATGTCAGATTTGTGGACATTCGAACGTTGAATACACGTCAGTTTTTAGGAAGATAATAAAAAGTAAAAGTGGTTAAACAGGCCTGAATGATGCCCCCCTCTCAGGCAACCAGGGTAGAGATAGTACAAAAGCAAATGTTGCTGTAGATTCCGACATGACCGACCAAGACGCATGGTTCAATGTGCAAGAAATAGCAGATAAAGTTGGTATTTCATCGGGGACATGTTATACGATTTTGACGAAAGGGTCGAAACACAGGCAGGTTTATGCCCATTGGGTTCCCACCTGCTGCCTAAAGGACAGAGACCCATCCGTGCAAAATATATTTTGAAATAATGCAATAAAAGCAACAAATGTGGGCTTTCTGAGCTTTATATATATGATTGAACAATAATCTACTATTATGAGCACCAATGGCGTGTCATTAGCAAGCAATGGTTGCGAAAAAATCAGGCAAAGTCGGTAAAAGCCAAAAAAATTAAAAGCGCGGCAAAAGTTTTGTACGCGGAAGTTTTCAAATGTAACATGTGTATTGTTCGAATTACAGTTTCAAATAGTACCACTATCGCCGGTCATTCATACAAGAAATGTATGTCGGTGAAAGTAAAGCAATATCACGAAAAGAGCAGGTCTAGGACCGGCTAAAGAAGCATGTACCAAATCCATGACAGCGGAGCTGTCCACATGTGTCATCTTGTCCAAGACTTCCTGAAAGAGACACATGATGCACATCGTCTTCATCTACCCTTATAGCCGGGCTCAGGCCCGTGTGGCTTTTTTTGTGTTCCCCATGATGACGAAAAAAGCCTCTGGTCGTCTGTATAGGCCTTCATGCTCCATATGGAGTGCAATTTACCAGTGTCTGCGGGTGTTCCAAAAGAGGCCGATTTATTGGCATATAAGTAATGGATCTCAAAATTTCAGAAGTGTGTAGGTGTTAAAGAGGATTACTTCGAAGGATTGAAGAAACTTAAAAATAAATTGCGACATAACTATTACTTATAGAACCCCGGTTCCAAAATTAATTGAACGTCTCTCGTATAGCGTATAAAATTTTATGATATTCCCTAAGGAATGATTTTGTGATACAGTATTATCATTTAATAGCTTTTTTACCACAGGGCCTTAATGAGCTGAAATCTGTATAAGAACAATTTCAATTTATGAAGACATGAAACGCTAGTTACAAAGAACTGCTGATCGATTCATAATTAATAATTTGAGATATTTTTGTTTTAATACAGTTTGGTTAACAATAGGTATAAGAAATGCCCGATTTGGAAGAACTTTCATATGGCAAATCAATCTTCCTGAAAAATCTATCACAAATTGAAAATTAAGGGGGAATGCTCCAGTTTCCTATTTTTTTTCCCAATAATATAATTTATTTATATTTTGTATGTTGAAATTACATGTTATTACCAACTGAAAAATTAAATAAAAATGGATGGTCAGCGATCTTGTGTGAATTTTATAGGCCTTTGTATCATATACCCCTACGTCGAACAAATGCGCAATTTCTTGCACCTGTCCAAGGTCACTAAAATGCTAATAAAATGCTTTATATTCATCGTTTAGTCCCGAAAACGGATTTAAAGCAATGCCTTACATTTAACAAGAACAGAAAACCCAAAATATATGTTATTATAAACGTGTAAATGTATAAAACAGCATGCTCACGTGTTCGGTTAAATCAACGAAGCTGGAGTGTTTTATGTCAAAATTTGCATATTTTTGGAAATATTATAAGTTCTGCATAATAGAATTTGATAAAACTCCCTCATTGTATTAAGCAACATGTCCTGGCAATAATTCAAAAAGAAAATACATAGGTCAGCGCACTTATTATTGAATTATAGCGATTTTAATCAGCTACACATGAATAAAATGACGCAAAACAGTGGTAACTGCATACACACTTACGACTGTCTCGCTCTAAATAATTGATTTCTATCTTGAGGAAATAAGTTTCGCATAATAAATACACTTTTACTGTCGAAAATGGTAAATTGTAATGATTTATTATATTATTGAAAATATGGTAGCGAAACATATTGGTACGAAACATTTAATTTACTACAGTAAAGACCGAGTGTTCCGAAAAACTGGAGCATTCCCCCTTAAAACAATAAAACTTGCAGCCATCGTTTTGAAGAGATAACCCTTTCCGCCGAGCCGACAAAATATTACACTGGTTCATATCTAAAAGAGTTGCGGATGAAAAAAAAGTGTAACTCAATGTATAGATTTTGTATCTTATAAATTGGCTAGTATTGAGATTAAAGGAGAGATGACGTTTTCATCATTTGCTCCTCCCCCGCCCCCCTCCCCCCAGACTTTTTTAAAAGTAATTTTGATCAGCGACGTTAAACACGAGCTTGATTGGTAAATTGTTTTAATTGATTACGCACGTTATTCCTATAAATTCTAACCACAATAGAAGTACCGAGTGACATTATAAAGTTCATTTATGGTCGATCTATTTGTGGGGCGTGGCCATATAAAAAGATATATAGCGCTGCATAATGATTGTGCACTTATTTTTCTCTGTAGATAATTGAATCTGAGCAATACCGTTGGTAACGTTCTAAAATGTCGTAACTACAGCTTAATAAGCTGTAGTTACGACATTTTTGAACTTGACCGACGACATAAGATAGGCTGTAATATTTAGGCTTCCGTTGTTTCGGCACATTTTGAAAGCTAATAAAATTTTAAGAGACACAAGTCATGTTACATAATTTAACTTTCAAAACAACGTCGAATAATAGTGTGGGTACCAAATTTTGCGCTGTCAGCCTACTTTCCAATATACTAGTATCATATCTTCTAGAAAGGAGAGAAAAATATAGACACATGGAAGGCCCTCCTATTTTCTATCTTTACGAACATTTCCACAGAAAGTAGCGAAACTAAACTTATAATTGATAGGTACAAATAAAGATGTCAGGCTGTCCACCATGATTTGACAACAATGATAAAGATTCTTATGAGAATAGAGTGGTCAAATGAATCCTGTAACAAGATCACATTATGTAACAATGATGTTAAGAAGCTGAAATACAGCCATATGCTATAGGCAAATAGAAAAACAACAACAACAACAAAAACCAACAAAAACGTGATGTTCGATTGGATTATTTCCTCTCGTATATTTTCACGATATAAGAAACGTTTTGTCGGCTGCCTTTTTAACTTCAATAGATTCAAACGCATATTATACTACTTCTTAACAGACAACCAGACGAACAAACGAAATCTAGAACGTAACCTTTTTTTGGTATAAGCTCGGAGCAGGGTATCAAATTACTAGTATATCATATACCGAAAACGCGGTGGATAATCACGTGATACAATATTTTCAGAAAACCTTCAATAATTTTGTAAATACTGGACCGATTTGAATTCGGTTTGAAGCAGAGAATGTGGACAGACGTCACGCACTAGATGGACGTAGTTGATTTTTGAAAAAAATCAATTGATAAAAAGTTATCAAAGATAAACCAAACTTTTGGTTTATCTTCAATAACTTTTTTATCAGTTGATTTTTCAAAAATCCAAGACGTTCAACTTATTCCTGGCATTTTACCGCATTCTGTGCTTCAAACCGAATTCAAATTGGTCAAGTATCAAAAAAGATATTGAAGATTATCGGAAATTCGGAGTCACGTGATTATACACCGTGAAAAAACATAATTTAATGTAATTCCACTGACAGAAACATTTGTATGAACTTTCAACTTGAATACATACAAACATATGTACAAATAAACAAATGTGCATTTACCTATTTCCAGAAGTAAACTATTGGAACAGTTATTTTCCATTGATAGAAATAGGCTACATAATGTAAATTAGCAATACTTTAAAAAAGACAATAAGGACATCATGACAAACACAGAATCTTGTAATCTACTTGTTTTATTGGTACATGCTCGGGCAATATATTTCCCATAAAATTCCACGTAGGGAAACATTTATAGGAACTGTTTTCTTGGATACCAATATAGATCTACATAGAGACAGACCAAAGGACAGAGTGAATGTTGATCATTACTTGACCCAAAAGGGACAAACTCGGAACATTTATTTTGAATATAAATCCACTGGCAGAAACATTTGTAATGACAGATGTGCATACAAACAGATAGACAGACATACAGTTAGACAATCAAAATCTGATGCAGTACCTTTTCCTATTGGCATAAGCTTGGGACAGTTATTTCCAGTATGATTCTACCGACAGAAACATGTAGGGAGCTTTTTACTTCAATACAAATATAGATACATAATTATGCTAGACGAACAGACACATGGAATCTTGAATATTACCTAATATATAAAAAAATAATTGTAAATAATCTGAGCGTCTACTTTCCATATAATTCCACTACAGTAGGAGAAACATTTGTATGAACATTTGTGTACACAAACAGACAAACAGCATCATGTACGTTACCTGTTTCTATTGATATCAGCTCGGAGCAGTTATATCCCGTATAATTCCACTGACAGAAACATTTGTATGAGCTATCTGACACGTCATAATCACAAAATCGGTGATGACCGCAGTAAAATGGGCATTCATAATCACAAAACTGACCTACATTGTGATTACTGAACATTCAAATTGTATACATTCGGAGCATCTATTTTCCGTAACGTCGCTTTTCAACAAAATCCTCGTAACTGCAGCTTGTATAAAGCTGCAGTTACGAGTTTTATGTTTAAAAGCAGTGATCTATTTCAATAGACAAAACATTTGTATCAACTTTAAAACTGAATACATACAGACATGTATACATACAGACAGACAGACAAGCAAACAAAATAAATTACCTGTTTCTATCGGTATCAGCTCGGAGCAGTTATATCCTGTGTAATTCCACTGACAGAAACACTTGTAGGAGCTGTCTGACACATCGTAATCACAAAATCCGTGATGACCGCAGTCAAACGGGCATTCATAATCACAGAACTGACCTACATTATGATTATTGAACATTCAAATTGTATACATTCGGAGCATCTATTTTCCGTAACGTCGCTTTTCAACAAAATCCTCGTAACTGAAGCTTGTATAAAGCTGCGGTTATGAGTTTTGTGTTTAAAAGCAGTGATCTATTTCAATAGGCAAAACATTTGTAACAACTTTAAAACTGAATACATACAGACATGCATACATACAGACAGACAGACAGACAAGCAAACAAAATAAATTACCTGTTTCTATTGGTATAAGCTCGGAACAGTTATATCCCGTATAATTCCACTGACAGAAACACTTGTAGGAGCTGTCTGACACATCGTAATCACAAAATCCGTGATGACCGCAGTCAAACGGGCATTCATAATCACAAAACTGACCTACATTATGATTATTGAACATTGAAATGGTATACATTTGGAGCAGTTATTTTCCTTAAAGGGACATTTCATTCCAATTTCAATTTTTTAAAGTATGTCTTGATCACGGTGGGGATTGTGCATGATGGGATGGATAACGACTACCGAGAATAGGGAACGATTTTTATCAAGTAAACCGTGACGTAATTTCGGACAAATAAATAGTATTTCGTTGGTGTTGTTATAAAATCTCGTAACTACGGCTTGAATCAAACCGTAGTTACTAGATATTATAACAACACCGACGGTTTATCAAAACAAAACGGTAAACTCAGTCTATTTTTGCACAAAATTTGATGCAAACTCGCCTCGCTTCATGTAAGACATTTTGCAATAACTCTGTTATTTCTGTATCAATTTTCAAGCGGTTTGCTGCATGTACCCCGCCTTATCGAGCTCTTTCATCGAATGTATGACATATTAGATAACTCATGATACTTTTTCCGAAATATTGTCCCAACCGACCAGAAAGCGAAATGGTAACGACTACGGCCAAATTAACCACGCTTCAGGGAAGAATTTGCGCAATAACTTTCTTATTTCTGCGTCAATTTCCATGCGGTTTGTTGCATGTACTCCGTCTTACTGAGCCCTTTTCTCAGATGTATTATTTATCTGGAACTTCCCTGTACTTTTCTCAAAAACCGATCCTAACCGACTAGAAAAAGGGCCTGAATTTTTTGTCGTTTTTCTGGTCGGTTGGGATCAATTTTTGGACAAAGTACAAAGATTCTACAAACAAGACATATATCCGAGGAAAGAGCTCACTAATGCGGGGTACATGCAACAAACCGCTTGAAAATTGGAGCAGAAATAAGAAAATTATTGCACAATTTCTTACCTGAAGCGAGGCAAATTTTGTCCGTATACTCCATATTCGTTATCCATCCCAGCATGCACAATCCCCACCGTGTTGATGCCAAGATTGGTTATTCTAATGAGTATAAATACTATTGGTTTTTTGAAGTTGTTGCCAATAAGCGAGATACACGCATTTAAAGTTGAGACATAATCGATAAATTGCATATAAATCCGAACTGTTGTCCACAACAATTTGTTCAATTTTATTCTGACAAAATTGTCACCCACCAATGGGTTTGAAATCGTTAACCTAAGTGGGCGAGCAGCTGGAGGCTCGGCAAGGGTGTTGTGGTAGTACTGGTTTGAGAAACAACAGGAATCCATGGGTAGGTGTTCCAGCCGCCGCGATATGACCCTGGTAGTTGAAAACGGCGTAAAACCCCAATAAACTCAAGCTTGTTCAATTTTAACACAAAAATATAAATTTCTCGTAAACGGCGCAATAGTTTGGCTCGAAATTTTCAATATTTTCATAAGGAAATATGCTCTTTCTGATAATGATAAAAGTAAAATTTATTACAAAAAATTCTGAAATGTCACTTTAACGTCGCATTTCAACAAAAACCTCGTAACTGCAGCTTGTATAAAGCTGCAGTTACGAGATTATTATTGAAACGCAGCGATATTATAATCATGCAAAAGCAATTGTACTAACTTTAAAACTGGATACATACATACAGACATGTATAGGCCTACATACATACAGACATATAGACACCCAAAATAATGTACATTACCTGTTTCTATTGGTATAAGCTCGGAGCAGTTATATCCCGTATAATTCCACTGACAGAAACATTTGTATGAGCTGTCTGACACGTCGTTATCATAAAATCCGTGATGACCGCAGTCAAATGGGCATTCATAATCACAGAACTGACCTACATTATGATTATTGAACATTGAAATGGTATACATTTGGAGCAGTTATTTTCCGTAACGTCGCTTTTCAACAAAAACCTCGTAACTGAAGCTTGTATAAAGCTGCGGTTATGAGTTTTATGTTTAAAAGCAGTGATCTATTTCAATAGGCAAAACATTTGTAACAACTTTAAAACTGAATACATACAGACATGCATACATACATACATACAGACAGACGAGCAAACAAAATAAATTACCTGTTTCTATTGGTATAAGCTCGGAGCAGTTATATCCCGTATAATTCCACTGACAGAAACATTTGTATGAGCTGTCTGAGACATCATAATCACAAAATATGTGATGACCGCAGTCAAACGGGCATTCATAATCACAAAACTGACCTACATTATGATTATTAACATTGAAATGGTATAAATTTGGAGCAGTTATTTTCCTTAACGTCGCTTTTCAACAAAAACCTCGTAACTGCAGCTTGTATAAAGCTGCAGTTACGAGGTTATTATTGAAACGCAGCGATATTACAATCAGGCAAAGGCAATTGTACTAACTTTAAAACTGGATGCATTCATACAGACATGTATACATACATACAGACAGACGAGCAAACAAAATAAATTACCTGTTTCTATTGGTATCAGCTCGGAGCAGTTATATCCCGTATAATTCCACTGACAGAAACACTTGTAGGAGCTGTCTGACACATCGTTATCACAAAATCCGTGATGACCGCAGTCAAGCGGGCTTTCATAATTACAGAACTGAATCTTGAACATAACCTAATACCAATGGTATAAATTCGGAGCATCTATTTTCCGTAACGTCGCTTTTCAACAAAATCCTCGTAACTGCAGCTTGTATAAAGCTGCAGATATGAGTTTTTTGTTGAAAAGCAACGATATAGTTCAGCAGGCAAAACATTTGAATTAACTTTAAAACTGAATACATATACAGAAACGCACAATAGTACATACAGACATACATATAAACAAAATATTGTACATTACCTGTTTCTATTGGTATCAGCTCGGAGCAGTTATATCCCGTATAATTCCACTGACAGAAACACTTGTAGGAGCTGTCTGACACATCGTAATCACAAAATCCGTGATGGCCGCAGTCAAACGGGCATTCATAATCACAAAACTGACCTACTTTATGATTATTGAACATTGAAATGGTATAGATTTGGAGCAGTTATTTTCCTTAACGTCGCTTTTCAACAAAAACCTCGTAACTGCAGCTTTTATAAAGCTGCAGTTACGAGGTTATTATTGAAACGCAGCGATATTATAATCAGGCAAAAGCAATTGTACTAACTTTAAAACTGGATACATACATACAGACAGGTATACATACATACAGACATATAGACACCCAAAATAATGTACATTACCTGTTTCTATTGGTATCAGCTCGGAGCAGTTATACGAGGGGCGTTCATTAAAGATTTCCCCTGACCTACTTTAAGTTGAGGAAGGAAGCTGAAATTGTACACATACATTACCGTATACCTCTATAGGTCATATGCAAATTTGCAGCTCTGAAATGAAATTTGTTTCTCAATTCCGTGAGCTGAAGTTAAGTAAGGTAGAGTGATGGAGCAAGCAGTCATCAGATTCCTGCATTTGAAAGGTCGCACTCCCAAGGAGGCATTTGATGAGATGAAAGAAGTTTGTGGGGATGATGTCCCATCATATGACGTAGTCAAACACTGGTATACTCAGTTCAAGTGTGGACCTAAGTCTGTGGAAATAGCCCGAATCCTGGGCGCCCACAGTCTGTCATTGGTGATGCAACTATCAAGTCAATAGAAGGCTTCGGGCACAATCTACGGTGTTCTACAGAAGAGGTCTCCAAAACTGTATTAAACGATGGGAGAAGTGTGTTTCTCTGGCTAGAGGCCATGTACAGAAAGACTGATATTTGTGCCAAGCTTCAATACTCTCTGCTTATTGGAAGTAGGTCAGGGGAAATCTTTAATGAACGCCCCTCGTATCCCGTATGATTCCACTGACAGAAACACTTGTAGGAGCTGTCTGACACATCGTAATCACAAAATCCGTGATGACCGCAGTCAAACGGGCTTTCATAATCACAGAACTAAATCTTGAACATAACCTAATACCAATGGTATAAATTCGGAGCATCTGTTTTCCGCAACGTCGCTTTTCAACAAAATCCTCGTAACTGCAGCTTGTATAAAGCTGCAGTTATGATTTTTTTTGTTGAAAAGCAGCGATATATTTCAGCAGGCAAAACATTTGAATTAACTTTAAAACTGAAGACATATACAGACACGCACAATAGTACAGGGTGTCCCAAAAGTAAGGTAACACTTTAAAAGCGTACTAGGTCTGCTATTTCTTAGCCGATTTCTTTCGGAAAACTATCATTATCTGCAGAATTCATTTAAATTATGTTTGTCATACACTTCAACATAATGTACCTATAACAGTGGCGTCATTTTTGACGTCATCTGTACCACTATCAAAATGACGTCACGGCCTACATTCTTACAACGTTTGTATGTGGTAAAGCCTATCATTAATCTCAATCTCCAGTATGTGTGCACAGAAAGTTTTAATCTCAATTCAAAACAGAAGATCCACCAAGAAGAAAACTCATCTACTCAATAATCAATAAATTTGAACGATCTATGTCAGATTTTGATGAACAAAGAAGCAAAGACTGAAAACATCCTGCAGCGCAGAAAATGTCTCAGCTTTGACTGGGGCTTTAATTGGAAGTCCAGGAAAGTCAATGAGAAGAATTTCGTCGTAACTAGAACTGTCGCAAAGCGGACAAATACCCCCCACTAGCGCGTTGTCACTGAAAAAGTGCTAAAGTTCAAAGTGGCATAACTCTGAAACTACTGCCTAGATCAAGATGAAAATTGCAGTTGCACAACTTCATATGATAGGAAACAACCTGCTAAAATTTCAGCAAAATCGGTCAAAAACTGTGGGAGGAGAAGAGGACACAAAATTATGTCCACGGACGGACGGGCGGACAACCTGAATCCAGTATACCCCCCCCCCCCCCTAACTTTGTTGTGGGGGGTATAATAAGTTTTATTGAAATTATTTGTACAGTGCATTTCGAAATTTTATGTGAATCTTTTTCTGTGCAAGGTTCAAATTATGAAATCGCAGTCTTTTTGAGATCAGGCCAAATACTTTTGTCGGTGGGCACAGGCCGGACTTGAATTTACTGGATTATGTTCTGTTGAGAAACTTGCAATCTAAAGTGCAATTCCCAAAGCAAGAACATGTTTATTATTGTTACAGTGTTGTTGCCAAACATTAAAAGAGAATGTTTGAAAATTTCTATTGACACATGTAAGGCAGTTATGGAAAAAAACTTAAGCAAAACAATAAATCAGGGAAAGAGCCAAAAATATGGTGTGTTTGATTTTTCATAGATAAAATATACAAATTGCATGATATTTTGATGAAACCTCTTTTATTTTTATCTCCACATGACCTTCTATACTGTCAGCGTTGTTAGAAATGTGCAAGTGATATATTAGCCGAGATATATGAGGTTAAAAGTGTTACCTTACTTTTGGGACACCCTGTACATACAGACATACAGATAAACAAAATATTGTACATTACCTGTTTCTATTGGTATCAGCTCGGAACAGTTATATCCCGTATAATTCCACTGACAGAAACACTTGTAGGAGCTGTCTGACACATCGTAATCACAAAATCCGTGATGACCGCAGTCAAACGGACATTCATAATCACAAAACTGACCTACATAGTTACTCTCACATATGCAATCGTAGGAATTATTCCTCTTCGCCTCTAGGTCACATACACCGTGAACACACACAAATCCTGGACCACATGTACGTTCTTGTAATGTTAGCGTGCCGTTAATTCTGTGTTTACACTTATATTTGTCATTTATTTTGATACAGTCGCCATTATTACATGTTATAAGACAATCATTCATGGATAGATTATGAGACCGAGACTCCTGTGTGGTTATGTTTGCATGGTCAGTCTCTGACTCATGACCAATGTGATTTAGATTGTCGTGAACTATTGCGAGGCTGTGATCTTCTGTATCATGACGGTCTTCAATGTGCGCAATACCATGTAACATTGCGAGTACACGACTAGAGATAGTAGTACTATTGTTTGTTCTTTTACTATCTTTGACCAATCTGTTGTTCTTGTCAGACCTACTATCTAGAGCGTCCAGAAATGAGTTCAGTATCGCTGGGTCAACGAATCGTTTTGTCTGACATCTGGAGCCGGTATAAAACGCGGTACAGACACAGCTTCCAATACAAGTCGTCTCATCCGTGTAACATGTACCCCCGTTGTTACACCAATCTGGTGTACAGAAGTCGTGACATCGACGTCCATTTCGCGTGAAACTATCGCCCTTTAGAAACGTCAATAACGTTGAATTTGACACCGATCTTACAAAAGCTGTGGAAACTGACGTGACCAAAACAGTCAGCACCAGGCACACACTAAACATATCCATATTTGGCAATCCTTCATCCAAAACGGCACGACATGTCTAATTTAAAACAATTAGTCATTTCTTTATACATTCTTCTCACATTCAAAATGTTCTTTTAAAGATAATTTTAACACAAAGTTACGTAAATGAAAACTAATAGTCCTAAAACATCGAAGAAAACACAAATAGTCTTACACAATCACAAGAATCACATAAGGTTTGTCCCTATTTCTGTCATAACACACTAGTTCAGCACCATAAACGCATCAAGCCTTCATGAACAACTGGAGACGGTCACATTCTTTCTGCTACATTGCGCTTTACCCTTTCCCAAACAAAAGAGTCCCACTGGCGAATGTAGGATCGCTGTAGACGACAAAATGACTGCTACAAAAAGCAGGAGAAAGCGTGTATTATAGCCTAATAGACAGAATAAAAGCAATAGTGCTTGCCAAGCAGTATTTTCTCTTTTTCTCTCAATATTTTCTGATGCTTTCTGTAGAACGTCGTCAATCAAAACATCGTTTGAGAAAAAAAGGTTTAAAGCGTTGGATAACTACTGACTTAAAGATTTTTTCAAAATTCCAAAATTTCTTTTTTACAGGAATTGTGCTTCTAACTTGAATGATGCACATTTGACATAATCTAGTACTTTTCAAAAATACGGGTCTTACTGGAGATTACGTAAAAACGTTTTGTAACGTGTAAGCAACGTTCACCGTATCCGAAGCCACCGACGTATGCTTGGTGTATTTATCTCATTTATCTCTTACGTGACCCGTTGATTACGCATGACGTCACATTTGACCTCCTTTCATAATAACGTTTAACCACAAATAATATCATAAAATAGATCCAGTTTCTATTTACGTATATATGTTACTCGGACGCTGTAAATGAGTGTTATAAATATTTACGGCTGTCCGTGTTTTACAAAAGAAAACGCGGGTCTTTAACTATTTAACTTCGTCTGGGCCTAAATAAGGTCATAGAAATTTAAGACATCACTTCACTCATTAGTGCAATGTTCAATGCACACTTCATTGGGAAAACGCCAAAAAATGGTGGACAAAAATGGCTTCATACTTTATGAGATTTTTAATATGTAAAAATTCAGCCGTAGTCCGTCAGGCCGGAAGGCAGTATCCAATTATCTCGACCGATATAATAGTATTTATTACACGGTACGGAAACTACAGAGACAGAGCCATTGGCTCTGCCGATTAAATCCTCTGGGGGGCTTCCGGCCATGTGTGGCTCTGTCTCTGGGGTCGTGATTTTTTGACAAAAACAGGTGAGTGTTCAACTTTGTTGTTCATTTATTTTCTTCTGGTGCTTAAAATCGAAAAACCGGGAATGTCATGCTCCCCTAAGACCATTTATCTGCCTGTTCTAAATCTGTGGGCTTCAAAGTCGGCAGGGTTTTCACAGGATCATTGTCGTCGTGGGTCGACCCTATGTGATTTTTTCTTGTTTACATCATGTATTCATGTACATTTCAACGGTAAATAGCCAATTGCTGCAGCCAAAACATGTGATATACTAATCGAGGGATAATCTCGATCAGACATTGCTTTCCCATGTAACAAAACCTTAGAAATGATTGGCAAACGTAAAGTTTGAGCAATTTCTATCGGTGGCTCTGTCTCTGGCGGCTGGCTCTGTCTCTGGCGGCTGGCTCCGCTTTGAACTGTCGGTTAATTTTAGTCTGTTTACAAAATACTTGTCCAAAGCACATCTCTGAAAGTATCGAAGCTATGATCATGAAATTTCATGGGTGGATATATCTCAATAAAGACAAGTTCTGTATCAAAGGAGCATAAATATTCCTTTCTTATTTTGTGAGTCACTGTCCTTTGTTTTCGACAAAAACACTTATCCGGACAAATGTAATGGCGGGGTATTATATCACATTAGGTGATACATAGAATTCTTATTTAGGACTGCTCCAATTCAAAATGATGTCCAGACATGCAAGGATGCAGATGGGCCCCCCCCCCCCTCTCATGAGAGAGACATGTATGTATCTGCGCATAGCTCCGAAGTATCAAATATGTAATAGTTATCATTGAAATCTGTGAGAAAAAATATGAAAATGCTGGTTATGAGCAATTTTCTTTTCTCGCAATGCACCAGAAAAATGTCTTGCTTGGGAAGGATTAGATGGAAAGATGTCGGATATATTGGTGCAAATAAAACAAAAAAAAAAAAAAAAAAAAAAAAACAAGGGCCAGTTTCATTTTTAAGACGTATTTTTGTCTTTGTCTTACCGATGACTTACGACAAGTTTTGGACAAGAAACGCGTATCACCAATTTATCAAGACCTGGGGCCCGTATTATCAACGCTCGTACGATTAATGTTTGCGTAGTTACTTGTAACAACAAACCTGATTTGTCCAATCTGATTTCTCGTGCACTCAGATGTTTTGTTATACATTTTATACAAAAACTTTGTCGTAAGATCGTTGAAAATACGAGCCCCTGGATTATGCGATTGTTGTTTTAACCGATATTTAAGACATCGTTAAGTCAAAATTACTTCTTTTAAAAATGTTTTGATGAAACAGGCCCCTGACGTTCACACCGAAAAATCGTCTGCTTCAAGTCTGTTTTGTGTATTTTCTCAGCTAATACTCGACGGATTTTGACGAGATAAAGTGCACCGCACGCGCGTCATTGAGAGGGACATTCCCCGGTTCTAACTCACTCCGCATCAAATCCCATGGTTTCTCGAAACATTCAAAATGAATGTTTTTGGTTGCATTTTAATAAAACTATGGAATACTTTGCATAAAGAGGTTCAGGAATTACCCTCTCAAAGGCGCGTATGGTGCAATTGCTCGTCAAAATACGTAGATTTTAAACTGAGATATAGTTAAACTGAGATATAGAACAAAATATACTTGAAACAGACAATTTTTCGGTGTGGACCTTTCCCCAAATCACGTGGATTACCCATCGTGTAATCGTTTCTTTGTCAACACCCAGTTTGTCGCCTTAAGTACAGTACTCCATAGAATCATGAGCCGTGACGAAAGGTTAGTGTATATTCCACTACATGTAAATTGGAAGAGAAGCGTGTTTTCCACTGAATAAAAGCGAATAATGGCACATTTTGCGCGGTGGCCGTGAGAGTTCAGTAGCTGTCTCCAGATAGTACGATGTCTTTATCACAGGATGTTCGGTTCCGAGTCACATATTTACTTAAATAGAAATCCCTCTTCCCCCGTCAATTTAGACACGCTGATCTTTGATTATTCAAAGGACATTGTTTAATTGTAGCTTTGAAATTGAACAACGCTGAATGTTCGATGTTTTGCAAAGGGTTTAATCGGTGACTGAACCATTCGCCATACACAATATGATCTATTCAGTGTGTGAGTAAATTACTTCGACACGAATTTTGCGATAGATTAATTTTTTTCACCAAGCACGCAGAGACAGAGCCAGCCGCCAGAGACAGAGCCACCGATAGAAATTGCTCAAACTTTACGTTTGCCAATCATTTCTAAGGTTTTGTTACATGGGAAAGCAATGTTTGATCGAGATTATCCCTCAATTAGCATATCACATGTTTTGGCTGCAGCAATTGGCTATTTACCGTTGAAATGTACATGAATACATGATGTAAACAAGAAAAAATCACATAGGGTCGACCCACGACGACAATGATCCTGTGAAAACCCTGCCGACTTTGAAGCCCACAGATTTAGAACAGGCAGATAAATGGTCTAAGGGGAGCATGACATTCCCGGTTTTTCGATTTTAAGCACCAGAAGAAAATAAATGAACAACAAAGTTGAACACTCACCTGTTTTTGTCAAAAAATCACGACCCCAGAGACAGAGCCACACATGGCCGGAAGCCCCCCAGAGGATTTAATCGGCAGAGCCAATGGCTCTGTCTCTGTAGTTTCCGTACCGTGTATTATGATGCTTGCATTATAACTTGAACATGTATACCTCCAAAGATACGGTATGTCGTCGGTGTAAATGCAAAACCTTGTATGTCGATTCTTGCGATTTTCAAAGTACAAACTTATGTGTCCTGTGTAGACAACTCTCGCATGTTTTCAGATATTTTTACTAATCAAGATTAATGACACATTATTTGTAAACAGTATGTCAAAATTTCAAGTAAAATATTTCAGTTTTGGAAAAGTTATTACACCTTTTTCCCTCTCCTTTAAAATTTTCCAAAAACGAGATACGAGGTTTTGCATATACAACGACGATGTTGCAATCAGGATATCGCTGCTTTTCAACGAAAACCTCGTAACTGCAGCTTGTTTTAAGGTTTTCGTTGATATATCAATAGCACTGGTGGTGAACTCGGCCAAAGCGAGGGACGTTTTTTCGCGATCAATGTATTCCGTTGGTGTTGTTATAAAATATCGTAACTACGGCTTTATCGAAGCCGTATTTATTGTCTAACCACATTAAACTGATACTGATTAATTTTCGTGTGCAAAGTCCGTTAGTTGAGTGTCATAACAAAACATTGCCGAAGTGGGGTCATTACAATAGTCCCAGCCGAAAATGACAGTGACGTAGGCTGATGTTTACTGCTGCAAAACCAATCAATTCGTCTGATTTGCACCGTTACAAATACGAACACAGTTGATTGGTTGTCAAGTAGTAAACATTAATTAGCCCACGTCACTGTCATTTTCGGCCGGTACTATTGTACATATGCAGATGTATAACTAATCGGCTATAACTGTAGACTTGTAAACAAACACTTTACTTCTTGTTGTTGATAAATGGCCCAAAACAAACACTTCCTCTTTTGGGAATAAAATAATTAGGACATTAATTCGCTCGTATAGCTTGCGATAAAAAGTTTGGTAAATGTTAAAACTATGTATTTGGTTTTTAGTGGCACTTTTACATTCTCTTCATACCACACAACATCTCCCGGTCTTCCTCACTATAAATAGTTCTATCAAAAGCAAAGATCAATGACAAGAACATCTTTCGAATATTCATTACTGAATTCTATAGTTGTACATAAGATATTCAATTGTGTGACCGATGATAAAACATTCAATTAAACATGTGTTAAAAGAGGAGAAACGATCACGTAGTAATTTGCTTTCATTACGGTTCAATAGCCAGTCCAATATCTTTCGTTGAAAATGGGTCAGTCAAGTTTACTGAACTATGAAATATGCGACCCACTTCAAGCGCTAAAAATAGGAACTAGGACACGTCTATTTTTAGAATCTTTCTATGCCCAAATTCTTACACGTTTTGATGTCCGAAACTAAACAATGATTTTCGATAAGCCATGCATTTAATCGCGTTCACAATAATTGATTGATCAACTAAGTGGGTATTTTAAGGTTAATGACATAGACATCTTGTCTAATAGGCCTTGCTAGTATTTGCGTGTAGCTATGCATTACAAAGCGAAAGTAGAAATCTGGGAAACCAGAATATGTGATGATATGCTCAAAATGCATAGAAATCAGACTAGCAATCCTTTCACCACTTGGTTTAAAAAAACGGTGTTAACTTTTTAATCTATAGATATAGATCTAGATGAATAGGCATACATAGAATCAAATCAATTTACATTGTTGGTATGTTAACCATTTCCCAAATAGAAACATTTCAGATTGGTCAAAATAAAAAAAAGCCGTAGCAGACGACAAAATTGGTATATACCTAGATAAAATTAGAACTATTTGTAGATAATACCAAAGACAATATCGAGGTTAAAGTAGAAAATTCTGATTATCAGCAGTTTCTTCTTTCATCCCAATATTCCCCCGAACATTTTCTTTACGGGCTGTCAAACCCGGTCTTATTTGGGAAAGGGATAAAGTAGTTACGGAACACATGTTTTAGCAAGTAAGACATGTAGTTTTCAGAGATCAAATGCATTCTAATTAAGGTATAGACTCCTTTCATTTATGTTTTAGTCCGTACCCGCAGAACACTTCCGGTAATCCGAGACTTCTCTGATGAAAATTCGCTCGATGATACTTGGATGTCGCTATTTACAACGGAACGCTGTCCCAGTCAAACACAAAAGAAAATTCCGACACAGCGACATAACTTGTGTCGGAATTTTCTTTTGTTTTTGAATTGGACAGCGCTCTGATGTAAATAGCGACATCCAAAAATCGAAGAGCGAATTTTCATCAGAGAAGACTCTGATTAACTTCCGGAGGCAAACAATGGGTTTATGGGAAATTAACATTGTATACATATGAATTGTTACTAAAAATAGTAACAAATCGACATTTTCAAAACGAGGCTCCCAAAAAATGCGGAGAAATCGATGACGACGCACGTGCATTCAATATACAGCGATTAAGCGCACGTGCATTCAATATACAGTGATAAAGAGAAGTTTTAAGTGGAACAAAAACTATGAAATTGAATGAATTCGTTGATAGCCGGATAGCCGGTTATTTTATTTGATTTACAGTCAACCGTTCCCAGTTTAAAAATTTCGCCTTTTGCCTGTAAGGACGACTTCCGGAGGCTGTTGTGTGTGTGTGTGTGGGGGGGGGGTCTTAGTGGAAACTTGTCCAATGTACCGAATTTTGCAAAAGTTCACGTCAACCTACACCAGAACATGACATTGGGTATAGGAGAACATATAGAGTGCTAGAATGCCTTATAGTCGTTTTCGGCTGGGAGAATTCGGCCCCCGGATAGGAGGCTCTGCTCTCCCAGTCCCTGTTTGGAGAGGACCCAAGACCACATGCCTTCCAATTTCTTGCTTTCTATACTCCGTAAATATTGACCTGAGCCAGTTGAATAGGTAATGAGTAACTGTGATGCGAAATAATCAATACTCGCCAGCATTCCTCACTGTCGAGCAGGGTCGATAGTTTCCATAAGCATTGGAAATTTGTATATTGCACGTGCTCCTCGTGTCTATATACGTCGAAGAGTGATTATTTCGCATCACAGTTACTCATTACATATTCAACAGGTTCAGGTCAATATTTACGGAGTATACATCATTTCCTTATAACATTTTATTGAAAATTAGTGCCCGAAATGAGTTAAAACAGCACTATGTTTTCGGCAATTGGATTTTCCATAGAAACTTTATAGAACCTACCATAGTATACTGAACAAAAGTTAAAACTTTACACATACATTGCTTGTCATATTTCTTCTAAATTCAACAAGTAAAGAAATCAAATGAATGTGCTTCGCATCGTTCATTGACTTGGTTGTGCCAAACACTAAACGTTTTGTTGATCTTAATTATGGGGATGAAAAACGGACCCTTTAAGTGTGACAGGGGTCCGTTTTTCAGGTGTGCAATTTATGAATATCAAACATTTTAAATTCCCTATTTGTTTATGTCAAAAGGGGGTAATTCACAAAATTGACAGATTAGACCTTTATTTTAGAGCTTGCTACAAGTGATAAGAGAGATGTTTTGTGGGTTTTTTGGCAACCCGGATATGACCAATTCCGTAAAAATAATGAATCGTTTATCGCGCGTATGTGGCATCAGATGAAATTAGCTGTAAATGCATTAAGGGCCGTAACTCTGACATTAAAGGAGACAAGGCAATGAAACTTCGACAAAACGATTGCCGAATGCCATGGAAATATTGTAAAAATAAAATCAGGCTTTTAGTTCGATACTTTTTCAGAAACAAGAAATCTTGCAGCGTAAAGTTTTCTCTTTTGTTCAGTATATTGTGCTGATATGGAACAGACATTATCCTTTCATAATTTGTATTTTGTAACTTTCTAAAGAATCAAATTCAATTAATTACTTTTATCCAACTCCGTGTAATTCATATTGCTAACAACTAGAAAGGCCTTTTGCTTTCCAACAGTACTTTCAGTACTTTGATTAGTGTTTGTATACAACTCTACTTTTATAAACGATGAGTAATAACGGGTTAATGTTGCTGGACAATACGAGATTTTATAACAAATTTTATAACAACACCGACAGTTTGTCAATACAAAACAGTAAATCCGGTCTGTTTTTAGAACAAGTTCATAGTCACTAGAAAAAAAATCTATAAACTCACATTTAAACGCAAAATATCTATACCTTGTTGTAGCGAAAATTGTTATAGTTCACCACCAGTGAATAGGTTAGATTCAGCAAGTGAAATATTCATTGAAAGAATCGGTTATCAGACCAACAAAATGCATACAGTTATTTTCCGTGTTTCATAGATCGAAACAAGTTTGATCAATGTGCAATGGCAATGTATGCTGCACTAAAAATAGACTTGGTTTACTGTTATGTTTTGATAAACCGTCGGTGTTGTTTTAAAATCTCGTAACCACGAATTGAATCAAGCCGTCGTTACGAGCATTTATAACATTATCCACAAAATACTGTTTGTTTGTCCGAAATTATGTCACGGTTTCCTTGATCAAATCGTTCCCTATTGCCCATTCCCAGCCGTGCATTTAACATATTAGGAACATAAATTTGTTTCGTACCTGATATAATTATGTGAAAAATATCGGGTTGGACGGGTAGGTGTAAACGGGAACTAATTACATTTCACTATCCTTGACCAAGTACTTGGTGTAGTTATTGCCCTTAATTAAAGTTTATTTTGAAATTGCCCCTAACACTGGTGGGGAACTCGGCCAAAGCGTGGGACGTTTTTTCGCGATCATTTTATTTCGTCGGTTTTGTTATCAAATATCGTAACTACGGCTTCCATAAGGCTGTAGTTACGAGATTTTATAACAACACCGACGGTTTGTTAATACATATCGGTAAACCCGGTCTATTTTTAGAACAAATTCATTGTTATTAGAAAATCATCCAATCAGATCTTTAAACTCACATTTAAACGCAAAATATCTGTACCTTGTTGTAGCGAAAAACGTCCATCGCGTTGGCTGAGTTCACCACCAGTGCCTAAGGCAAAAGGTAATTATTGTCTTTTATTACGCATGGAATGGACATCACATCAGTGATTTAGTAGTGGTAGTGTGCTCGCCTACCATGCAGTCAGTCCGTCCGGGTTCGATTCCTGGCCGGTGCAATTTTTGTACCGAAATCTCTTGGTATTGAGTTTATTGACATAATGAACGAAAGGATCATCTATGGTATTCTATAGATGATAAATACGCATGTAAGTGTTCAGAGTTTCTACAGAATAAACAACGTATCCCTCGCAAATAAGGCCACAGTCATTGAATATTTCGGAGGTTTCTCACAAAAAAGCTACGAAATTGAACTTTGTGCTCGAAATGTTCGTATTGTACTCAAAACGAGCTACTTTAACTTGTACAGAGCTAACGTTTGATCATCTAACGATATTTCCTTCAAATTTGAAGCCGTAATTCAAAACAATAAACTATGTGGGTCCTGAAAGACGACATGTAGTCAAAGAAATGTTACCTCTGTCAACAGATTCTATTTTACGGAGTTGCTGTAGAAGTCAGAACGGAAATATTAGTGATTGTCGACGTCGACAGAACTGTATGTATTTAGTGTTATACTGAAAAAGTGATGCTAATTAATTTGCAATCTTTTTAGAAGCAACCTTCTTGTAGCTGTTTTTGTGTAGAAAATACATCTCGCTTTTCATTCAACGTAAAGACAATGTTTCAAACACTATAGTAGTTGACATGGGGATGAAAAGAAAGTGACTTGGGATATAAAGAAAGGTATCATGGATATGATGTTTTCTTCAATTAACAGCTTCATAAATAGTGGATTCCGTAATTTATTTTTTAAATTCTTTGAAAGATATACACATGGTTTGGCGGTGCCACTTTATTGAAGGAACGGACGTTTGCCAAGCAACGCTGGTTCCATGTTCCTTGTGCTACCGATGAATTACGACACATTAAGGACAAGAATCGCTCATCTGTCACAACACAAAAATATCATTATCTATATAATATAGGCCCTAATGCCTTCATATAGTTTTCATGTACATAATTTAAAACTGTTTTATTTCGGGTTAGCGTTGCGGTCATGTAAAACATTTATTGCTAGAGTTAAACATATACCAAAACCTATCTACTCTTCTAATGACCCTTCCCTGCTAACAAAATTAAAGAACTTTGTTCTTTACCTTTGGTAAAATATCAGCAACGTGGGCGCAGCCATGATTAATGTGTGCCTGGCCCAATAACGCAGTAATAGGGACAGGTAAGCCAGACTATAACTACACTTACTCTATAATCTGCAGTCAAACGTGACATTTTCCTATTATTTCAGAAATTGACCATGGTCAGTTTGCGTATAGCCAACAAAGCCGTAAACTGGTTCCATGGAATCGACAGAAAAGAAAAATTCTACCTAAAAAAGTTCGTAACAACAGCTTTAAACAAGATGTGATTACCGGATTTTTTCATGAAAAGTGACAAATTCTCATTACCAGATTGGTACGTTTGGTCATCTTTACAAAACTTGATAAAGCATTATCAAATTTGAAGTATGGCTTAAAAGGTCCTGTGGCCCAATGGATAAGGCGCCTGACTACGGATCCGGAGATTCCAGGTTCGAGTCCTGGCAGGATCGACATTTTTGCATGAATAAATGCTAGGATTACCCAATTCTGTGTTTATTATAGCACAGCAAATATTGAGTCAAAAGTATAATCGATTTAAAATCTTTTACTAGTGAGGGAGTCTAGACCAATAACCCAAAATAGGTTAACCAGGTAGATATAGATGACTATTTTTAGAAACAACTTAAAAACAAAATACACATGTTCTCCCTGAAATAAACCAAAAACAACTTTAACGATTCTCGTTTCATTTTGAATGTTTAATAGCAATTGTTGGTTGTCAGTGCTATCTTCTCTTGCCTCGATGTTTTCATAAACATTTGCCCGTAGATTGGGATTTAATGGAGTTTTACGTCCCACTTAACTACTGAGGTCATATGGAGACGGACATCGGTTTATAGTCTCATCCGAAAGACTGGAGAGGCGGCGGATCGAACCATCGACCCCTGTGTTACAAGTCCTGCGCGTTACCACCGCACCAAATTCGCCCCCATTTGTCCGTAGAGGGCGACAAAACCAGTAGCTGCTTTATCCAAAACATTTGACACGTATTCCTCTGCTAGCGGTGTCTTACGCCATATTTAGGACAAGAATCGCTCATCAGTCACACCACCATTGAAGCATCAATATCTATATAATGTAATGGTGTTTTGTTGGCGTTTCGTAAGACATTTGTTGGATAAGAATTCGTCTGAAATGATTTGGTAAAAATTTTTAATACATGTCCATAAAGATAATTTTTATTACATGAAGGATCATCAATAGACAAAGTTCAAAATATCGGGGTCATTGTCGGAATTTCTGACATTTATATAGATCCTGCATAGTTATGCTAGTGTGAGAGGGTTTCAATGCAACCTTCTTCAAACGGATATATGCGGAAACTACTTTTTTCTCTTTTATTCAACGTGAAAAAATTGCATCAAAACCCTGCAAATTGGAGGTAAAAACGAGTTGCATCGGCCGGGAATCGAACCCGGGCCGCCCGCGTGGCAGGCGAGCATTCTACCACTGAACCACCGATGCGATGTTAACTGACAATTGGATTAAAATTTATGAACTTTGATAGCAACTTGATTCCCAAAAAGAACATAATCTGCTAAAGCAAGCAACCTCTAGTTGCGAATTTGCAAATGGTCTTTCTTTCACAGTTTGGAGTCATTTGAAGGAAAAGTAACTTTCCTTACTCTATAATCTGCAGTCAAACGTGACATTTTCTTAATATTTCAAAAATTGACCATGGTCAGTTGGTGTATACCCAAGAAAACCGTAAAATGGTACCGTAGAATCGACAGAAAACAAATTCTACCTAAAAAACTTCGTAACCACAGCTTTAAACAAGATGTGATTATCAGATTTTTTTCATGAAAAGTGACAAATTCTCATTACCAGATTGGTACGTTTGGTCATCTTTACAAAACTTGATAAAGCATTATCAAATTTGGATTATGGCTTAAAGCTACTATTTCCCAGATTTGGACCCAAAAATTGTCAAATACAAACGAAATGTACACTTTTTAAGCTTTATATGACCTGATTAAATGATTACGACAAACTATTGAAGCAACGACTCATTTTTTCGCAATTTGATACCAAATTCATGAAGCGATATCGAAAGTAGGTCAAAACAGTAGGACATGCGACTTTCTTAAATGACGTCACAACATACATGATGACGTCATATTGAAATTCAAGTATGAATCTCGTTTGAATCATGGTCCGCGCTGTATGCGCATGTGCAACAATTTCAAAATAATTCTAACCCCATCAGTGATGGGGTTGAATTTAGGTTAGGATTCTCCCTAAATTCAGCTATCTGTCTTGTAATTTCGGCTCATTCTCTGTCTGAATCGCATATTATTAACCATCCCGAGGTTGTCAACACAAAAGTTTTGCATATTTTTTCAAAAAATTTCAGTTTTTGCAATTAGACCATCTGTTACCGTCGCCCTTTAAAAGGTCCTGTGGCCCAATGGATAAGGCGCCTGACTACGGATCAGGAGATTCCAGGTTCGAGTCCTGGCAGGATCGACATTTTTGCATGAATAAATGCTAGGATTACCAAATTCTGTGTGTATTATAGCACAGCAAATATTGAGGCAAAAGTATAATCGATTTAAAATCTTTTACTAGTGAGGGGGTCTAGACCAATAACCCAAAATAGGTTAATCAGGTAAATATAGATGACTATTTTTAGAAACAACTTAAAAACAAAATACACATGTTCTCCCTGAAATAAACCAAAACAACTTTAACGATTCTCGTTTCATTTTGAATGTTTAATAGAAATTGTTGGTTGTCAGTGCTATCTTCTCTTGCCTCGATGTTTTCATAAACATTTGCCCGTAGATTGGGATTTAATTGAGTTTTACGTCCCACTCAACTACTGAGGTCATATGGAGACGGACATCGGTTTATAGTCTCATCCGAAAGACTGGAGAGGCGGCGGATCGAACCAGCGACCCCTGTGTTACAAGTCCTGCGCGTTACCACCGCACCAAATTCGCCCCATTTGCCCGTAGAGGGCGACAAAACCAGTAGCTGCTTTATCCAAAACATTTGACACGTATTCCTCTGCTAGCGGTGTCTTACGCCATATTTAGGACAAGAATCGCTCATCAGTCACACCACCATTGAAGCATCAATATCTATATAATGTAATGGTGTTTTGTTGGCGTTTCGTAAGACTTTTGTTGGATAAGAATTCGTCTGAAATGATTTGGTAAAAATTTTTAATACATGTCCATAAAGATAATTTTTATTACATGAAGGATCATCAATAGACAAAGTTCAAAATATCGGGGACATTGTCGGAATTTCTGACATTTATATAGATCCTGCATAGTTATGCTAGTGTGAAAGGGTTTCAATGCAACATTCTTCAAACGGATATATGCGGAAACTACTTTTTTCTCTTTTATTCAACGTGAAAAAATTGCATCAAAACCCTGCAAATTGGAGGTAAAAACGAGTTGCATCGGCCGGGAATCGAACCCGGGCCGCCCGCGTGGCAGGCGAGCATTCTACCACTGAATCACCGATGCGATGTTAACTGACAATTGGATTAAAATTTATGAACTTTGATAGCAACTTGATTCCCAAAGAGAACATAATCTGCTAAAGCAAGCAACCTCTAGTTGCGAATTTGCAAATGGTCTTTCTTTCACAGTTTGGAGTCATTTGAAGGAAAAGTATTTTTCCTTACTCTATCATCTGCAGTCAAACGTGACATTTTCTTAATATTTCAAAAATTGACCATGGTCAGTTGGTGTATACCCAAAAAAACCGTAAAATGGTACCGTAGAATCGACAGAAAACAAATTCTACCTAAAATACTTCGTAACCACAGCTTTAAACAAGATGTGATTACCAGATCTTTTTCATGAAAAGTGACAAATTCTCATTACCAGATTGGTACGTTTGGTCATCTTTACAAAACTTGATAAAGCATTATCAAATTTGGATTATGGCTTAAAAGGTCCTGCGGCCCAATGGATAAGGCGCCTGACTACGGATCAGGAGATTCCAGGTTCGAGTCCTGGCAGGATCGACATTTTTGCATGAATAAATGCTAGGATTACCAAATTCTGTGTGTATTATAGCACAGCAAATATTGAGGCAAAAGTATAATCGATTTAAAATCTTTTACTAGTGAGGGGGTCTAGACCAATAACCCAAAATAGGTTAATCAGGTAAATATAGATGACTATTTTTAGAAACAACTTAAAAACAAAATACACATGTTCTCCCTGAAATAAACCAAAACAACTTTAACGATTCTCGTTTCATTTTGAATGTTTAATAGAAATTGTTGATTGTCAGTGCTATCTTCTCATGCCTCGATGTTTTCATAAACATTTGCCCGTAGATTGGGATTTAATGGAGTTTTACGTCCCACTCAACTACCGAGGTCATATGGAGACG
The DNA here is from genome assembly GCA_963680895.1 of Fragum sueziense. NCBI lineage: Eukaryota > Metazoa > Mollusca > Bivalvia > Cardiida > Cardiidae > Fragum > Fragum sueziense. Next base: position 61,230,929 of record OY804594.1, on the reverse strand, counting down.
GACATCGGTTTATAGTCTCATCCGAAAGACTGGAGAGGCGGCGGATCGAACCAGCGACCCCTGTGTTACAAGTCCTGTGCGTTACCACCGCACCAAATTTCGCCCCATTTGCCCGTAGAGGGCGACAAAACCAGTAGCTGCTTTATCCAAAACATTTGACACGTATTCCTGTGCTAGCGGTGTCTTACGCCATATTTAGGACAAGAATCGCTCATCAGTCACACCACCATTGAAGCATCAATATCTATATAATGTAATGGTGTTTTGTTGGCGTTTCGTAAGACATTTGTTGGATAAGAATTCGTCTGAAATGATTTGGTAAAATTTTTTAATACATGTCCATAAAGATAATTTTATTACATGAAGGATCATCAATAGACAAAGTTCAAAATATCGGGGACATTGTCGGAATTTCTGACATTTATATAGATCCTGCGTAGTTGTGCTAGTGTGAGAGGGTTTCAATGCAACCTTCTTCAAACGGATATATGCGGAAACTACTTTTTTCTCTTTTATTCAACGTGAAAAAATTGCATCAAAACCGTGCAAATTGGAGGTAAAAACGAGTTGCATCGGCCGGGAATCGCACCCGGGCCGCCCGCGTGGCAGGCGAGCATTCTACCACTGAACCACCGATGCGATGTTAACAGACAAATTGATTAAAATTTATGAACTTTGATAGCAACTTGATTCCCAAATAGAACATAATCTGCTAAAGCAAGCAACCTCTAGAGGTTGCGAATTTGCAAATGATCTTTCTTTCACAGTTTGGAGTCATTTGAAGGAAAAGTATTTTTCCTTACTCTATCATCTGCAGTCAAACGTGACATTTTCTTAATATTTCAAAAAATGATCATGGTCAGTTGGTGTATACAAAACAAAACAAACCGTAAAATGGTACCGTAGAGTCGGCAGAAAACAAATTCTACCTAAAAAAACTTCGTAACTACAGCTTTAAACAAGATGTGATTACCAGATTTTTTTCATGGAAAGTGACAAATTCTCATTACCAGATTGGCACGTTTGGTCATCTTTACAAAACTTGATAAAGCATTATCAAATTTGGATTTTGGCTTAAAAGGTCCTGTGGCCCAATGGATAAGGCGCCTGACTACGGATCAGGAGATTCCAGGTTCGAGTCCTGGCAGGATCGACATTTTTGCATGAATAAATGCTAGGATTACCAAATTCTGTGTGTATTATAGCACAGCAAATATTGAGGCAAAAGTATAATCGATTTAAAATCTTTTACTAGTGAGGGGGTCTAGACCAATAACCCAAAATAGGTTAATCAGGTAAATATAGATGACTATTTTTAGAAACAACTTAAAAACAAAATACACATGTTCTCCCTGAAATAAACCAAAACAACTATAACGATTCTCGTTTCATTTTGAATGTTTAATAGAAATTGTTGGTTGTCAGTGCTATCTTCTCTTGCCTCGATGTTTTCATAAACCTTTGCCCGTAGATTGGGATTTAAGGACAGATCCTCCATTTATTTCCTACGGTAAGATTTTTTTCATTTTTTCTGTACTGATATTTGAATATATGAGAAGTAAAAAAATGACTTAAAAACTATAGGTCACCAAGCGAATTAAAAAGTTATTGAATTTCAAGGGAGACTACTCTTGTCTAAAATTGCAAAAATGAGGTGTCACTTAAATACCCGCAAAAAGGTGCTCGAAATGACTAGGATTACATAAATAAGTCTTAAGTGTGTTCAATATGTTTTATTCTGTCTAAATGAGTATCAATTTGGGAAAATTTGGCGATGATTTTGAAATTTTTAGTAAAACATTCTTTCAAAAGTAGCTGAAATTGCTCCTTTTTCGCAACGTTTCTATTAATAAAAAATATTCCAGCGGTAAGATTTTTTTTCTTTTTCGGTATAGACATCGTGCTTGGTAATACCTACAAAAAATAAAAAGAAAAATATATCAAACCAAACGTTTTTCTTAGTTACAAGTAAAATTTGGCTTACTTTTTGCAGCTCTGTCCGAAATTGTTTCACTACTTTTATCCATTTTCTTCCTTATTACCAGCTTCAGATAATAAAAAGTCTCATCTTTTGTGTCCATCTGAAGCGGACTAGCTCAAAAAGACACAACTTTGCTTTTGTTGTTCCGTTTCCTATCGCTAACGCCACATGTTGAACGCGTAACAGAAAGCGAAATGTACCATCCGAGTACTATTACACTTTAATTGACCAAAATAAGAAAATTGAAATAACCAAATATGGTCTTGCCATTTATCAACCAAACATTAACTAAATTGTAAAAAATACATTTGCTGAAAATGCCAATTACTGAAACAGCTTTATTTCGTTGTTTAGGATATGCACAGTAAGTTGCGCAGTAACAACTGGAGGATCTGTCCTTAATGGAGTTTTACGTCCCACTCAACTACTGAGGTCATATGGAGACGGACATCGGTTTATAGTCTCATCCGAAAGACTGGAGAGGCGGCGGATCGAACCAGCGACCCCTGTGTTACAAGTCCTGTGCGTTACCACCGCACCAAATTCGCCCCCATTTGCCCGTAGAGGGCGACAAAACCAGTAGCTGCTTTAACCAAAACATCTGACACATATTCCTGTGCTAGCGGTGTCTTACGCCATATTTAGGACAAGAATCGCTCATCAGTCACACCACCATTGAAGCATCAATATCTATATAATGTAATGGTGTTTTGTTGGCGTTTCGTAAGACATTTGTTGGATAAGAATTCGTCTGAAATGATTTGGTAAAAAATTTTAATACATGTCCATAAAGATAATTTTTATTACATGAAGGATCATCAATAGACAAAGTTCAAAATATCGGGGACATTGTCGGAATTTCTGACATTTATATAGATCCTGCATAGTTATGCTAGTGTGAAAGGGTTTCAATGCAACATTCTTCAAACGGATTTTATGCGGAAACTACTTTTTCCTCTCTTTTATTCAACGTGAAAAAAAGTGTATCAATACCGTGCAAATTGGAGGTAAAAACGATTTGAATCGGCCGGGAATCGAACCCGGGACGCCCTCGTGGCAGGCGAGCATTCTACCACCGATGCGATGTGTACTTAGGAATTGATTAGAATTCATAAAGTTTGATAGCAACTTGATTTCCAAAGAGAACATAATCTGCCAAAGCAAGCAACCTCTAGTTGCGAATTTGCAAATGGTCTTTCTTTCACAATTTGGAGTCATTTGAAGGAATGGTAACTACCCTTGTGTAATAATCTGCAGTCAAACGTGGCATTTTCTTAATTTTTCAGAAATTGACCATGGTCAGTTTGCGTATACCCAACAAAACCGTAAACTGGTTCCATAGAATCGACAGAAAAGAAAAATTCTACCTAAAAAAACTTCGTAACTACAGCTTGAAACAAGATGTGATTACCAGATTTTTTTCATGAAAAGTGACAAATTCTCATTACCAGATTGGTGGTAAGTTTGGTCATCTTTACAAAACTTGATAAAGCATTTTCAATTTTTAATAATGGATTAAAAGGTCCTGTGGCCCAATGGATAAGGCGCCTGACTACGGATCAGGAGATTCCAGGTTGGAGTCCTGGCAGAATCGACATTTTTGCCTGAAAAAATGCTAGGATTACGAAATTCTGTGTGTATTATATGGTCTTTCTTTCACAAATTGTTTTCATAAACATTTGCCCATGTATTTGGATTTAATGGAGTTTTACGTCCTACTCAACTACTGAGGTCAAATGGAGACGGACATCGGTTTATAGTCTCATCCGAAAGACTGGAGACGCGGTTGATCGATCCAGCGACCCCTGTGTTACAAGTCCAGCGCGTTACCATTGCACCAAATGCGCCCCCATTTACCCGTAGAGGGCGACAAAATCAGTAGCTGCTTTATCCAAAACATTTGACACGTATTCCTGTGCTAGCGGTGTCTTACGCCATATTTAGGACAAGAATCGCTCATCAGTCACACCACCATTGAAGCATCAATATCTATATAATGTAATGGTGTTTTGTTGGCGTTTCGTAAGACATTTGTTGGATAAAAATTCGTCTGAAATGATTTGGTAAATATTTTCAATACATGTCCATAAAGATATTTTTATTACATGAAGGATCATCAATAGACAAAGTTCAAAATATCGCGGACATTGTCGGAATTTCTGACATTTATATAGATCCTGCATAGTTATGCTAGTGTGAAAGGGTTTCAATGCAACATTCTTCAAACGGATATATGCGGAAACTACTTTTTTCTCTTTTATTCAACGTGAAAAAATTGCATCAAAACCGTGCAAGTTGGAGGTAAAAACGAGTTGCATCGGCCGGGAATCGAACCCGGGCCGCCCGCGTGGCAGGCGAGCATTCTACCACTGAACCACCGATGCGATGTTAACAGACAAATTGATTAAAATTTATAAACTTTGATAGCAACTTGATTCCCAAAGAGAACATAATCTGCTAAAGCAAGCAACCTCTAGTTGCGAATTTGCAAATGGTCTTTCTTTCACAGTTTGGAGTCATTTGAAGGAAAAGTAACTTTCCTTACTCTATAATCTGCTGTCAAACGTGACATTTTCTTAATATTTCAAAAATTGACCATGGTCAGTTGGTGTATACCCAACAAAACCGTAAAATGGTACCGTAGAATCGACAGAAGACAAATTCTACCTAAAAAAACTTCGTAACTACAGCTTTAAACAAGATGTGATTACCAGATTTTTTTCATGAAAAGTGACAAATTCTCATTACCAGATTGGTACGTTTGGTCATCTTTACAAAACTTGATAAATCATCATCAAATTTGGATTATTGCCTAAAAGGTCCTGTGACCCAATGGATAAGGCGCCTGACGACGGATCAGGAGATTCCAGGTTCGAGTCCTGGCAGGATCAACATTTTTGCCTGAATAAATGCTAGGATTACGAAATTCTGTGTGTACTATATGGCCTTTCTTTCACAATTTGTTTTCATAAACATTTGCCCGTATATTTGGATTTAATGGAGTTTTACGTCCTACTCAACTACTGAGGTCAAATGGAGACGGACATCGGTTTATAGTCTCATCCGAAAGACTGGAGACGCGGTTGATCGATCCAGCGACCCCTGTGTTACAAGTCCAGCGCGTTACCATTGCACCAAATCCGCCCCCATTTACCCGTAGAGGGCGACAAAATCAGTAGCTGCTTTATCCAAAACATTTGACACGTATTCCTGTGCTAGCGGTGTCTTACGCCATATTTAGGACAAGAATCGCTCATCAGTCACACCACCATTGAAGCATCAATATCTATATAATGTAATGGTGTTTTGTTGGCGTTTCGTAAGACATTTGTTGGATAAAAATTCGTCTGAAATGATTTGGTAAATATTTTTAATACATGTCCATAAAGATATTTTTATTACATGAAGGATCATCAATAGACAAAGTTCAAAATATCGGGGACATTGTCGGAATTTCTGACATTTATATAGATCCTGCATAGTTATGCTAGTATGAAAGGGTTTCAATGCAACATTCTTCAAACGGATATATGCGGAAACTACTTTTTTCTCTTTTATTCAACGTGAAAAAATTGCATCAAAACCGCGAAAATTGGAGGTAAAAACGAGTTGCATCGGCCGGGAATCGAACCCGGGCCGCCCGCGTGGCAGGCGAGCACTTTACCACTGAACCACCGATGCGACGTTAACAGACAAATTGATTAAAATTTATAAACTTTGATAGCAACTTGATTCCCAAAGAGAACATAATCTGCTAAAGCAAGCAACCTCTAGTTGCGAATTTGCAAATGGTCTTTCTTTCACAGTTTGGAGTCATTTGAAGGAAAAGTAACTTTCCTTACTCTATAATCTGCTGTCAAACGTGACATTTTCTTAATATTTCAAAAATTGACCATGGTCAGTTGGTGTATACCCAACAAAACCGTAAAATGGTACCGTAGAATCGACAGAAAACAAATTCTACCTAAAAAAACTTCGTAACTACAGCTTTAAACAAGATGTGATTACCAGATTTTTTTCATGAAAAGTGACCAATTCTCATTACCAGATTGGTACGTTTGGTTATCTTTACAAAACTTGATAAATCATCATCAAATTTGGATTAAGCCTTAAAAGGTCCTATGACCCAATGGATAAGGCGCCTGACTACGGATCAGGAGATTCCAGGTTCGAGTCCTGGCAGGATCGACATTTTTGCCTGAATAAATGCTAGGATTACGAAATTCTGTGTGTACTATATGGCCTTTCTTTCACAATTTGTTTTCATAAACATTTGCCCGTATATTTGGATTTAATGGAGTTTTACGTCCTACTCAACTACTGAGGTCAAATGGAGACGGACATCGGTTTATAGTCTCATCCGAAAGACTGGAGACGCGGTTGATCGATCCAGCGACCCCTGTGTTACAAGTCCAGCGCGTTACCATTGCACCAAATCCGCCCCCCATTTACCCGTAGAGGGCGACAAAATCAGTAGCTGCTTTATCCAAAACATTTGACACGTATTCCTGTGCTAGCGGTGTCTTACGCCATATTTAGGACAAGAATCGCTCATCAGTCACACCACCATTGAAGCATCAATATCTATATAATGTAATGGTGTTTTGTTGGCGTTTCGTAAGACATTTGTTGGATAAAAATTCGTCTGAAATGATTTGGTAAATATTTTTAATACATGTCCATAAAGATATTTTTATTACATGAAGGATCATCAATAGACAAAGTTCAAAATATCGGGGACATTGTCGGAATTTCTGACATTTATATAGATCCTGCATAGTTATGCTAGTGTGAAAGGGTTTCAATGCAACATTCTTCAAACGGATATATGCGGAAACTACTTTTTTCTCTTTTATTCAACGTGAAAAAATTGCATCAAAACCGTGCAAATTGGAGGTAAAAACGATTTGAATCGGCCGGGAATCGAACCCGGGCAGCCAGCGTGGCAGGCGAGCATTCTACCACTGAACCACCGATGCGATGTTAACAGACAAATTGATTAAAATTTATGAACTTTGATAGCAACTTGATTCCCAAAGAGAACATAATCTGCTAAAGCAAGCAACCTCTATTTGCGAATTTGCAAATGGTCTTTGTTTCACAGTTTGGTGTCATTTGAAGGAAAAGTAACTTTCCTTACTCTATAATCTCCTGTCAAACGTGACATTTTCTTAATATTTCAAAAATTGACCGTGGTCAGTTGGTGTATACCTAACAAAACCGTAAAATGGTACCGTAGAATCGACAGAAAACAAATTCTACCTAAAAAACTTCGTAACTACAGCTTTAAACAAGATGTGATTACCAGATTTTTTTCATGAAAAGTGACAAATTCTCATTACCAGATTGGTACGTTTGGTCATCTTTACAAAACTTGATAAATCATTATCAAATTTGGATTAAGCCTTAAAAGGTCCTGTGGCCCAATGGATAAGGCGCCTGACTACGGATCAGGAGATTCCAGGTTCGAGTCCTGGCAGGATCGACATTTTTGCATGAATAAATGCTAAGATTACCAAATTCTGTGTGTATTATAGCACAGCAAATATTGAGGCAAAAGTATAATCGATTTAAAATCTTTTACTAGTGAGGGGGTCTAGACCAATAACCCAAAATAGGTTAATCAGGTAGATATAGATGACTATTTTTAGAAACAACTTAAAAACAAAATACACATGTTCTCCCTGAAATAAACCAAAACAACTATAACGATTCTCGTTTCATTTTGATTGTTTAATAGAAAGTGTTGGTTGTCAGTGCTATCTTCTCTTGCCTCGATGTTTTCATAAACATTTGCCCGTAGATTGGGATTTAATGGAGTTTTACGTCCCACTCAACTACTGAGGTCATATGGAGACGGACATCGGTTTATAGTCTCATCCGAAAGACTGGAGAGGCGGCGGATCGAACCAGCGACCCCTGTGTTACAAGTCCTGCGCGTTACCACCGCACCAAATTCGCCCCATTTGCCCGTAGAGGGCGACAAAATCAGTAGCTGCTTTATCCAAAACATTTGACACGTATTCCTGTGCTAGCGGTGTCTTACGCCATATCTAGGACAATAATCACTCATCAGTCACACCACCATTGAAGCATCAATATCTATATAATGTAATGGTGTTTTGTTGGCGTTTCGTAAGACATTTGTTGGATAAAAATTCGTCTGAAATGATTTGGTAATTTTTTTTAATACATGTCCATAAAGATATTTTTTATTACATGAAGGATCATCAATAGACAAAGTTCAAAATATCGCGGACCTTGTCGGAATTTCTGACATTTATATAGATCCTGCATAGTTATGCTAGTGTGAAAGGGTTTCAATGCAACATTCTTCAAACGGATATATGCGGAAACTACTTTTTTCTCTTTTATTCAACGTGAAAAAATTGCATCAAAACCGTGCAAATTGGAGGTAAAAACGAGTTGCATCGGCCGGGAATCGAACCCGGGCCGCCCGCGTGGCAGACGAGCATACTACCACTGAACCACCGATGCGATGTTAATAGACAAATTGTTTAAAATTTATAAACTTTGATAGCAACTTGATTCCCAAAGAGAACATAATCTGCTAAAGCAAGCAACCTCTAGTTGCGAATTTGCAAATGGTCTTTCTTTCACAGTTTGGAGTCATTGAAGGAAAAGTAACTTCCCTTACTCTATAATCTCCTGTCAAACGTGACATTTTCTTAATATTTCAAAAATTGACCATGGTCAGTTGGTGTATACCCAACAAAACCGTAAAATGGTACTGTAGAATCGACAGAAAACAAATTCTACCCAAAAAACTTCATAACTACAGCTTTAAACAAGATGTGATTACCAGATTTTTTTCATGAAAAGTGACAAATTCTCATTACCAGATTGGTACGTTTGGTCATCTTTACAAAACTTGATAAATTATTATCAAATTTGGTTTATGGCTTAAAAGGTCCTGTGGCCCAATGGATAAGGCGCCTGACTACGGATCAGGAGATTCCAGGTTCGAGTCCTGGCAGGATCGACATTTTTGCATGAATAAATGCTAGGATTACCAAATTCTGTGTGTATTATAGCACAGCAAATATTGAGGCAAAAGTATAATCGATTTAAAATCTTTTACTAGTGAGGGGGTCTAGACCAATAACCCAAAATAGGTTAATCAGGTAGATATAGATGACTATTTTTAGAAACAACTTAAAAACAAAATACACATGTTCTCCCTGAAATAAACCAAAACAACTATAACGATTCTCGTTTCATTTTGAATGTTTAATAGAAAGTGTTGGTTGTCAGTGCTATCTTCTCTTGCCTCGATGTTTTCATAAACATTTGTCCGTAGATTGGGATTTAATGTAGTTTGACGTCCCACTCAACTACTGAGGTCATATGGAGACGGACATCGGTTTATAGTCTCATCCGAAAGACTGGAGAGGCGGCGGATCGAACCAGCGACCCCTGTGTTACAAGTCCTGCGCGTTACCACCGCACCAAATTCGCCCCCATTTGCCCGTAGAGGGCGACAAAATCAGTAGCTGCTTTATCCAAAACATTTGACACCTATTCCTGTGCTAGCGGTGTCTTACGCCATATTTAGGACAAGAATCGCTCATCAATCACACCACCATTGAAGCATCAATATCTATATAATGTAATGGTGTTTTGTTGGCGTTTCGTAAGACATTTGTTGGATAAAAATTCGTCTGAAATGATTTGGTAAATATTTTTAATACATGTCCATAAAGATATTTTTATTACATGAAGGATCATCAATAGACAAAGTTCAAAATATCGGGGACATTGTCGGAATTTCTGACATTTATATAGATCCTTCATAGTTATGCTAGTGTGAAAGGGTTTCAATGCAACATTCTTCAAACGGATATATGCGGAAACTACTTTTTTCTCTTTTATTCAACGTGAAAAAATTGCATCAAAACCGTGCAAATTGGAGGTAAAAACGATTTGAATCGGCCGGGAATCGAACCCGGGCCGCCAGCGTGGCAGGCGAGCATTCTACCACTGAACCACCGATGCGATGTTAACAGACAAATTGATAAAAATTTATGAACTTTGATAGCAACTTGATTCCCAAAGAGAACATAATCTGCTAAAGCAAGCAACCTCTATTTGCGAATTTGCAAATGGTCTTTGTTTCACAGTTTGGTGTCATTTGAAGGAAAAGTAACTTTCCTTGCTCTATAATCTCCTGTCAAACGTGACATTTTCTTAATATTTCAAAAATTGACCGTGGTCAGTTGGTGTATACCTAACAAAACCGTAAAATGGTACCGTAGAATCGACAGAAAACAAATTCTACCTAAAAAACTTCGTAACTACAGCTTTAAACAAGATGTGATTACCAGATTTTTTTCATGAAAAGTGACAAATTCTCATTACCAGATTGGTACGTTTGGTCATCTTTACAAAACTTGATAAATCATTATCAAATTTGGATTAAGCCTTAAAAGGTCCTGTGGCCCAATGGATAAGGCGCCTGACTACGGATCAGGAGATTCCAGGTTCGAGTCCTGGCAGGATCGACATTTTTGCATGAATAAATGCTAGGATTACCAAATTCTGTGTGTATTATAGCACAGCAAATATTGAGGCAAAAGTATAATCGATTTAAAATCTTTTACTAGTGAGGGGGTCTAGACCAATAACCCAAAATAGGTTAATCAGGTAGATATAGATGACTATTTTTAGAAACAACTTAAAAACAAAATACACATGTTCTCCCTGAAATAAACCAAAACAACTATAACGATTCTCGTTTCATTTTGAATGTTTAATAGAAAGTGTTGGTTGTCAGTGCTATCTTCTCTTGCCTCGATGTTTTCATAAACATTTGCCCGTAGATTGGGATTTAATGGAGTTTTACGTCCCACTCAACTACTGAGGTCATATGGAGACGGACATCGGTTTATAGTCTCATCCGAAAGACTGGAGAGGCGGCGGATCGAACCAGCGACCCCTGTGTTACAAGTCCTGCGCGTTACCACCGCACCAAATTCGCCCCCATTTGCCCGTAGAGGGCGACAAAATCAGTAGCTGCTTTATCCAAAACATTTGACACGTATTCCTGTGCTATCGGTGTCTTACGCCATATTTAGGACAAGAATCGCTCATCAGTCACACCACCATTGAAGCATCAATATCTATATAATGTAATGGTGTTTTGTTGGCGTTTCGTAAGACATTTGTTGGATAAAAATTCGTCTGAAATGATTTGGTAAATATTTTTAATACATGTCCATAAAGATATTTTTATTACATGAAGGATCATCAATAGACAAAGTTCAAAATATCGGGGACATTGTCGGAATTTCTGACATTTATATAGATCCTGCATAGTTATGCTAGTGTGAAAGGGTTTCAATGCAACATTCTTCAAACGGATATATGCGGAAACTACTTTTTTCTCTTTTATTCAACGTGAAAAAATTGCATCAAAACCGTGCAAATTGGAGGTAAAAACGATTTGAATCGGCCGGGAATCGAACCCGGGCCGCCCGCGTGGCAGGCGAGCATTCTACCACTGAACCACCGATGCGATTTAACAGACAAATTGATAAAAATTTATGAACTTTGATAGCAACTTGATTCCCAAAGAGAACATATTCTGCTAAAGCAAGCAACCTCTAGTTGCGAATTTGCAAATGGTCTTTCTTTCACAGTTTGGAGTCATTTGAAGGAAAAGTAACTTTCCTTACTCTATAATCTGCGGTCAAACGTGACCTTTTCTTAATATTTCAGAAATTGACCATGGTCAGTTGGTGTATACCCAACAAAACCGTAAAATGGTACCGTAGAATCGACAGAAAACAAATTCTACCAAAGAAACTTCGTAACTACAGCTTTAAACAAGATGTGATTACCAGATTTTTTCCATGAAAAGTGACAAATTCTCATTACCAGATTGGTACGTTTGGTCATCTTTACAAAACTTGATAAATCATTATCAAATTTGGATTATGGCTTAAAAGGTCCTGTGGCCCAATGGATAAGGCGCCTGACTACGGATCAGGAGATTCCAGGTTCGAGTCCTGGCAGGATCGACATTTTTGCAAGAATAAATGCTAGGATTACCAAATTCTGTGTGTATTATAGCACAGCAAATATTGAGGCAAAAGTATAATCGATTTAAAAACTTTTACTAGTGAGGGGGTCTAGACCAATAACCCAAAATAAGTTAATCAGGTAGATATAGATGACTTTTTTAGAAACAACTTAAAAACAAAATACACATGTTCTCCCTGAAATAAACCAAAACAACTATAACGATTCTCGTTTCATTTTGAATGTTTGATAGAAAGTGTCGGTTGTCAGTGCTATCTTCTCTTGCCTCGATATTTTCATAAACATTTGCCCGTAGATTGGGATTTAATAGAGTTTTACGTCCCACTCAACTACTGAGGTCATATGGAGACGGACATCGGTTTATAGTCTCATCCGAAAGACTGGAGAGGTGGCGGATCGAACCAGCGACCCCTGTGTTACAAGTCCTGCGCGTTACCACCGCACCAAATTCGCCCCCATTTGCCCGTAGAGGGCGACAAAATCAGTAGCTGCTTTATCCAAAACATTTGACACGTATTCCTGTGCTAGCGGTGTCTTACGCCATATTTAAGACAATAATCGCTCATCAGTCACACCACCATTGAAGCATCAATATCTATATAATGTAATGGTGTTTTGTTGGCGTTTCGTAAGACATTTGTTGGATAAAAATTCGTCTGAAATGATTTGGTAAATTTTTTTAATACATGTCCATAAAGATATTTTTTATTACATGAAGGATCATCAATAGACAAAGTTCAAAATATCGCGGACATTGTCGGAATTTCTGACATTTATATAGATCCTGCATAGTTATGCTAGTGTGAAAGGGTTTCAATGCAACATTCTTCAAACGGATATATGCGGAAACTACTTTTTTCTCTTTTATTCAACGTGAAAAAATTGCATCAAAACCGTGCAAGTTGGAGGTAAAAACGAGTTGCATCGGCCGGGAATCGAACCCGGGCCGCCCGCGTGGCAGGCGAGCATTCTACCACTGAACCACCGATGCGATGTTAACAGACAAATTGATTAAAATTTATGAACTTTGATAGCAACTTGATTCCCAAAGAGAACATAATCTGCTAAAGCAAGCAACCTCTAGTTGCGAATTTGCAAATGGTCTTTCTTTCACAGTTTGGAGTCATTTGAAGGAAAAGTAACTTTCCTTACTCTATAATCTGCGGTCAAACGTGACCTTTTCTTAATATTTCAGAAATTGACCATGGTCAGTTGGTGTATACCCAACAAAACCGTAAAATGGTACCGTAGAATCGACAGAAAACAAATTCTACCTAACAAACTTCGTAACTACAGCTTTAAACAAGATGTGATTACCAGATTTTTTTCATGAAAAGTGACAAATTCTCATTACCAGATTGGTACGTTTGGTCATCTTTACAAAACTTGATAAATCATTATCAAATTTGGATTATGGCTTAAAAGGTCCTGTGGCCCAATGGATAAGGCGCCTGACTACGGATCAGGAGATTCCAGGTTCGAGTCCTGGCAGGATCGACATTTTTGCATGAATAAATGCTAGGATTACCAAATTCTGTGTGTATTATAGCACAGCAAATATTGAGGCAAAAGTATAATCGATTTAAAAACTTTTACTAGTGAGGGGGTCTAGACCAATAACCCAAAATAAGTTAATCAGGTAGATATAGATGACTTTTTTTAGAAACAACTTAAAAACAAAATACACATGTTCTCCCTGAAATAAACCAAAACAACTATAACGATTCTCGTTTCATTTTGAATGTTTATTAGAAAGTGTTGGTTGTCAGCGCTATCTTCTCTTGCCTCGATGTTTTCATAAACATTTGCCCGTAGATTGGGATTTAATGGAGTTTTACGTCCCACTCAACTACTGAGGTCATATGGAGACGGACATCGGTTTATAGTCTCATCCGAAAGACTGGAGAGGTGGCGGATCGAACCAGCGACCCCTGTGTTACAAGTCCTGCGCGTTACCACCGCACCAAATTCGCCCCCATTTGCCCGTAGAGGGCGACAAAATCAGTAGCTGCTTTATCCAAAACATTTGACACGTATTCCTGTGCTAGCGGTGTCTTACGCCATATTTAGGACAAGAATCGCTCATCAGTCACACCACCATTGAAGCATCAATATCTATATAATGTAATGGTGTTTTGTTGGCGTTTCGTAAGACATTTGTTGGATAAAAATTCGTCTGAAATGATTTGGTAAATTTTTTTAATACATGTCCATAAAGATATTTTTATTACATGAAGGATCATCAATAGACAAAGTTCAAAATATCGGGGACATTGTCGGAATTTCTGACATTTATATAGATCCTGCATAGTTATGCTAGTGTGAAAGGGTTTCAATGCAACATTCTTCAAACGGATATATGCGGAAACTACTTTTTTCTCTTTTATTCAACGTGAAAAAATTGCATCAAAACCGTGCAAGTTGGAGGTAAAAACGAGTTGCATCGGCCGGGAATCGAACCCGGGCCGCCCGCGTGGCAGGCGAGCATTCTACCACTGAACCACCGATGCGATGTTAACAGACAAATTGATTAAAATTCATGAACTTTGATAGCAACTTGATTCCCAAAGAGAACATAATCTGCTAAAGCAAGCAACCTCTAGTTGCGAATTTGCAAATGGTCTTTCTTTCACAGTTTGGAGTCATTTGAAGGAAAAGTAACTTTCCTTACTCTATAATCTGCGGTCAAACGTGACCTTTTCTTAATATTTCAGAAATTGACCATGGTCAGTTGGTGTATACCCAACAAAACCGTAAAATGGTACCGTAGAATCGACAGAAAACAACTTCTACCTACAAAACTTCGTAACTACAGCTTTAAACAAGATGTGATTACCAGATTTTTTTCATGAAAAGTGACAAATTCTCATTACCAGATTGGTACGTTTGGTCATCTTTACAAAACTTGATAAATCATTATCAAATTTGGATTATGGCTTAAAAGGTCCTGTGGCCAAATGGATAAGGCGCCTGACTACGGATCAGGAGATTCCAGGTTCGAGTCCTGGCAGGATCGACATTTTTGCATGAATAAATGCTAGGATTACCAAATTCTGTGTGTATTATAGCACAGCAAATATTGAGGCAAAAGTATAATCGATTTAAAAACTTTTACTAGTGAGGGGGTCTAGACCAATAACCCAAAATAAGTTAATCAGGTAGATATAGATGACTTTTTTTTAGAAACAACTTAAAAACAAAATACACATGTTCTCCCTGAAATAAACCAAAACAACTATAACGATTCTCGTTTCATTTTGAATGTTTAATAGAAAGTGTTGGTTGTCAGCGCTATCTTCTCTTGCCTCGATGTTTTCATAAACATTTGCCCGTAGATTGGGATTTAATAGAGTTTTACGTCCCACTCAACTACTGAGGTCATATGGAGACGGACATCGGTTTATAGTCTCATCCGAAAGACTGGAGAGGTGGCGGATCGAACCAGCGACCCCTGTGTTACAAGTCCTGCGCGTTACCACCGCACCAAATTCGCCCCCATTTGCCCGTAGAGGGCGACAAAATCAGTAGCTGCTTTATCCAAAACATTTGACACGTATTCCTGTGCTAGCGGTGTCTTACGCCATATTTAGGACAAGAATCGCTCATCAGTCACACCACCATTGAAGCATCAATATCTATATAATGTTATGGTGTTTTGTTGGCGTTTCGTAAGACATTTGTTGGATAAAAATTCGTCTGAAATGATTTGGTAAATTTTTTTAATACATGTCCATAAAGATATTTTTTATTACATGAAGGATCATCAATAGACAAAGTTCAAAATATCGCGGACATTGTCGGAATTTCTGACATTTATATAGATCCTGCATAGTTATGCTAGTGTGAAAGGGTTTCAATGCAACATTCTTCAAACGGATATATGCGGAAACTACTTTTTTCTCTTTTATTCAACGTGAAAAAATTGCATCAAAACCGTGCAAGTTGGAGGTAAAAACGAGTTGCATCGACCGGGAATCGAACCCGGGCCGCCCGCGTGGCAGGCGAGCATTCTACCACTGAACCACCGATGCGATGTTAACAGACATATTGTTTAAAATTTATGAACTTTGATAGCAACTTGATTCCCAAAGAGAACATAATCTGCTAAAGCAAGCAACCTCTAGTTGCGAATTTGCAAATGGTCTTTCTTTCACAGTTTGGAGTCATTTGAAGGAAAAGTAACTTTCCTTACTCTATAATCTGCGGTCAAACGTGACCTTTTCTTAATATTTCAGAAATTGACCATGGTCAGTTGGTGTATACCCAACAAAACCGTAAAATGGTACCGTAGAATCGACAGAAAACAAATTCTACCTAAAAAACTTCGTAACTACAGCTTTAAACAAGATGTGATTACCAGATTTTTTTCATGAAAAGTGACAAATTCTCATTACCAGATTGGTACGTTTGGTCATCTTTACAAAACTTGATAAATCATTATCAAATTTGGATTATGGCTTAAAAGGTCCTGTGGCCCAATGGATAAGGCGCCTGACTACGGATCAGGAGATTCCAGGTTCGAGTCCTGGCAGGATCGACATTTTTGCAAGAATAAATGCTAGGATTACCAAATTCTGTGTGTATTATAGCACAGCAAATATTGAGGCAAAAGTATAATCGATTTAAAAACTTTTACTAGTGAGGGGGTCTAGACCAATAACCCAAAATAAGTTAATCAGGTAGATATAGATGACTTTTTTTAGAAACAACTTAAAAACAAAATACACATGTTCTCCCTGAAATAAACCAAAACAACTATAACGATTCTCGTTTCATTTTGAATGTTTGATAGAAAGTGTTGGTTGTCAGTGCTATCTTCTCTTGCCTCGATGTTTTCATAAACATTTGCCCGTAGATTGGGATTTAATAGAGTTTTACGTCCCACTCAACTACTGAGGTCATATGGAGACGGACATCGGTTTATAGTCTCATCCGAAAGACTGGAGAGGCGGCGGATCGAACCAGCGACCCCTGTGTTACAAGTCCTGCGCGTTACCACCGCACCAAATTCGCCCCCATTTGCCCGTAGAGGGCGACAAAATCAGTAGCTGCTTTATCCAAAACATTTGACACGTATTCCTGTGCTAGCGGTGTCTTACGCCATATTTAGGACAAGAATCGCTCATCAGTCACACCACCATTGAAGCATCAATATCTATATAATGTAATGGTGTTTTGTTGGCGTTTCGTAAGACATTTGTTGGATAAAAATTCGTCTGAAATGATTTGGTAAATTTTTTTAATACATGTCCATAAAGATATTTTTTATTACATGAAGGATCATCAATAGACAAAGTTCAAAATATCGCGGACATTGTCGGAATTTCTGACATTTATATAGATCCTGCATAGTTATGCTAGTGTGAAAGGGTTTCAATGCAACATTCTTCAAACGGATATATGCGGAAACTACTTTTTTCTCTTTTATTCAACGTGAAAAAATTGCATCAAAACCGTGCAAGTTGGAGGTAAAAACGAGTTGCATCGGCCGGGAATCGAACCCGGGCCGCCCGCGTGGCAGGCGAGCATTCTACCACTGAACCACCGATGCGATTTAACAGACAAATTGATAAAAATTTATGAACTTTGATAGCAACTTGATTCCCAAAGAGAACATAATCTGCTAAAGCAAGCAACCTCTAGTTGCGAATTTGCAAATGGTCTTTCTTTCACAGTTTGGAGTCATTTGAAGGAAAAGTAACTTTCCTTACTCTATAATCTGCGGTCAAACGTGACCTTTTCTTAATATTTCAGAAATTGACCATGGTCAGTTGGTGTATACCCAACAAAACCGTAAAATGGTACCGTAGAATCGACAGAAAACAAATTCTACCTAAAAAACTTCGTAACTACAGCTTTAAACAAGATGTGATTACCAGATTTTTTCCATGAAAAGTGACAAATTCTCATTACCAGATTGGTACGTTTGGTCATCTTTACAAAACTTGATAAATCATTATCAAATTTGGATTATGGCTTAAAAGGTCCTGTGGCCCAATGGATAAGGCGCCTGACTACGGATCAGGAGATTCCAGGTTCGAGTCCTGGCAGGATCGACATTTTTGCAAGAATAAATGCTAGGATTACCAAATTCTGTGTGTATTATAGCACAGCAAATATTGAGGCAAAAGTATAATCGATTTAAAAACTTTTACTAGTGAGGGGGTCTAGACCAATAACCCAAAATAAGTTAATCAGGTAGATATAGATGACTTTTTTTAGAAACAACTTAAAAACAAAATACACATGTTCTCCCTGAAATAAACCAAAACAACTATAACGATTCTCGTTTCATTTTGAATGTTTGATAGAAAGTGTTGGTTGTCAGTGCTATCTTCTCTTGCCTCGATGTTTTCATAAACATTTGCCCGTAGATTGGGATTTAATAGAGTTTTACGTCCCACTCAACTACTGAGGTCATATGGAGACGGACATCCGAAAGACTGGAGAGGTGTCGGATCGAACCAGCAACCCCTGTGTTACAAGTCCTGCGCGTTACCACCGCACCAAATTCGCCCCCATTTGCTCGTAGAGGGCGACAAAATCAGTAGCTGCTTTATCCAAAACATTTGACACGTATTCCTGTGCTAGCGGTGTCTTACGCCATATTTAGGACAAGAATCGCTCATCAGTCACACCACCATTGAAGCATAAATATCTATATAATGTAATGGTGTTTTGTTGGCGTTTCGTAAGACATTTGTTGGATAAAAATTCGTCTGAAATGATTTGGTAATTTTTTTTAATACATGTCCATAAAGATATTTTTTATTACATGAAGGATCATCAATAGACAAAGTTCAAAATATCGCGGACATTGTCGGAATTTCTGACATTTATATAGATCCTGCATAGTTATGCTAGTATGAAAGGGTTTCAATGCAACATTCTTCAAACGGATATATGCGGAAACTACTTTTTTCTCTTTTATTCAACGTAAAAAAATTGCATCAAAACCGTGCAAGTTGGAGGTAAAAACGAGTTGCATCGGCCGGGAATCGAACCCGGGCCGCCCGCGTGGCAGGCGAGCATTCTACCACTGAACCACCGATGCGATGTTAACAGACAAATTGATTAAAATTTATGAACTTTGATAGCAACTTGATTCCCAAAGAGAACATAATCTGCTAAAGCAAGCAACCTCTAGTTGCGAATTTGCAAATGGTCTTTCTTTCACAGTTTGGAGTCATTTGAAGGAAAAGTAACTTTCCTTACTCTATAATCTGCGGTCAAACGTGACCTTTTCTTAATATTTCAGAAATTGACCATGGTCAGTTGGTGTATACCCAACAAAACCGTAAAATGGTACCGTAGAATCGACAGAAAACAAATTCTACCTAAAAAACTTCGTAACTACAGCTTTAAACAAGATGTGATTACCAGATTTTTTTCATGAAAAGTGACAAATTCTCATTACCAGATTGGTACGTTTGGTCATCTTTACAAAACTTGATAAATCATTATCAAATTTGGATTATGGCTTAAAAGGTCCTGTGGCCCAATGGATAAGGCGCCTGACTACGGATCAGGAGATTCCAGGTTCGAGTCCTGGCAGGATCGACATTTTTGCATGAATAAATGCTAGGATTACCAAATTCTGTGTGTATTATAGCACAGCAAATATTGAGGCAAAAGTATAATCGATTTAAAATCTTTTACTAGTGAGGGGGTCTAGACCAATAACCCAAAATAAGTTAATCAGGTAGATATAGATGACTTTTTTTAGAAACAACTTAAAAACAAAATACACATGTTCTCCCTGAAATAAACCAAAACAACTATAACGATTCTCGTTTCATTTTGAATGTTTAATAGAAAGTGTTGGTTGTCAGCGCTATCTTCTCTTGCCTCGATGTTTTCATAAACATTTGCCCGTAGATTGGGATTTAATAGAGTTTTACGTCCCACTCAACTACTGAGGTCATATGGAGACGGACATCGGTTTATAGTCTCATCCGAAAGACTGGAGAGGTGGCGGATCGAACCAGCGACCCCTGTGTTACAAGTCCTGCGCGTTACCACCGCACCAAATTCGCCCCCATTTGCCCGTAGAGGGCGACAAAATCAGTAGCTGCTTTATCCAAAACATTTGACACGTATTCCTGTGCTAGCGGTGTCTTACGCCATATTTAGGACAAGAATCGCTCATCAGTCACACCACCATTGAAGCATCAATATCTATATAATGTAATGGTGTTTTGTTGGCGTTTCGTAAGACATTTGTTGGATAAAAATTCGTCTGAAATGATTTGGTAAAATTTTTTAATACATGTCCATAAAGATATTTTTATTACATGAAGGATCATCAATAGACAAAGTTCAAAATATCGGGGACATTGTCGGAATTTCTGACATTTATATAGATCCTGCATAGTTATGCTAGTGTGAAAGGGTTTCAATGCAACATTCTTCAAACGGATATATGCGGAAACTACTTTTTTCTCTTTTATTCAACGTGAAAAAATTGCATCAAAACCGTGCAAGTTGGAGGTAAAAACGAGTTGCATCGGCCGGGAATCGAACCCGGGCCGCCCGCGTGGCAGGCGAGCATTCTACCACTGAACCACCGATGCGATGTTAACAGACAAATTGATTAAAATTCATGAACTTTGATAGCAACTTGATTCCCAAAGAGAACATAATCTGCTAAAGCAAGCAACCTCTAGTTGCGAATTTGCAAATGGTCTTTCTTTCACAGTTTGGAGTCATTTGAAGGAAAAGTAACTTTCCTTACTCTATAATCTGCGGTCAAACGTGACCTTTTCTTAATATTTCAGAAATTGACCATGGTCAGTTGGTGTATACCCAACAAAACCGTAAAATGGTACCGTAGAATCGACAGAAAACAAATTCTACCTAAAAAACTTCGTAACTACAGCTTTAAACAAGATGTGATTACCAGATTTTTTTCATGAAAAGTGACAAATTCTCATTACCAGATTGGTACGTTTGGTCATCTTTACAAAACTTGATAAATCATTATCAAATTTGGATTATGGCTTAAAAGGTCCTGTGGCCAAATGGATAAGACGCCTGACTACGGATCAGGAGATTCCAGGTTCGAGTCCTGGCAGGATCGACATTTTTGCATGAATAAATGCTAGGATTACCAAATTCTGTGTGTATTATAGCACAGCAAATATTGAGGCAAAAGTATAATCGATTTAAAAACTTTTACTAGTGAGGGGGTCTAGACCAATAACCCAAAATAAGTTAATCAGGTAGATATAGATGACTTTTTTTAGAAACAACTTAAAAACAAAATACACATGTTCTCCCTGAAATAAACCAAAACAACTATAACGATTCTCGTTTCATTTTGAATGTTTAATAGAAAGTGTTGGTTGTCAGCGCTATCTTCTCTTGCCTCGATGTTTTCATAAACATTTGCCCGTAGATTGGGATTTAATAGAGTTTTACGTCCCACTCAACTACTGAGGTCATATGGAGACGGACATCGGTTTATAGTCTCATCCGAAAGACTGGAGAGGTGGCGGATCGAACCAGCGACCCCTGTGTTACAAGTCCTGCGCGTTACCACCGCACCAAATTCGCCCCCATTTGCCCGTAGAGGGCGACAAAATCAGTAGCTGCTTTATCCAAAACATTTGACACGTATTCCTGTGCTAGCGGTGTCTTACGCCATATTTAGGACAAGAATCGCTCATCAGTCACACCACCATTGAAGCATCAATATCTATATAATGTAATGGTGTTTTGTTGGCGTTTCGTAAGACATTTGTTGGATAAAAATTCGTCTGAAATGATTTGGTAAATTTTTTTAATACATGTCCATAAAGATATTTTTTATTACATGAAGGATCATCAATAGACAAAGTTCAAAATATCGCGGACATTGTCGGAATTTCTGACATTTATATAGATCCTGCATAGTTATGCTAGTATGAAAGGGTTTCAATGCAACATTCTTCAAACGGATATATGCGGAAACTACTTTTTTCTCTTTTATTCAACGTGAAAAAATTGCATCAAAACCGTGCAAGTTGGAGGTAAAAACGAGTTGCATCGGCCGGGAATCGAACCCGGGCCGCCCGCGTGGCAGGCGAGCATTCTACCACTGAACCACCGATGCGATGTTAACAGACAAATTGATTAAAATTTATGAACTTTGATAGCAACTTGATTCCCAAAGAGAACATAATCTGCTAAAGCAAGCAACCTCTAGTTGCGAATTTGCAAATGGTCTTTCTTTCACAGTTTGGAGTCATTTGAAGGAAAAGTAACTTTCCTTACTCTATAATCTGCGGTCAAACGTGACCTTTTCTTAATATTTCAGAAATTGACCATGGTCAGTTGGTGTATACCCAACAAAACCGTAAAATGGTACCGTAGAATCGACAGAAAACAAATTCTACCTAAAAAACTTCGTAACTACAGCTTTAAACAAGATGTGATTACCAGATTTTTTTCATGAAAAGTGACAAATTCTCATTACCAGATTGGTACGTTTGGTCATCTTTACAAAACTTGATAAATCATTATCAAATTTGGATTATGGCTTAAAAGGTCCTGTGGCCCAATGGATAAGGCGCCTGACTACGGATCAGGAGATTCCAGGTTCGAGTCCTGGCAGGATCGACATTTTTGCAAGAATAAATGCTAGGATTACCAAATTCTGTGTGTATTATAGCACAGCAAATATTGAGGCAAAAGTATAATCGATTTAAAAACTTTTACTAGTGAGGGGGTCTAGACCAATAACCCAAAATAAGTTAATCAGGTAGATATAGATGACTTTTTTTAGAAACAACTTAAAAACAAAATACACATGTTCTCCCTGAAATAAACCAAAACAACTATAACGATTCTCGTTTCATTTTGAATGTTTGATAGAAAGTGTTGGTTGTCAGTGCTATCTTCTCTTGCCTCGATGTTTTCATAAACATTTGCCCGTAGATTGGGATTTAATAGAGTTTTACGTCCCACTCAACTACTGAGGTCATATGGAGACGGACATCGGTTTATAGTCTCATCCGAAAGACTGGAGAGGCGGCGGATCGAACCAGCGACCCCTGTGTTACAAGTCCTGCGCGTTACCACCGCACCAAATTCGCCCCCATTTGCCCGTAGAGGGCGACAAAATCAGTAGCTGCTTTATCCAAAACATTTGACACGTATTCCTGTGCTAGCGGTGTCTTACGCCATATTTAGGACAAGAATCGCTCATCAGTCACACCACCATTGAAGCATCAATATCTATATAATGTAATGGTGTTTTGTTGGCGTTTCGTAAGACATTTGTTGGATAAAAATTCGTCTGAAATGATTTGGTAATTTTTTTTAATACATGTCCATAAAGATATTTTTTATTACATGAAGGATCATCAATAGACAAAGTTCAAAATATCGCGGACATTGTCGGAATTTCTGACATTTATATAGATCCTGCATAGTTATGCTAGTGTGAAAGGGTTTCAATGCAACATTCTTCAAACGGATATATGCGGAAACTACTTTTTTCTCTTTTATTCAACGTGAAAAAATTGCATCAAAACCGTGCAAGTTGGAGGTAAAAACGAGTTGCATCGGCCGGGAATCGAACCCGGGCCGCCCGCGTGGCAGGCGAGCATTCTACCACTGAACCACCGATGCGATTTAACAGACAAATTGATAAAAATTTATGAACTTTGATAGCAACTTGATTCCCAAAGAGAACATAATCTGCTAAAGCAAGCAACCTCTAGTTGCGAATTTGCAAATGGTCTTTCTTTCACAGTTTGGAGTCATTTGAAGGAAAAGTAACTTTCCTTACTCTATAATCTGCGGTCAAACGTGACCTTTTCTTAATATTTCAGAAATTGACCATGGTCAGTTGGTGTATACCCAACAAAACCGTAAAATGGTACCGTAGAATCGACAGAAAACAAATTCTACCTAAAAAACTTCGTAACTACAGCTTTAAACAAGATGTGATTACCAGATTTTTTCCATGAAAAGTGACAAATTCTCATTACCAGATTGGTACGTTTGGTCATCTTTACAAAACTTAATAAATCATTATCAAATTTGGATTATGGCTTAAAAGGTCCTGTGGCCCAATGGATAAGGCGCCTGACTACGGATCAGGAGATTCCAGGTTCGAGTCCTGGCAGGATCGACATTTTTGCAAGAATAAATGCTAGGATTACCAAATTCTGTGTGTATTATAGCACAGCAAATATTGAGGCAAAAGTATAATCGATTTAAAAACTTTTACTAGTGAGGGGGTCTAGACCAATAACCCAAAATAAGTTAATCAGGTAGATATAGATGACTTTTTTTAGAAACAACTTAAAAACAAAATACACATGTTCTCCCTGAAATAAACCAAAACAACTATAACGATTCTCGTTTCATTTTGAATGTTTGATAGAAAGTGTTGGTTGTCAGTGCTATCTTCTCTTGCCTCGATGTTTTCATAAACATTTGCCCGTAGATTGGGATTTAATAGAGTTTTACGTCCCACTCAACTACTGAGGTCATATGGAGACGGACATCGGTTTATAGTCTCATCCGAAAGACTGGAGAGGTGGCGGATCGAACCAGCGACCCCTGTGTTACAAGTCCTGCGCGTTACCACCGCACCAAATTCGCCCCCATTTGCCCGTAGAGGGCGACAAAATCAGTAGCTGCTTTATCCAAAACATTTGACACGTATTCCTGTGCTAGCGGTGTCTTACGCCATATTTAGGACAAGAATCGCTCATCAGTCACACCACCATTGAAGCATAAATATCTATATAATGTAATGGTGTTTTGTTGGCGTTTCGTAAGACATTTGTTGGATAAAAATTCGTCTGAAATGATTTGGTAAATTTTTTTAATACATGTCCATAAAGATATTTTTTATTACATGAAGGATCATCAATAGACAAAGTTCAAAATATCGCGGACATTGTCGGAATTTCTGACATTTATATAGATCCTGCATAGTTATGCTAGTATGAAAGGGTTTCAATGCAACATTCTTCAAACGGATATATGCGGAAACTACTTTTTTCTCTTTTATTCAACGTAAAAAAATTGCATCAAAACCGTGCAAGTTGGAGGTAAAAACGAGTTGCATCGGCCGGGAATCGAACCCGGGCCGCCCGCGTGGCAGGCGAGCATTCTACCACTGAACCACCGATGCGATGTTAACAGACAAATTGATTAAAATTTATGAACTTTGATAGCAACTTGATTCCCAAAGAGAACATAATCTGCTAAAGCAAGCAACCTCTAGTTGCGAATTTGCAAATGGTCTTTCTTTCACAGTTTGGAGTCATTTGAAGGAAAAGTAACTTTCCTTACTCTATAATCTGCGGTCAAACGTGACCTTTTCTTAATATTTCAGAAATTGACCATGGTCAGTTGGTGTATACCCAACAAAACCGTAAAATGGTACCGTAGAATCGACAGAAAACAAATTCTACCTAAAAAACTTCGTAACTACAGCTTTAAACAAGATGTGATTACCAGATTTTTTTCATGAAAAGTGACAAATTCTCATTACCAGATTGGTACGTTTGGTCATCTTTACAAAACTTGATAAATCATTATCAAATTTGGATTATGGCTTAAAAGGTCCTGTGGCCCAATGGATAAGGCGCCTGACTACGGATCAGGAGATTCCAGGTTCGAGTCCTGGCAGGATCGACATTTTTGCATGAATAAATGCTAGGATTACCAAATTCTGTGTGTATTATAGCACAGCAAATATTGAGGCAAAAGTATAATCGATTTAAAATCTTTTACTAGTGAGGGGGTCTAGACCAATAACCCAAAATAAGTTAATCAGGTAGATATAGATGACTTTTTTTAGAAACAACTTAAAAACAAAATACACATGTTCTCCCTGAAATAAACCAAAACAACTATAACGATTCTCGTTTCATTTTGAATGTTTAATAGAAAGTGTTGGTTGTCAGCGCTATCTTCTCTTGCCTCGATGTTTTCATAAACATTTGCCCGTAGATTGGGATTTAATAGAGTTTTACGTCCCACTCAACTACTGAGGTCATATGGAGACGGACATCGGTTTATAGTCTCATCCGAAAGACTGGAGAGGTGGCGGATCGAACCAGCGACCCCTGTGTTACAAGTCCTGCGCGTTACCACCGCACCAAATTCGCCCCCATTTGCCCGTAGAGGGCGACAAAATCAGTAGCTGCTTTATCCAAAACATTTGACACGTATTCCTGTGCTAGCGGTGTCTTACGCCATATTTAGGACAAGAATCGCTCATCAGTCACACCACCATTGAAGCATCAATATCTATATAATGTAATGGTGTTTTGTTGGCGTTTCGTAAGACATTTGTTGGATAAAAATTCGTCTGAAATGATTTGGTAAAAATTTTTAATACATGTCCATAAAGATATTTTTATTACATGAAGGATCATCAATAGACAAAGTTCAAAATATCGGGGACATTGTCGGAATTTCTGACATTTATATAGATCCTGCATAGTTATGCTAGTGTGAAAGGGTTTCAATGCAACATTCTTCAAACGGATATATGCGGAAACTACTTTTTTCTCTTTTATTCAACGTGAAAAAATTGCATCAAAACCGTGCAAGTTGGAGGTAAAAACGAGTTGCATCGGCCGGGAATCGAACCCGGGCCGCCCGCGTGGCAGGCGAGCATTCTACCACTGAACCACCGATGCGATGTTAACAGACAAATTGATTAAAATTCATGAACTTTGATAGCAACTTGATTCCCAAAGAGAACATAATCTGCTAAAGCAAGCAACCTCTAGTTGCGAATTTGCAAATGGTCTTTCTTTCACAGTTTGGAGTCATTTGAAGGAAAAGTAACTTTCCTTACTCTATAATCTGCGGTCAAACGTGACCTTTTCTTAATATTTCAGAAATTGACCATGGTCAGTTGGTGTATACCCAACAAAACCGTAAAATGGTACCGTAGAATCGACAGAAAACAAATTCTACCTAAAAAACTTCGTAACTACAGCTTTAAACAAGATGTGATTACCAGATTTTTTTCATGAAAAGTGACAAATTCTCATTACCAGATTGGTACGTTTGGTCATCTTTACAAAACTTGATAAATCATTATCAAATTTGGATTATGGCTTAAAAGGTCCTGTGGCCAAATGGATAAGGCGCCTGACTACGGATCAGGAGATTCCAGGTTCGAGTCCTGGCAGGATCGACATTTTTGCATGAATAAATGCTAGGATTACCAAATTCTGTGTGTATTATAGCACAGCAAATATTGAGGCAAAAGTATAATCGATTTAAAAACTTTTACTAGTGAGGGGGTCTAGACCAATAACCCAAAATAAGTTAATCAGGTAGATATAGATGACTTTTTTTAGAAACAACTTAAAAACAAAATACACATGTTCTCCCTGAAATAAACCAAAACAACTATAACGATTCTCGTTTCATTTTGAATGTTTAATAGAAAGTGTTGGTTGTCAGCGCTATCTTCTCTTGCCTCGATGTTTTCATAAACATTTGCCCGTAGATTGGGATTTAATAGAGTTTTACGTCCCACTCAACTACTGAGGTCATATGGAGACGGACATCGGTTTATAGTCTCATCCGAAAGACTGGAGAGGTGGCGGATCGAACCAGCGACCCCTGTGTTACAAGTCCTGCGCGTTACCACCGCACCAAATTCGCCCCCATTTGCCCGTAGAGGGCGACAAAATCAGTAGCTGCTTTATCCAAAACATTTGACACGTATTCCTGTGCTAGCGGTGTCTTACGCCATATTTAGGACAAGAATCGCTCATCAGTCACACCACCATTGAAGCATCAATATCTATATAATGTAATGGTGTTTTGTTGGCGTTTCGTAAGACATTTGTTGGATAAAAATTCGTCTGAAATGATTTGGTAATTTTTTTTAATACATGTCCATAAAGATATTTTTATTACATGAAGGATCATCAATAGACAAAGTTCAAAATATCGCGGACATTGTCGGAATTTCTGACATTTATATAGATCCTGCATAGTTATGCTAGTGTGAAAGGGTTTCAATGCAACATTCTTCAAACGGATATATGCGGAAACTACTTTTTTCTCTTTTATTCAACGTGAAAAAATTGCATCAAAACCGTGCAAATTGGAGGTAAAAACGAGTTGCATCGGCCGGGAATCGAACCCGGGCCGCCCGCGTGGCAGGCGAGCATTCTACCACTGAACCACCGATGCGATGTTAACAAATTGATTAAAATTTATGAACTTTGATAGCAACTTGATTCCCAAAGAGAACATAATTTGCTAAAGCAAGCAACCTCTAGTTGCGAATTTGCAAATGGTCTTTCTTTCACAGTTTGGAGTCATTTGAAGGAAAAGTAACTTTCCTTACTCTATAATCTGCGGTCAAACGTGACCTTTTCTTAATATTTCAGAAATTGACCATGGTCAGTTGGTGTATACCCAACAAAACCGTAAAATGGTACCGTAGAATCGACAGAAAACAAATTCTACCTAAAAAACTTCGTAACTACAGCTTTAAACAAGATGTGATTACCAGATTTTTTTCATGAAAAGTGACAAATTCTCATTACCAGATTGGTACGTTTGGTCATCTTTACAAAACTTGATAAATCATTATCAAATTTGGATTATGGCTTAAAAGGTCCTGTGGCCCAATGGATAAGGCGCCTGACTACGGATCAGGAGATTCCAGGTTCGAGTCCTGGCAGGATCGACATTTTTGCAAGAATAAATGCTAGGATTACCAAATTCTGTGTGTATTATAGCACAGCAAATATTGAGGCAAAAGTATAATCGATTTAAAAACTTTTACTAGTGAGGGGGTCTAGACCAATAACCCAAAATAAGTTAATCAGGTAGATATAGATGACTTTTTTTAGAAACAACTTAAAAACAAAATACACATGTTCTCCCTTAAATAAACCAAAACAACTATAACGATTCTCGTTTCATTTTGAATGTTTGATAGAAAGTGTTGGTTGTCAGTGCTATCTTCTCTTGCCTCGATGTTTTCATAAACATTTGCCCGTAGATTGGGATTTAATAGAGTTTTACGTCCCACTCAACTACTGAGGTCATATGGAGACGGACATCGGTTTATAGTCTCATCCGAAAGACTGGAGAGGCGGCGGATCGAACCAGCGACCCCTGTGTTACAAGTCCTGCGCGTTACCACCGCACCAAATTCGCCCCCATTTGCCCGTAGAGGGCGACAAAATCAGTAGCTGCTTTATCCAAAACATTTGACACGTATTCCTGTGCTAGCGGTGTCTTACGCCATATTTAGGACAAGAATCGCTCATCAGTCACACCACCATTGAAGCATCAATATCTATATAATGTAATGGTGTTTTGTTGGCGTTTCGTAAGACATTTGTTGGATAAAAATTCGTCTGAAATGATTTGGTAATTTTTTTTAATACATGTCCATAAAGATATTTTTATTACATGAAGGATCATCAATAGACAAAGTTCAAAATATCGCGGACATTGTCGGAATTTCTGACATTTATATAGATCCTGCATAGTTATGCTAGTGTGAAAGGGTTTCAATGCAACATTCTTCAAACGGATATATGCGGAAACTACTTTTTTCTCTTTTATTCAACGTGAAAAAATTGCATCAAAACCGTGCAAGTTGGAGGTAAAACGAGTTGCATCGGCCGGGAATCGAACCCGGGCCGCCCGCGTGGCAGGTGAGCATTCTACCACTGAACCACCGATGCGATGTTAACAGACAAATTGATTAAAATTTATGAACTTTGATAGCAACTTGATTCCCAAAGAGAACATAATCTGCTAAAGCAAGCAACCTCTAGTTGCGAATTTGCAAATGGTCTTTCTTTCACAGTTTGGAGTCATTTGAAGGAAAAGTAACTTTCCTTACTCTATAATCTGCGGTCAAACGTGACCTTTTCTTAATATTTCAGAAATTGACCATGGTCAGTTGGTGTATACCCAACAAAACCGTAAAATGGTACCGTAGAATCGACAGAAAACAAATTCTACCTAAAAAAACTTCGTAACTACAGCTTTAAACAAGATGTGATTACCAGATTTTTTTCATGAAAAGTGACAAATTCTCATTACCAGATTGGTACGTTTGGTCATCTTTACAAAACTTGATAAATCATTATCAAATTTGGATTATGGCTTAAAAGGTCCTGTGGCCCAATGGATAAGGCGCCTGACTACGGATCAGGAGATTCCAGGTTCGAGTCCTGGCAGGATCGACATTTTTGCATGAATAAATGCTAGGATTACCAAATTCTGTGTGTATTATAGCACAGCAAATATTGAGGCAAAAGTATAATCGATTTAAAATCTTTTACTAGTGAGGGGGTCTAGACCAATAACCCAAAATAAGTTAATCAGGTAGATATAGATGACTTTTTTTAGAAACAACTTAAAAACAAAATACACATGTTCTCCCTGAAATAAACCAAAACAACTATAACGATTCTCGTTTCATTTTGAATGTTTAATAGAAAGTGTTGGTTGTCAGCGCTATCTTCTCTTGCCTCGATGTTTTCATAAACATTTGCCCGTAGATTGGGATTTAATAGAGTTTTACGTCCCACTCAACTACTGAGGTCATATGGAGACGGACATCGGTTTATAGTCTCATCCGAAAGACTGGAGAGGTGGCGGATCGAACCAGCGACCCCTGTGTTACAAGTCCTGCGCGTTACCACCGCACCAAATTCGCCCCCATTTGCCCGTAGAGGGCGACAAAATCAGTAGCTGCTTTATCCAAAACATTTGACACGTATTCCTGTGCTAGCGGTGTCTTACGCCATATTTAGGACAAGAATCGCTCATCAGTCACACCACCATTGAAGCATCAATATCTATATAATGTAATGGTGTTTTGTTGGCGTTTCGTAAGACATTTGTTGGATAAAAATTCGTCTGAAATGATTTGGTAAAAATTTTTAATACATGTCCATAAAGATATTTTTATTACATGAAGGATCATCAATAGACAAAGTTCAAAATATCGGGGACATTGTCGGAATTTCTGACATTTATATAGATCCTGCATAGTTATGCTAGTGTGAAAGGGTTTCAATGCAACATTCTTCAA
Organism: Fragum sueziense; assembly: GCA_963680895.1. Taxonomy (NCBI): domain Eukaryota; kingdom Metazoa; phylum Mollusca; class Bivalvia; order Cardiida; family Cardiidae; genus Fragum; species Fragum sueziense. The sequence goes on along the minus strand of OY804594.1, from coordinate 61,199,841 downwards.
ACGGATATATGCGGAAACTACTTTTTTCTCTTTTATTCAACGTGAAAAAATTGCATCAAAACCGTGCAAGTTGGAGGTAAAAACGAGTTGCATCGGCCGGGAATCGAACCCGGGCCGCCCGCGTGGCAGGCGAGCATTCTACCACTGAACCACCGATGCGATGTTAACAGACAAATTGATTAAAATTCATGAACTTTGATAGCAACTTGATTCCCAAAGAGAACATAATCTGCTAAAGCAAGCAACCTCTAGTTGCGAATTTGCAAATGGTCTTTCTTTCACAGTTTGGAGTCATTTGAAGGAAAAGTAACTTTCCTTACTCTATAATCTGCGGTCAAACGTGACCTTTTCTTAATATTTCAGAAATTGACCATGGTCAGTTGGTGTATACCCAACAAAACCGTAAAATGGTACCGTAGAATCGACAGAAAACAAATTCTACCTAAAAAACTTCGTAACTACAGCTTTAAACAAGATGTGATTACCAGATTTTTTTCATGAAAAGTGACAAATTCTCATTACCAGATTGGTACGTTTGGTCATCTTTACAAAACTTGATAAATCATTATCAAATTTGGATTATGGCTTAAAAGGTCCTGTGGCCAAATGGATAAGGCGCCTGACTACGGATCAGGAGATTCCAGGTTCGAGTCCTGGCAGGATCGACATTTTTGCATGAATAAATGCTAGGATTACCAAATTCTGTGTGTATTATAGCACAGCAAATATTGAGGCAAAAGTATAATCGATTTAAAAACTTTTACTAGTGAGGGGGTCTAGACCAATAACCCAAAATAAGTTAATCAGGTAGATATAGATGACTTTTTTTAGAAACAACTTAAAAACAAAATACACATGTTCTCCCTGAAATAAACCAAAACAACTATAACGATTCTCGTTTCATTTTGAATGTTTAATAGAAAGTGTTGGTTGTCAGCGCTATCTTCTCTTGCCTCGATGTTTTCATAAACATTTGCCCGTAGATTGGGATTTAATAGAGTTTTACGTCCCACTCAACTACTGAGGTCATATGGAGACGGACATCGGTTTATAGTCTCATCCGAAAGACTGGAGAGGTGGCGGATCGAACCAGCGACCCCTGTGTTACAAGTCCTGCGCGTTACCACCGCACCAAATTCGCCCCCATTTGCCCGTAGAGGGCGACAAAATCAGTAGCTGCTTTATCCAAAACATTTGACACGTATTCCTGTGCTAGCGGTGTCTTACGCCATATTTAGGACAAGAATCGCTCATCAGTCACACCACCATTGAAGCATCAATATCTATATAATGTAATGGTGTTTTGTTGGCGTTTCGTAAGACATTTGTTGGATAAAAATTCGTCTGAAATGATTTGGTAATTTTTTTTAATACATGTCCATAAAGATATTTTTATTACATGAAGGATCATCAATAGACAAAGTTCAAAATATCGCGGACATTGTCGGAATTTCTGACATTTATATAGATCCTGCATAGTTATGCTAGTGTGAAAGGGTTTCAATGCAACATTCTTCAAACGGATATATGCGGAAACTACTTTTTTCTCTTTTATTCAACGTGAAAAAATTGCATCAAAACCGTGCAAATTGGAGGTAAAAACGAGTTGCATCGGCCGGGAATCGAACCCGGGCCGCCCGCGTGGCAGGCGAGCATTCTACCACTGAACCACCGATGCGATGTTAACAAATTGATTAAAATTTATGAACTTTGATAGCAACTTGATTCCCAAAGAGAACATAATTTGCTAAAGCAAGCAACCTCTAGTTGCGAATTTGCAAATGGTCTTTCTTTCACAGTTTGGAGTCATTTGAAGGAAAAGTATCTTTCCTTACTCTATAATCTGCGGTCAAACGTGACCTTTTCTTAATATTTCAGAAATTGACCATGGTCAGTTGGTGTATACCCAACAAAACCGTAAAATGGTACCGTAGAATCGACAGAAAACAAATTCTACCTAAAAAACTTCGTAACTACAGCTTTAAACAAGATGTGATTACCAGATTTTTTTCATGAAAAGTGACAAATTCTCATTACCAGATTGGTACGTTTGGTCATCTTTACAAAACTTGATAAATCATTATCAAATTTGGATTATGGCTTAAAAGGTCCTGTGGCCCAATGGATAAGGCGCCTGACTACGGATCAGGAGATTCCAGGTTCGAGTCCTGGCAGGATCGACATTTTTGCAAGAATAAATGCTAGGATTACCAAATTCTGTGTGTATTATAGCACAGCAAATATTGAGGCAAAAGTATAATCGATTTAAAAACTTTTACTAGTGAGGGGGTCTAGACCAATAACCCAAAATAAGTTAATCAGGTAGATATAGATGACTTTTTTTAGAAACAACTTAAAAACAAAATACACATGTTCTCCCTTAAATAAACCAAAACAACTATAACGATTCTCGTTTCATTTTGAATGTTTGATAGAAAGTGTTGGTTGTCAGTGCTATCTTCTCTTGCCTCGATGTTTTCATAAACATTTGCCCGTAGATTGGGATTTAATAGAGTTTTACGTCCCACTCAACTACTGAGGTCATATGGAGACGGACATCGGTTTATAGTCTCATCCGAAAGACTGGAGAGGCGGCGGATCGAACCAGCGACCCCTGTGTTACAAGTCCTGCGCGTTACCACCGCACCAAATTCGCCCCCATTTGCCCGTAGAGGGCGACAAAATCAGTAGCTGCTTTATCCAAAACATTTGACACGTATTCCTGTGCTAGCGGTGTCTTACGCCATATTTAGGACAAGAATCGCTCATCAGTCACACCACCATTGAAGCATCAATATCTATATAATGTAATGGTGTTTTGTTGGCGTTTCGTAAGACATTTGTTGGATAAAAATTCGTCTGAAATGATTTGGTAATTTTTTTTAATACATGTCCATAAAGATAATTTTTATTACATGAAGGATCATCAATAGACAAAGTTCAAAATATCGCGGACATTGTCGGAATTTCTGACATTTATATAGATCCTGCATAGTTATGCTAGTGTGAAAGGGTTTCAATGCAACATTCTTCAAACGGATATATGCGGAAACTACTTTTTTCTCTTTTATTCAACGTGAAAAAATTGCATCAAAACCGTGCAAATTGGAGGTAAAAACGAGTTGCATCGGCCGGGAATCGAACCCGGGCCGCCCGCGTGGCAGGCGAGCATTCTACCACTGAACCACCGATGCGATGTTAACAGACAAATTGATTAAAATTTATGAACTTTGATAGCAACTTGATTCCCAAAGAGAACATAATCTGCTAAAGCAAGCAACCTCTAGTTGCGAATTTGCAAATGGTCTTTCTTTCACAGTTTGGAGTCATTTGAAGGAAAAGTAACTTTCCTTACTCTATAATCTGCGGTCAAACGTGACCTTTTCTTAATATTTCAGAAATTGACCATGGTCAGTTGGTGTATACCCAACAAAACCGTAAAATGGTACCGTAGAATCGACAGAAAACAAATTCTACCTAAAAAACTTCGTAACTACAGCTTTAAACAAGATGTGATTACCAGATTTTTTTCATGAAAAGTGACAAATTCTCATTACCAGATTGGTACGTTTGGTCATCTTTACAAAACTTGATAAATCATTATCAAATTTGGATTATGGCTTAAAAGGTCCTGTGGCCCAATGGATAAGGCGCCTGATTACGGATCAGGAGATTCCAGGTTCGAGTCCTGGCAGGATCGACATTTTTGCATGAATAAATGCTAGGATTACCAAATTCTGTGTGTATTATAGCACAGCAAATATTGAGGCAAAAGTATAATCGATTTAAAAACTTTTACTAGTGAGGGGGTCTAGACCAATAACCCAAAATAAGTTAATCAGGTAGTAGTCTAGGAGGTAGATGAGGTTTAATTGCGGTAAAAGCACCATACAACTTTTAGACTGATTCTTGTAGCAAATTGTCTCAGGAGTTCGGAAATGCGCGTCTGACGCGCATCCGCCTAGATATAAGGGGAGAAAATTGAGGTTAAAGTTGTCTGCCCTTGGATTTTTAAGCCAAAAATGGAAGTCTTACTAGGCATTTCTTTTAAGGCATTGAGTTATTACAAATGGTTTAAAATTGGTAAATATATGCACATATCATGTCCATACATATTTTGATGATGTTTAATGAATGTTTTTGATCCATAAAAATCCAAGATGGCCGCCAGAATGTCTATTTTTAGTAACAAAAAGGTGTTTTTTTCTTTAAATAAGATTTTTTCTGGGATGCATAATACTCTGATATCAATTTTTATGCATGTGTTTGATAAATAAAAACTAGGAAATTGTCTCAGGAGTTCGGAAATGCGCGTCTGACGCGCGTCCGCCTAGATATAAGGGGAGAAAATTGAGGTCAAAGTTGTCTGCCCTTGGATTTTAAGCCAAAATGGAAATCTTACCAGGCATTACTTTTAAAGCACCGATTTATGACAAATGGTTTTTAATTGGGAAATATATGCACAATTCATCTCCATACATATTTTAAAGATGTTTTATAAAAGTTTTTGATTCATAAAAATCCAAGATGGTCGCCAGGATGTCTATTTTTAGTAACAAAAGGGTCTTTTTTGTAATAAGCTTTTTTTCTGGGACGCATGTATGTTGATATGAATTTTTATGCACGTATTCAATATATATCAACCAATTGAAACTTAGCAAATTAGGAAAAAAAAGTTTTGGATAGTATTGAAACGGATTTTTAAGCTTGAATTGCATTTTCATGTTCTGAGAATTTTGCGAAAAGCATTTTGATGCATTCCTTTTAAGGCATTGATTCATTACAACTGGCAATTAATTGCAAAAATATGCACATATCGTCCCCATTCATATTTCAATCATGTTTAATGAAAGTTTTTGATCCATAAAAATCCAAGATGGCCGCCATAATATATATTTTAGTAACAAAAAGGTCTTTTTTTAAATAAGATTTTTTTCTGAGACACATATATATGCTAATTTGAATTTTTATGAATGTATTTGATAAATATTGACTAATTGTAACATAGAAAAGTAAGGAAAATAAGTTTCGGATAGTGTTCTAAACAAAGTTTTAAGCTTAAATTGCATCTACATAATCCTGAGGATTTTGCCAAAAGTTTTTCGAGCCATAGATTAAATACATTTACAAACAGAGTTATTCTTTTCAATATACATGTGTATTACACATTTTATATGCATTTCAAATAATCACTTAGTACGGATACTTATAACCATCAAGAATTATGTAAAGCAAACATGAATGCCAAGATGACCACCATTTCATGAATTCTGTTGTATAAATGGGCTTACTCACCGGAAGTTTTCCTAATCATACAAAATTGCATTTTGTTGATGCAGGTCTGCATGTTATTGCTTCATTATCTGGCTGAATCACAATTAGAAACAAATTCGAGAAGCAATGAGTCTAATAGAATTCTGTATTTGTTACACAGAACCTTGGTATATTACCTTTCCCAGGATGTGGCCCTAATGAAGTTTTAAAATGTATACTGTATCCTATAACCTTTATAACATTATTTCTTTCTGTTTCCCAGGTACACACGATAACTGTTTTAACGCTGTAAAATTTGAAAGACATAAAAGGAGGTCAACATGTCAAGAATTAAGACCTTACATCTTGTCCAAATATCATGACCTGGGGAAGTGAAATCCTTTGATGAAAATACTTGATTAAAAGCATAAACATGTGTGTCACTTAGACTGTCCTGAGCTAGTATAAGCCTGTCAACCGATTCCTATTTTCCTCTAAAACTCCTAAATTTTGGGCACAAAACCTATATTTTCAAGTACCTCATATACTTCTACATGCAATTCTCCTATATTTTGAAAATATTTCCTACATGTTTTGGTAAAACTATTGTCAATGAATGATAAGATGCTATTTGCTTCTTTATTTTTCAGGTAAGATAATTTCTGTCTTCCATTATAGCATTAACATACTGTATAATGTTCTGGTGTTTTCGTCTGTTCACCATTACTGATTTGGTTACCTACAAGGTTATTGAATAGGGCACATACCTTTAAGGTGCCAATACAGATGATGAGGGTCATGATATGATTTATAGTAGCCTACTTTCTGGATTGTGATGCTATGGAAGGATTACTTTATTAGCTCACCTTAGCATAAAATGTTGAGGGTGAGGTAGCGTAATCACTCGTCATCCGTCGTCCGCCTGTCTGTTCACAAGTAAAAAACCTCTCCTCCCATTCCATAAAGCCTAGAGTTTTTTAAATTTTGTATGTAGAATCTCATTGTATGAAGGTCCTCTACCAAAATGTTTCAAGTGATTGTGGTACAATGAAATTTAACCATATGTTGTCGGACCTGTATTTTCATATAGACAAAGAAGGAAATCCTGTAAAATCTACTACACTTGAATCGTTTGACCTAGGGCTTTGAAATTTGGTCTATGGAATTGTCTTATAGCACCCCTAAAGTACTTCAAATCATTATGTTATAATGAAGATTGGCCCTGTGTTGTTAGTATTAGATTACACAAAGAGACAAAAATCTAGGCTTATTTTTCCTCCGGCTTATGAGGGCTTTCAAATTTGGAGTGCTGAATTGTCTGAAAGCCCTCTGTCAAAATGCTTTTAATTATTGTGCTACAATTAAATTGGGTCCTCTGTTGTTATAAATCATTTTCTAGATACAGACGGAGGAGCAAATCCTCAACAATCTTCTACTCCCTATATGTTTGACCTACAACTTTGAAATTTGGTTCGTATAATTGTCTTATGGTCTTTAATCAAAATACTTGAAAGTTTTGTGGTGCAATGAAAATTGGCCCTTTGTTGTGGGATATTGTATTACATATGGAGGGTAAAAATGAAATCTTGTACCATCTTCTGACAAATGTTTGCCTGAAATGAAAATTGGCTGGAAGTTGTTGGTCTGGGATGAGGCAGAAGGTATCTGATACATACAATCTCCTCTAAACCTCAGTGTTGTGCGATATATGGCCATCTCGACTTTCTTGTCTAGATTTTAACACAAATGCATTAACATATAACAAACTACACTGGGTAAGAACTGTTGGTATAACACAAAGCTGTCAGTGGAATTATGGCCATGGTTGTAATATTTCTTTGGCTTAATATATAATATATATGTTTAATGAGATTTAAAGCCAAAATGGGCATCTCAGAGCGCATTCAAATTGATTCTAATGACATTTAGACTGTCAAAATGTTCTTGGGGGAGGACATTCATCCCCCAATATTCAGAGATGATGTCTCTCAGGTGTTCTCCCCCATTTGTACCTATTGCGCTTGTTTGAATCAGCATTTTCAATGCTGCACCACTTTCAATAATAGCTTGAAAATCCATGTGAATGCTTGAGACAAAAATACTTTACTTAAACTCCTATATTTTAACTCAAAATGGGCTGCTCCAGTTTTTCTTGGAAAATATTCCTATTACAACTCCCTTTTTAGAAGACTTGGTTGATAGCCTCTAAGCATGTCTCAATTCTCTATTCCCAGACTTGTTTGATGATACCATGGGATATCACATCAGTTGTTACAGCAACTTCACTGTCACACGGGGTTCTACAGGACAACATTATACTGTAGATGAGTCGAAATCATACACAATTTGCTCTAATGAACAAGGGAAAGCTGGTCCATAGAGTATTGTCCGTAAATTTTGGCCTAAACCTGTGGAATATGCAATGAGTAATTGTAATGCATAATAATTACTCTCCAACATTTGTTGACACGAGAAGCAAGTGTAGAATACAAAGTCATAATGCTTATGGAAACTATCGACTCTACTTGACAGTGAGGATTACTGGTGAGTATTGATTATTCCGTGTCACAAGTACTTTTTGCATATCCCTTGGGTTCAGGTCAATATTTACAGACAAAACATCTGGTATATTCCCTGCAACCTGTGTATTTTGTGACTGTCCTGCGAAATTGAAAGGCCAGTTCAAAAAGGAATATCCGTGGAAACGTGAAACTGAAGATGCAGCAAATGTCAAAGAAGTCAAGTATCACCAAAACTGCAAGGAAACCTGCATCATGGCAAGGGTCTGGTTGAGGAAGCCTACTAGTATCTAATGGACAAATCACCTTCAGCTGATGATCATACTGTTAATTTACTAAAGAATCTCATTCAGGAATCACTAGTAGAGTGCGATGGGGCTGAATTCTTGACATCTCTGCACAAACTTTACATCAGCTTCTTGGATGATGAAGCTCAACAAATACAGGTTACCAGTCTTGGAGTAAAAATCAGTAAGTGTTGCCCTGATTTACTACTTGAGAGGTTTAGTGAAGGAGTTAGAGAAAAAGAGAAAAAGATCTGTCTGAACTTGTAATAATGGAAGCCCTTGCCAAATGCCAAGCAGATCCCCAAGGAAAGGATGGGTTGCAATAAGGGGTCAAAAAATGGATTTTCTTTAAATTTCGTGGATTGATAGGGTTACATAATATCTTTAATTTGTATGTGTAAAAAATCTGGTTTCGGCTTATTTTCCGAGATATGGGTAAATGAAGTGGGTGGGGTAAGATGGACTGAAACACAGTAGGGGTCATTCTAAGTCACTTATCTTTCTTATTTTTAGCCCCAGATGCGTGAAAATTTGTATGCGTGTCTTGTGATATATGCGTTAAACATTTATGGGCTTACATGAGATATTCCATTTATATCTTTTCCGTAATATTCATTCTTCTTTCTTTCGCCAAATTTCGCTATTTTTTAACGACCAACTTTACCAAACTATCTCCACACGTTTTATTTGAAACCCGAATTCTATGAAACTTTACAGATATATTGTCCAGAAAGTAATGTAACTTTGTGTGAAATTTGAAAGAAAAGCGTTGGCCCGTTGTTGAGATATTTGACCTTGACCTTCAAAATAACATCAAATTCGGGAATGTCCGTTAAAACTACGCATTGTTGGGAAAATGGTTAGGGTTGAATGGCATGTGACAGCCCATTCATAAAAGAATGCATTTCACACATGATTGGGGTTTTTATTGTATGATTTTAACGTTAAAATTGATATAATCAATATAATAAACTTGGTCACCTCTCATAGTTACCCGGTCATTTCATTTAATGAAATCATTGATAGACAGATATTTGTTTAAGGCCTGTCTATACATTTAACATTATTTTCTTTTTGATGATATTATATAACATTATATAAATATTTAGCTTAAGTTAATTAATTGTAAGCACATTTGGTCGTTTAGTAAAATCATTCACAATGCGTCTTCTTTATAACCACATAAGAAATACAATCTGAAAATGATTAGTTTTCTCCTAGCAAATTGATAATTCTTGTCCATCATGAGATGAGTGAATGAATATCAACTCTTAGACAATTCAAGTTGCATATAAAGCTTTGGTAGTTCTAGCAATCTTAACATAATGCTAATATTTAATTTCACTCACCTGTGGTAGTAAAATTAATCACAGCGCTTTCCGCGTAGACATGTTTCATGTGCAATATTTAGTTTGATAAGAAAACTGAGAAGTAAAAACAATTTCTTTTCTTTCCCATTCTTCCGAATGGGTTGTACGATACAAAAAAGTAAATATTGCTACGAAACTCATTAGGAACAATAAAAAGAAACCATGTTTCCAATCCTTATGAATAAAATTGGCGCTTTAACTATCACATTTTGGCATTTCCCGAGTTTTGAAGTCATTTTGAAGGTCAAGGTCAAATATCTCAACAACGGGCCAACGCTTTTCTTTCAAATTTCACACAAAGTTACATTACTTTCTGGACAATATATCTGTAAAGTTTCATAGAATTCGGGTTTCAAATAAAACGTGTGGAGATAGTTTGGTAAAGTTGGTCGTTAAAAAATAGCGAAATTTGGCGAAAGAAAGAAGAATGAATATTACGGGAAAGATATAAATGGAATATCTCATGTAAGCCCATAAATGTTTAACGCATATATCACAAGACACGCATACAAATTTTCACGCATCTGGGGCTAAAAATAAGAAAGATAAGTGACTTAGAATGACCCCTACTGTGTTTCAGTCCATCTTACCCCACCCACTTCATTTACCCATATCTCGGGAAATAAGCCGAAACCAGATTTTTTACACATACAAATTAAAGATATTATGTAACCCTATCAATCCACGAAATTTAAAGAAAATCTATTTTTTGACCCCTTATTGCAACCCATCCTTTAATTAGATTCTTCAATGTGCTTTACACATGGTCAAAGGGTACCCTTAGAGTTTAAAATTGCTAGAGCCTAACCACCCTACAATTTTATCATTTAGGAAAGGGTTAAATAATATGGCTGCTTAAAGACTAAACCTCCTAAGAAGTAGGTTGTCTCAACAATTGAGCAGTGATCGAAATCATAACTAGAAGAACTAGCTTTCTCTGGCACATCATAGCGCATTGTGTATGATTTCGACTCATCTACAGTGTTAGATTGACCTGTAGAATCCCTTATAGCAGTGAAGTTGTTGTAGCAACTGATGTGATATACCGTGGTATCATCAAACGAGTCTGGGAGAATAAGCGAGGCATATTTGGAGGAACTTCCTCTGGACAGTCTAACAGAGGCATATGTTTGTTCTTTTAACCAGGTATTTTCGTCAAATGGTTTCACTTCCCCAGGCCAGAAGTTTTAGCCAATGTATAAAGTACAATTCCTTGACATGTTGACCTCCTTTTTGTCTTTAAATTTTGCAGCATTATTAGTCCCCTACCGGTGTTCACACCGGAGGGGACTATAGGTTTGCCCTCCGTCTGTCCGTCCATCCGTCCGTCCGTCTGTCTGTCCGTCCGTCCATCTGTCCGTCTGTCCGTCTGTCCGCTCAAATCTGGATCCCGCGATAACTTAATAACTAAGCAAGCGTTTTTGATGAAAGTTGGTATATGACTAGATGGCAACGTGTAGATTATGCACATCATTTTATTGTTGTTTTTCGACTTAAATTGAGGTTGCTATGGTTACAGAAATAGTGAAAATATGGCCAAAAATGGGATCCTGCGATAAGATAATAACTAAGCAAGCTAGTTTGATGAGACTTGGTATATGACTTTATGGCAATGTGTAGATTATGCACATCATTTTATTTTTGTTTTTAGACTAAAATTGTTGTTGCTATGGTTACGGAAATAGTGAAAATATGGCAAAAAATATTGGATCCTGCGATAAGTTAATAAGTAAGCAAGCTAATTTGATGAGACTTGGTATATGACTAGATGGCAATGTGTAGATTATGCAAATCATTTTATCTTTGTTCTTTGACGAAAAGTGCGGTTGCTATGGTAACGGAAATAGTGAAAATATGGCAAAAAATGGATCCTGCAATAACTTAATAACTAAGCAAGCTAACTTGATGAAACCTTTTTTAAAATGTAAAAAAAATTATAAGCCATGTTAGTCAGGGTGGTGATGCAGAAGTATTAATCACCTCCAGTTGGGCATAACATTTCATATGTTTGACAATTATTTTGATGACTTGTTCATCTTAATCTATTATTGATTACCATATTGAGTCAATGTGAAGCCGGTAGGGGACGTTATGTGTTGCATACAACACCAGATACTTGTATCAATTAATTTGTGTACCTGGGAAACAGAAAGATATAATTTTATAAAGGTCATAGGATACTGTGTACGAAACTCGTACATTTTGAAACTTTACAAGGGCCACATCCTGGAAAAAGTAATACCGGGTATATACAGTTTCTGTGTAACAAAAATAGAATTCCATCAAGTAATTTATGATTGTGATTCAGCCAGATATGAAGCAATAACATGCAGACTTGAATCGACAAAAAACCATTTTGTATGATTAGGAAAACTTCCTATGAGTTAGTCCATTTCTACAACAAAATTCATCATGTAATTCTAAATTAACAAAAATGGTGGCCATCTTGGCATCCATTTTGGCTTAAGATTTTTTTCCGGGTGGTTATAGATATCCGTTTACAATAATTGATTATGCGAAATGCATATTCAATGTATAATACACATGCATATTGAAAAGAATAAATCTGTTTGAAAATACCTTTAATCTACCGATCGAAAAGCTTTTCGCAAAATTCTCAAGATTATGAAAATACAATTTTAGCTTAGAATTTGTTTAGAATACTACCCGAAACTTATTTTCCCTACTTTTCTATGTTCCAATAAGTTAATACTTATTAAATATATGTACATTCTTAAAGACTCATATTAGCATAATATATATGCGCCCAGAAAAAAATCTTATTTAAAAAAAAACACCTTTCTGTTACTAAAAATAGACATTCTGGCGGCCATTTTGGATTTTTATGGATCAAAAACATTCATTAAACATCATTAAAATATGTATGGAGATAATATGTGCATATATTTCCAATTAAAAAGCATTTTGAATGAATCAATGCCCTAAAAGAAATGCATGGAAACGCTTTTCGCAAAATTCTCAGGACATGAAAATGCAATTTAATGACGATCGCGGTGGTTCAATCGTGCGCAACGTTTTGCGCATCATAATTATGACGTCAACGTCGTTTTTCTGCGTTCCCGCGACGTTGACGTTCCCGCCTTTCATTGGACGTCAAGTTATCTTATTTGGTATTGCGCGTCTCTTACGTTGTAACAACATGGATGCACTGCTTTTAGACTCTTTGTATTTGAAAGGTACTTCAGATAACACGAAAATAATGTGGTAAGAGGAGAAAAAAGTAGATATAGTTAAAACATTTCATTCTGTTGAGTCCGCGTTTTCCTAGGCTTTTTTTCCACTGAGGTCTTTCAAATACATACTTGTTTAGGTAATGTTTTAATTTTTGCCAGAATTAAGAACAGAAGTATGGGTGGTTCCAATTTGATCCCAAACTAAACGACAAAATAAATCTACTAGGGTTGTCCAATTTGAAAGCTGCTGCAGGCGTCAAAATTGTTGTTGGTGAATACCGGTATGTAAATTGTGTAGCATAAGTTATCTAAAGCAAAGACCAAAATTAATGATTATGAAAAGAGAGAAATCGCTGATTATCAACAAAATTCTTCTTTTGCTTCAATGTTTCTCCATGCTTTCGAGAAGTTGCAGTCAATAGAATTATTGAGAGAATTAAAGAAATATAACAAACTAGACGTCAATAAAGATGGGATTTGTGTATTATACGTAGATCTATGGTAAAAAAATGGAGGCAAAAGGAGTAAATGCTGATTACCAATGTTTTCTTCTTTTTCGTCATTGTTTTCCCGAGTTTTTTTTTTTTTCAGTCAGGAATGTCAAACTAAGTCTTGTTTGAGATAAAGGTTTGGACATTGATATGAACAGAGAAATTGTACATGTATTCATGACGTGTGGTAGAAAATAAAGAGGGAAAAGGGAGAAAATGCTGAAAATCAATATTTTGTTATTTCGTACTGCGGTAAAAACTGATATGTTTCAGAAGTAGGGAGCAAAATATTGAGGTAGAAGGTAGAAGGAGAAATCGATCATAATCTACATTATCATCTTGTTTGAAGTTTCAAATCTAGTTCATATTCAAATTTTAGTGTCTGCATCAGCATCTGTGTCGTAGACAAAAAACTTTAACAAATGTGATCCGTGACGCTAAAAGGGAGTTTATTGGGGTTTATGCCGTTTTCAACTGCCAGGGTCATATCGCGGCGGCTGGAGCACCTATCCATAGATTCCTGTTGTTTCTCAAACCAGTACTACCACAACATCCTCACCGAGCCTCCAGTCGCTCGCTCCCTTAGGTTAACGATTTCAAACCCATTGATGGGTGACAATTTTTTTCAGAAAGGGTATTTACCGCGGCCGGCAATTTTGAAGAAATTGTGCATTTCGTCCCAATTTTTAGCGATTTGTAGGCCTACAAGAAACAACAGACTTTCGTCCCGGGCCAGTTAAAATGTGGTTTCTGACAAACATAACAAAAAGACAATTTAAATTGTTAACCTCTGTTTGCAACAAACAAGTAGATATATCATGATGTAGATCGGGAAAAGTGGCATCTATATTTTTTTTTTTCAAAAGAAAAAAAAACTGATTGATTAAAAAATTAGCATTTTCCCAATTTTCACCAATTTTTACATAAAACAACACATTTTACTATAAGAATTATTGACGTGGAATAAATTATAATACAAGCATTTTCATTTGGTAGATTTTTTTTAAAAAAAATATTCATCTTTTATAAATCATAATAGTCAATAATCCCTTTGGGGAACGGAATATTAAGGTGACACAAGGACAACACGAATACTGTCGGTAATTAGTGCTGTCCGGTTACTAGGACACTGGGAGAATAACCGCAATTTTGCAAATTTTAATCAATTGCAGGCTTAAGGTTAGAAAAAATAGCTATTGATAAATTGATATGCCATTTCGTGTTTAACAATTTCTATTTAAATAGAAAAAATCATTGGATAAATTTTATATGGAATAAACTCCCCTCTGAATTGATTTTTCCCCGTTTTGTCAATGCAGGGTGGTCTAGAATTTTGCGATTTTTTCAAAAAAAGTAGCACGATGACATTATGTTTTTTATAGCAATATCAAACGAACATATAATTATCTACAAAATATAGAAAAAATAAAATTTTGTATCAGAACGTTTTTCGGAATTTGAAAAAAAGTAATATATTTTGAAATTTTTCGAGCGAATTTTCGATAAGTCAGATTTGACTCAAGGGAGGAAAATACGATAAAATACCTAATTTTTACCTTTCAATCGACAATTATGTATCATATTCAGTGCAAACTACTTCAAATCTTTGAAATTAAACTAAAAATTGAAATGAATTATACATGTTGATTCAATTGTTTTATAGTTTTATGTCAATACCCAGAAATGAAAATCCGCGTAAATATCGGGCAAAATTTTGCTCAATACCTATGTATTTCTATGACGTTTTGCAGAAAATCTGATTCGACGACCCCCTTTTTTCTTTTCATTTTTGAAATCGGCATACTTTACTCTACAAAATATCAAAAAATAAAAAAATCCTATCAGAGGAATCTAAATCCCGCGATCGTCTTTAAGCTTAGAAATTCGTTTCAAATACTATCCAAAACTTATTTTTTCCTAATTTGCTAAGTTCCAATTGGTTTATATTTATTAAATATGTGCATAGAATTCATATCTAAAGAAACGTGCGTCCCAGAAAAAAACTTATTAAAAAAGGACCATTTTGTTACTAAAAATAGACATTCTGGCGGCCATCTTGGATTTTTATGGATCAAAAACTTTCATAAAACATCTTTGAAATATGTATTGAGATGAATTGTGCATATATTTGCCAATCAAAAACCATTTGTAATGAATCGATGTCTTAAAAGTAATGCCTAGTAAGATTTCCATTTTGGCTTAAAATCCAAGGGTAGACAACTTTGACCTCAATTTTCTCCCCTTATACCTAGGCGGATGCGTGTCAGACGCGCATTTCCGAACTCCTGAGACAATTTCCTAGTTTTTATTTATCAAACACATGCATAAAAATTGATATCAGCGTATTATGCATCCCAGAAAAAATCTTATTTAAAAAAAAAACACATTTTTGTTACTAAAAATAGACATTCTGGCGGCCATCTTGGATTTTTATGGATCAAAAACATTCATTAAACATCATTAAAATATGTATGGAGATGATATGTGCATATATTTACCAATTTTAAACCATTTGTAATAACTCAATGCCTTAAAAGAAATGCCTAGTAAGACTTCTATTTTTGGCTTAAAAATCCAAGGGCAGACAACTTTAACCTCAATTTTCTCCCCTTATATCTAGGCGGATGCGCGTCAGACGCGCATTTCCGAACTCCTGAGACAATTTACTACAAGAATCAGTCTAAAAATTGTATGGTGCTTTTACCGCAATTAAACCTCATCTACCTCCTAGACTATAGATATAGATGACTTTTTTTTAGAAACAACTTAAAAACAAAATACACATGTTCTCCCTGAAATAAACCAAAACAACTATAACGATTCTCGTTTCATTTTGAATGTTTAATAGAAAGTGTTGGTTGTCAGCGCTATCTTCTCTTGCCTCGATGTTTTCATAAACATTTGCCCGTAGATTGGGATTGAATGGAGTTTTACGTCCCACTCAACTACTGAGGTCATATGGAGACGGACATCGGTTTATAGTCTCATCCGAAAGACTGGAGAGGTGGCGGATCGAACCAGCGACCCCTGTGTTACAAGTCCTGCGCGTTACCACCGCACCAAATTCGCCCCCATTTGCCCGTAGAGGGCGACAAAATCAGTAGCTGCTTTATCCAAAACATTTGACACGTATGCCTGTGCTAGCGGTGTCTTACGCCATATTTAGGACAAGAATCGCTCATCAGTCACACCACCATTGAAGCATCAATATCTATATAATGTAATGGTGTTTTGTTGGCGTTTCGTAAGACATTTGATGGATAAAAATTCGTCTGAAATGATTTGGTATTTTTTTTTAATACATGTCCATAAAGATATTTTTTATTACATGAAGGATCATCAATAGACAAAGTTCAAAATATCGCGGACATTGTCGGAATTTCTGACATTTATATAGATCCTGCATAGTTATGCTAGTGTGAAAGGGTTTCAATGCAACATTCTTCAAACGGATATTTGCGGAAACTACTTTTTTCTCTTTTATTCAACGTGAAAAAATTGCATCAAAACCGTGCAAGTTGGAGGTAAAAACGAGTTGCATCGGCCGGGAATCGAACCCGGGCCGCCCGCGTGGCAGGCGAGCATTCTACCACTGAACCACCGATGCGATGTTGACAGACAAATTGATTAAAATTTATGAACTTTGATAGCAACTTGATTCCCAAAGAGAACATAATCTGCTAAAGCAAGCAACCTCTAGTTGCGAATTTGCAAATGGTCTTTCTTTCACAGTTTGGAGTCATTTGAAGGAAAAGTAACTTTCCTTACTCTATAATCTGCGGTCAAACGTGACCTTTTCTTAATATTTCAGAAATTGACCATGGTCAGTTGGTGTATACCCAACAAAACCGTAAAATGGTACCGTAGAATCGACAGAAAACAAATTCTACCTAAAAAACTTCGTAACTACAGCTTTAAACAAGATGTGATTACCAGATTTTTTTCATGAAAAGTGACAAATTCTCATTACCAGATTGGTACGTTTGGTCATCTTTACAAAACTTGATAAATCATTATCAAATTTGGATTATGGCTTAAAAGGTCCTGTGGCCCAATGGATAAGGCGCCTGACTACGGATCAGGAGATTCCAGGTTCGAGTCCTGGCAGGATCGACATTTTTGCATGAATAAATGCTAGGATTACCAAATTCTGTGTGTATTATAGCACAGCAAATATTGAGGCAAAAGTATAATCGATTTAAAAACTTTTACTAGTGAGGGGGTCTAGACCAATAACCCAAAATAAGTAAATCAGGTAGATATAGATGACTTTTTTTAGAAACAACTTAAAAACAAAATACACATGTTCTCCCTGAAATAAACCAAAACAACTATAACGATTCTCGTTTCATTTTGAATGTTTAATAGAAAGTGTTGGTTGTCAGCGCTATCTTCTCTTGCCTCGATGTTTTCATAAACATTTGCCCGTAGATTGGGATATAATGGAGTTTTACGTCCCACTCAACTACTGAGGTCATATGGAGACGGACATCGGTTTATAGTCTCATCCGAAAGACTGGAGAGGCGGCGGATCGAACCAGCGACCCCTGTGTTACAAGTCCTGCGCGTTACCACCGCACCAAATTCGCCTCCATTTGCCCTTAGAGGGCGACAAAATCAGTAGCTGCTTTATCCAAAACATTTGACACGTATTCCTGTGCTAGCGGTGTCTTACGCCATATTTAGGACAAGAATCGCTCATCAGTCACACCACCATTGAAGCATCAATATCTATATAATGTAATGGTGTTTTGTTGGCGTTTCGTAAGACATTTGTTGGATAAAAATTCGTCTGAAATGATTTGGTAATTTTTTTTAATACATGTCCATAAAGATACTTTTTATTACATGAAGGATCATCAATAGACAAAGTTCAAAATATCGGGGACATTGTCGGAATTTCTGACATTTATATAGATCCTGCATAGTTATGCTAGTGTGAAAGGGTTTCAATGCAACATTCTTCAAACGGATATATGCGGAAACTACTTTTTTCTCTTTTATTCAACGTGAAAAAATTGCATCAAAACCGTGCAAAGTGGAGGTAAAAACGAGTTGCATCGGCCGGGAATCGAACCCGGGCCGCCCGCGTGGCAGGCGAGCATTCTACCACTGAACCACCGATGCGATGTTAACAGACAAATTGATTAAAATTTATGAACTTTGATAGCAACTTGATTCCCAAAGAGAACATAATCTGCTAAAGCAAGCAACCTCTAGTTGCGAATTTGCAAATGGTCTTTCTTTCACAGTTTGGAGTCATTTGAAGGAAAAGTAACTTTCCTTACTCTATAATCTGCGGTCAAACGTGACCTTTTCTTAATATTTCAGAAATTGACCATGGTCAGTTGGTGTATACCCAACAAAACCGTAAAATGGTACCGTAGAATCGACAGAAAACAAATTCTACCTAAAAAAACTTCGTAACTACAGCTTTAAACAAGATGTGATTACCAGATTTTTTTCATGAAAAGTGACAAATTCTCATTACCAGATTGGTACGTTTGGTCATCTTTACAAAACTTGATAAATCATTATCAAATTTGGATTATGGCTTAAAAGGTCCTGTGGCCCAATGGATAAGGCGCCTGACTACGGATCAGGAGATTCCAGGTTCGAGTCCTGGCAGGATCGACATTTCTGCATGAATAAATGCTAGGATTACCAAATTCTGTGTGTATTATAGCACAGCAAATATTGAGGCAAAAGTATAATCGATTTAAAAACTTTTACTAGTGAGGGGGTCTAGACCAATAACCCAAAATAAGTTAATCAGGTAGATATAGATGACTTTTTTAGAAACAACTTAAAAACAAAATACACATGTTCTCCCTGAAATAAACCAAAACAACTATAACGATTCTCGTTTCATTTTGAATGTTTAATAGAAAGTGTTGGTTGTCAGCGCTATCTTCTCTTGCCTCGATGTTTTCATAAACATTTGCCCGTAGATTGGGATATAATGGAGTTTTACGTCCCACTCAACTACTGAGGTCATATGGAGACGGACATCGGTTTATAGTCTCATCCGAAAGACTGGAGAGGTGGCGGATCGAACCAGCGACCCCTGTGTTACAAGTCCTGCGCGTTACCACCGCACCAAATTCGCCCCCATTTGCCCGTAGAGGGCGACAAAATCAGTAGCTGCTTTATCCAAAACATTTGACACGTATTCCTGTGCTAGCGGTGTCTTACGCCATATTTAGGACAAGAATCGCTCATCAGTCACACCACCATTGAAGCATCAATATCTATATAATGTAATGGTGTTTTGTTGGCGTTTCGTAAGACATTTGTTGGATAAAAATTCGTCTGAAATGATTTGGTAAATTTTTTTAATACATGTCCATAAAGATATTTTTATTACATGAAGGATCATCAATAGACAAAGTTCAAAATATCGCGGACATTGTCGGAATTTCTGACATTTATATAGATCCTGCATAGTTATGCTAGTGTGAAAGGGTTTCAATGCAACATTCTTCAAACGGATATATGCGGAAACTACTTTTTTCTCTTTTATTCAACGTGAAAAAATTGCATCAAAACCGTGCAAGTTGGAGGTAAAAACGAGTTGCATCGGCCGGGAATCGAACCCGGGCCGCCCGCGTGGCAGGCGAGCATTCTACCACTGAACCACCGATGCGATGTTAACAGACAAATTGATTAAAATTCATGAACTTTGATAGCAACTTGATTCCCAAAGAGAACATAATCTGCTAAAGCAAGCAACCTCTAGTTGCGAATTTGCAAATGGTCTTTCTTTCACAGTTTGGAGTCATTTGAAGGAAAAGTAACTCTCCTTACTCTATAATCTGCGGTCAAACGTGACCTTTTCTTAATATTTCAGAAATTGACCATGGTCAGTTGGTGTATACCCAACAAAACCGTAAAATGGTACCGTAGAATCGACAGAAAACAAATTCTACCTAAAAAACTTCGTAACTACAGCTTTAAACAAGATGTGATTACCAGATTTTTTTCATGAAAAGTGACAAATTCTCATTACCAGATTGGTACGTTTGGTCATCTTTACAAAACTTGATAAATCATTATCAAATTTGGATTATGGCTGAAAAGGTCCTGTGGCCCAATGGATAAGGCGCCTGACTACGGATCAGGAGATTCCAGTTTCGAGTCCTGGCAGGATCGACATTTTTGCATGAATAAATGCTAGGATTACCAAATTCTGTGTGTATTATAGCACAGCAAATATTGAGGCAAAAGTACTATTCCACCAGCGAAATTTGAAAGTGACGTATGATTGTGATTATCGTTTACAACCAATCAACCTGTTCATTTATCACGTGCACATTGTAAACGGTACAAATGAGAAGAGCTTATTGATTTAGAAACAGTAAACACAAAATTACGTCACTGTCAATTTTTGCTTGTGGATTTGTATAATCGATTTAAAAACTTTTACTAGTGAGGGGGTCTAGACCAATAACCCAAAATAAGTTAATCAGGTAGATATAGATGACTTTTTTTAGAAACAACTTAAAAACAAAATACACATGTTCTCCCTGAAATAAACCAAAACAACTATAACGATTCTCGTTTCATTTTGAATGTTTAATAGAAAGTGTTGGTTGTCAGCGCTATCTTCTCTTGCTTCGATGTTTTCATAAACATTTGCCCGTAGATTGGGATTTAATGGAGTTTTACGTCCCACTCAACTACTGAGGTCATATGGAGACGGACATCGGTTTATAGTCTCATCCGAAAGACTGGAGAGGCGGCGGATCGAACCAGCGACCCCTGTGTTACAAGTCCTGCGCGTTACCACCGCACCAAATTCGCCCCCATTTGCCCGTAGAGGGCGACAAAATCAGTAGCTGCTTTATCCAAAACATTTGACACGTATTCCTGTGCTAGCGGTGTCTTACGCCATATTTAGGACAAGAATCGCTCATCAGTCACACCACCATTGAAGCATCAATATCTATGTAATGTAATGGTGTTTTGTTGGCGTTTCGTAAGACATTTGTTGGATAAAAATTCGTCTGAAATGATTTGGTAAATTTTTTTAATACATGTCCATAAAGATAATTTTTATTACATGAAGGATCATCAATAGACAAAGTTCAAAATATCGCGGACATTGTCGGAATTTCTGACATTTATATAGATCCTGCATAGTTATGCTAGTATGAAAGGGTTTCAATGCAACATTCTTCAAACGGATATATGCGGAAACTACTTTTTTCTCTTTTATTCAACGTGAAAAAATTGCATCAAAACCGTGCAAGTTGGAGGTAAAAACGAGTTGCATCGGCCGGGAATCGAACCCGGGCCGCCACGGGTCTACCACTGAACCACCGATGCGATGTTAACAGACAAATTGATTAAAATTTATGAACTTTGATAGCAACTTGATTCCCAAAGAGAACATAATCTGCTAAAGCAAGCAACCTCTAGTTGCGAATTTGCAAATGGTCTTTCTTTCACAGTTTGGAGTCATATGAAGGAAAAGTAACTTTCCTTACTCTATAATCTGCGGTCAAACGTGACCTTTTCTTAATATTTCAGAAATTGACCATGGCCAATTCGTATATACATGTATTTCTCGCAATATCGTAGACTGGTACCTTAGAATCATACTTGAACATTTAAACATTATCGTGAATTAAAAAAAAAACTTACAATTACTCTCTATAACAGATACAGACAATGTTGTGCAGCTACACTTCATTTTAGGAACGGACGTATGACAAGCAGTATGTGTGTTTCTTGTTCCTGTTTACCATTCACTGTGAATCCAGGACCTGGTTTCTCGAAAAAAAAACTTCAGTATGGGGCCTACATAGATCACTGGTGGGGAACTCGGCCAAAGCGAGGGACGTTTTTTCACGATCAATGTATTCCGTCGGTGTTGTTATAAAATATCGTAACTACGGCTTTATCGAAGCCTTAATTACGAGATTTTAAGTTTACAACACCGACTGTTTGTCAATACAAAACGGTAAACTCGGTCTGTTTTTAGAACAAGTTCATTGTCACTAGAAAAAAAACTCACATTTAAACGCAAAATATCTATACCTTATTGTAGCTAAAATTGTTTTAGTTCACCACCAGTGTAGATACTTATGAGTAAATACTCCTCTTCAATGGAATACTCTCCAACATTGAATGGGTATTCGATTGAAGTTCACGTAGATTTCGTGTGATTTGAGCACGTTGCTCAGTTTTGAGCGTGAGAACGTACTTAAGGTTTTTTTTAGAAACCTGGGCCATGCCCTGGTTTCTCAAAAAAAAAACTTCAGTACAAAGATTCTCATGAGTATATGCTCAACTTCAATGGAATACTCTCCAGCATTGAATGGGTACTCGATTCACGTGGATTTCGTGCGATTTGAGTACGGTGCTCAGATTCGAGTCTGAGAACGTACTTAAGTTTGTTTTTTTTTAAACCTATGCAAGATATGCTTTTTGGATATTCGCTACTTCAAATGAATAGCCACTGTGCAAGCTTTTGTTAGTTTATCATCGTCATTTTTGTTCTCTTCTGCAACGGGACAAATGTCAAGAATATTGTAAAACAGAAATATTATAAAGTAATGAAAAGACATCCACATGCACTATATATGCATTTAAAATGCATCATAAAAATGATGAAAATACTGATATGAAATGGCAACTATTTTCTTTTTTTTTTTTTTTTTTTTTTTTTTTTTTTTTTTTATGTGATTGCCGTTTTTTTTTTTTTTTTTTTTTTTTTTTTTTTTTTCCAACATCATCCAACATGTTACATATCAAAACATAGAATCATACATATACAATATGAACATGAAATATACAAAGTTTAATGAAATTTTCTCATATTCTGCCATTCAAAGTTTATTTTCATATGACGGGTATTGAAGCCAGAGATTAGCCCGCACAAATGTGCAAGATAATCCCGGTCTCCAATAGTCATGCATGTTTCTTTAGTTAGCCTTTTGCAGTCTTTTTATTTAGTTCTATCACAATGAATGGCATAGACAATAATTAACTCAACATGTATATTTTATATTAATTAGTTCTAGATGTATGTTACAGTATACATTTCTAAGGATAGGACAGACGTCTGAATTATTTTTGTTTTTGAAAAGGAAAAGAAAAAATGAAAACTGATAATGAAACAGTTTTAAATTAAAACAGTGAAGAATGAATAGGATTAAAGTATGCCATTGATTACAATATATATTGTGCGTATTGTATTATAAACCTTGCACCAGTCTCTCAACAATTGCCCAGTTTTCTTTTTTATACTCACTCTTTTTTGTTTGTTCATTAATTTTATGTGATAAAGTTAAATGTCGAATGAATCCTCTCTGTGTAGGTGAAATATTTTTTAATTTACTGTTGTAAATGTACCTTTTAAATTCTAGATATATAATGTTTATTTTGGGTTGATCATCGTACCCTAGTATAACATCGGGAATATTAAGGTGGTGGTAATGACCGAATTCTTGTAGTTTATGGTTTATATATTGAATGATTGGATTTATCTTATTACATTCGAAAAATATGTGTTCTAAACTTTCTTCTCTTAATGAGCAAAATGTACATAAATTGTTATCTGCGATATTCATTTTTTGTAAAAGACAATTGGTCGGAAGTATCCTATGTACTATTCTGGTTTGTAGCCACTGAATGTTTGTATCGTTCGTTAAATTAAAAACACCAGAATACACTTTTTTCCAATCTTTATTTATGAGATTATATGAGGAGATCCATTTGGCTTGACTTGTGGGAGTGTCGTTGTTGCATATTAGAGTTGTATAGATATATCTATTAACGCTTGATTTCGTAAGTAAGGGGAATACATAACAGTTCATAGCAGGATTGTGACAGTAAAGTAGAGAAGAATAGTCTGATTGAATCGATTGATTCCGTAAAAAGGTTTTAACAGCATTTCGAATGCTGTAGTACTCTAAAAAGTTGAACCTTCCATTAACAATTTCCTTTAAGCATTCGAAGGATTTAAATGTACCATTTTCTGTTAAAAGATCTTTTATTAGAATTATTCCCCTATCATAAAGTGATTTATTAAAAACAAACTTTGAACCGATCTTTATTTCACTGTAGAAAAGTGGTGTGTGCAGAACCTGGGAGAAATTTTGGAACGAAAACTTATCTGTATATGAAATGTAAGATTTTAGAACATCAACCCAAAAAGCATTTTTGACTTTTTTCACTAAAATTTCACAATATGATTTTCCACACTTCATTATTTTATCAACGTCGATAGAAATTTTTGCCAGATTATAACAACTTGATCCTTTGTTCATCATTAAGTTTTTTAACCATTTGATCTTCATGCATTTTATAAAATTCTCTGTATCAGGGACTTTTAAACCGCCTTCACCATAATCTTTAATCATAACTGATGCTTTGATTTTGGGTCTGCCGTCCCAAATAAATTCTGAAAATAAAGCATTAAGTTGTTTTAGAACGTCTGACGATGGTGTTGGTAAACTAATGAAAATATGATTTAAAATTGGTAACAAAAGTGTTTTGACGACTGTAATTCGGCCAATAGGTGTTAGTTTTCTCCTTTTCCAAAAATGTGTGATTTTCTTTATACTATTCAATTTACTATCTATATTCAAAGTTATCATTTTTGTTAGATCAACATCAAACATTATCCCCAATAATTTGAATTGAGTATCTCCCCATGCCAGTTTCCACCTTGTTTTGATCGAACGTGTACTATATTTCAAAGAACCAATCCATATAAGCTTTGTTTTGTCAAAATTAACTTTTAAACCAGATATTTTAGAAAAATCATCTAGGACATTTAACACGGAGTGCAAAGACTTATCTGATCCGTCCATTAGAAGGGTGGTGTCATCTGCAAATTGTGAAATGAGGTAATCTTTTCCTTTGATTTTGATGCCCGTTATATCTTTGCATTTTTTTATTTTCAAATTCAGGATTTGTGCGCAAAGGATAAAAATATACGACGAAATCGGATCACCTTGTCTGCAGCCCCTTTTGACATGGAAAAAGTCTGATATAAATCCATTTAATTGTACAGAAACTTCTGTGTTGTATAGAAATAGTTTAATCCATCGTTTTATAGTTTCACCAAAGTTGAAAAAAGACAGTGTTTTTTCTATAAATTTGAAGGATAGAGAATCAAACGCTTTCTCAAAGTCGATAAGCATTAAAAGGCCTGGAATTTTGTTTTCTTCGCAGTGTTGCATTATATCATAAACCAATCGCGTATTTTCTCCAATATATCTACCCTTTATGAACCCAGTTTGATCTTTAGATATTAATTTGTCTAACGTCGATTTTATTCGGTTTGCAATGGAGGCTGATGCTAGTTTGTATAAAACATTTAAAAGAGTAATTGGTCTCCAATTTTTCAGAAATTGTTTAGCTTTATTTTCCTTTGGTATACAAATGATGTTTCCGAGTTTAATATTTCTTGAGAATGAACCCGAAGAAAAGGCAAAATTCAGTGCTCGAACGACAAAATGTCCTATCTTACTCCAGAATACTTTAAAAAAGTTCGACGTAAAACCATCACTTCCTGGGCTTTTGTCATTTTTCATTGCTCGAAGAGATTCTGTAACTTCTTTATAAGTCAATAAACCTTCTAATAATTGTGATTCTTCATCGGTTAATTTATTATAATCAGTATCCTGAAAATCAGATTCTAAGTCAAAATGGTCATTACATGGGCGCACATCATAAAGTTCTTGATAAAATTGTTTAGTTTCCTGTAGAATTTGACTTTGGTCATAAATTTTATAACCATCATCTTTTTCAATAAAAGGTATTGTTTTACTGATAGAATGTTGTTTCTCGAGATTGCAGAAAAAATTAGTAACCTTTTCCCCTTCATCTACCCATTTCGATTTAGATCTAATAAAAGCACCTTTAAGTTTAGTTTGTCTTATTTCACTTAGCTCTGTTTGTAAATTTAAAAGTATTTCTTTGTTAGATTCGTTTAGATTATTTTCAATTTCGTTGATTTTTGCCATGAGATAAGTTTCACGATGATTAAGCTCCCTTTTCTTGTGTGACGCGTATGATATCGTTTGACCTCTAATTTCCATTAAAAGCGTTTCTAAAAATAGTTGATCATTTATAGTAAAGTGTACATTTGCTTTGTCAATATTTAAAACGCTGTCATGATTATAAACTGGTAGACAATATTGCAGAATAGTTTCATTAATTTTTCTATTTATACAATGTATATAATTGATGTCATAAAGCAAGGAATTATTAAATTTCCAGTATCCTTTACCATGTTTAGTCTCTGAAAGTTTAAGATTTAATACAACCATAGAATGGTCTGATCTGTAACTGATGTCTACATCACAATTTTGTACATGTTCTATTAAGTTGTTTGTGAGAAGAAAGAAGTCTAATCTTCCTTGTTGAACTGGTGTTAATTTTTTCCAAGTAAATTTTTTAATGTTTCCGTGGATTTCTCTGAACGGGTCTTTCAAATTTCTTTCAGATATAAATGAAAGTAACAATTTTCTTGCATTAATATTATGCTTGTAGTTTTTATAGTTTTTATAATCTAGAGTAGGGTCTAAAACTAGATTAAAGTCGCCGCATATGACAAAACTATCGCTACGATTCATTGAATCGACTGATTCAAAAATTGAGTTGAAGAAATTAGGGTCGTCCACGTTTGGCGCGTATAAATTAATTATTAAAAAGTTTAAATCAGCGATGGAAAGTTCTAAAATAATATATCTGCCATCATTGTCTTTGCATATATTATTCACTTTTACACCGGACTCCTTTCTTATTAAAATCCCTACACCCCGTGCATTTGCCCTCCCATGGCTAAAATAGCATTCCCCACCCCATTCTGAGTAAATATTTTTCTCAATACCTGGCGTAAAATGAGTCTCTTGAAGACAAATTATGTCTGCTTTCTTTTGTTTGAATAATGATAAAAGATCAAAACGTTTCTTATAGTTGTTTAGTCCACGGCAATTGTATGAGATCAATTCTATATTATCCCTATGTATTTAAATGCAGAATATGGTTTTCAATTGATAAGTTTTTTGTGGAGTATAAAGGTGCAAGGTCATAAAACATTTCATTAAGTTTGCGTTCCGTTAAAAACGAGAAATCATAGCATACTTTAAAACAGTGAGAAAAAAGAAACATGTTTAACAAGGTATATAAATGGTGGGAAATCAAAATACACATATCTTCCTAAATATTGATTATTAAATTATGTGGAATATGATTGTTTGTGCAGTCCAGATGTATTTGGAATTTGCATTTATATCATGAATGTCGCGGTCCTGATCAGACGCCACAGTCAGCGGTGTCTGATCAGAGCCGAGACATTGCCTTTGTTTATTTTTATGTGATTAAAGTAGATTTAACTTGAAAGAAGTCATCCAGATAATTACTCTATGCTTTGACGACCTATTTATATAGTACTCTCGAAAAGGTTGAAGAAAAGACAGATAATGTTAATAATTTGCATTTTCGTTCTTTTTGACAACACAGTATTAGAAAAGAGGTATTAATCTAAATTAAATAAATTCGGATCTCTGATCAGTCTTAAATCCTTTGTTGTAGAAAGGGATTAAAAACAAAACAATGCTCTCATGCTAGAAGGCATGATAATCACAGCATTACAGTCCGATCACGATAATATGGCACACGTCTACAAAATCCACACATGAACACAACTCAATACAGAACATAAACAACTGTAAAAATTACATGTGACGGCTCAAATCATGCAGGTGTCACAGTCTCACACATGCAAGATTCGATCCATAGCATGCAAGTTCAAATGACAAAGTGTGGATGATTTTTGACTTAATTACACATCTGCAGTTGTATGTCGCATTATCGTGTCCGGACAATACTATTATCAATCATAATTGTTTACAAGATATATATAAAATCGATAAGGAAAATCTGAGAATCAACAGATTCGGGAAAAACTTCAATCATACCGGGCCTCCACCATACAATATGGCTTGACCTTCAGTATTTGAATGAATTTACTTTTTCAAACTGTAAATTACGTTATTTTATGCAGAGGGTTAAAATGAGACAATGTTCTTGAGTACATGTGAGATACAAAATGCTAAAAAGGATGCTTTACAAGGAAGTTGTACAAATTATACTTTTTAAATCATGATGCTTTCATATATCGCGGCTCGTCAACGAAAAACCTCGCAACCATAGTTTAAAACAAGCTGCAGCTACGAGGTCCTCGCCGAAAAGCGACGATATAAATGGAGAAATAATTTTGATGATTCAGTCTTAGATGCTTCGGGAAATTATTTAGGGAAGAAAAACATAACTGATGACCATTGCTGTTCACCCTCCCTAAAAACTATCTCTGCTATAAAGGTAGAATAGATTTATGTACAATATCACCCATACGCACATGTAAACGAGACTATTATGCTTATCTATGTGTCATTAACACCATTTTGTAATATGGTTCAAAGGTATCTAGTAGACCATGACGTAATTTCGGACAAACCTTTTCGTCCGTGTTATTCTAAAACCCCGCAACCACAGCTTGGTGGAAGCTATAGTTACGAGGTCTTATAACAACACTGATGGTTTATCAAAACAGAACTGTAATGATAGATTCGCAATTAAACGAGAAAGACCTCAGTTGAATTGCTTTATCAAAACAACTGAATCAATTCCCGTCCGACAGAGAATCCATTTTGTTAGCACAAAATTTATTGTTATTGAAAATGAGTATAATAAATAAATCGTATGTTTCATTTGAGAAAATGTTAAGTTGGGAAAGTGAAATTTTAGAGCTTGTATCCAATGCAAAGTAACATCACATACTTAAATGTATTTACCTTTTCAAAATGTTTATATAGGCGTTAATCAACTTCCAAACAAGACGTTGTTTTGATGTCCCAAGTAGTGAATAGTTTGGAATAGCATTGAGACAGAGGAAGAGAATGCTGTTGATTAGCATTTTCTTCTTTTACTTCAATTTTTCCTGATTATATTTTACAACACATACGTATTTTATTGATGCTCGTTTTATCGTCTGGTGCAGCTTCAAATTGGGATCAGTCCAAGTTTTGCCTTTTTGAAAAGGGAACGATTTTATGTGGTTTGACTTTATTTCGGACAAACAGTACTAGCAGTATTTCGTAGGTGTTGTTACAAAATCTCGAAGCCACGGCTTGATTCAAGCGGAAGTAACGAGACTCTGTCACAACACCAACGGTCTATCCAAACATAACAATAAACCCAGTATAATCGATTCACAATTAAACGAGAAAAATTACAGTTGAATTGCTTTATCAAAACAACTGAAAATACTCTCGTTCAACTGCGAATCCATTATATGTTTTAGAACAAAATAGGGTTAACCATGTTTTGCCATAATAATGTCTTCAAATTGTATGTCCATAATATTCAAATTGTATGTCCATTTAATAATGCGATTTTTCTTATTAAATCAAATTAAGAATATAAGCAGATGGCATTCAATACTTTTTGATTTTCGCCGATAGCTCAATATTGGAGGTGTTCGTATTGCAGACGACAAAATTTCAAAATTGAGAATTCTATAAATGGGGGTATCGGGAATGACGGTGGAAAAGTTAATCTTTAACCCTTCCCCCCATCCTCCCGGATGTCCCACTGATTTTCGGAATATTGTACATTGTCTGCATGACAGAAATAATAGTTGACAAAGTGTGTATCCACATATATCGTCAAAAATTCACAAACATGGTTCTTCAATAATTACACCAAGAAAGTGTGCCGTTTAACAAGTTTTGGTTTTGACAGCCTCAGTACCCAGACATAACTTGGAAAAGTAAATTGAGAGAAAAGAGAAAATAGTTGATGATCAGTATTTTCTTTCTGTCTCTCAACGCACTATCTACTATAAAATACACTATGTCTACAAAAAGTATGTCTAATGTGGAAAGGTTTCGATACATTATCACGAGCATTTTACCTTTGAGTTATTCTAAATTGACTAGCTCGACAAGGGGGTCAAATGATTAAACAAACAACGTTATGAAGCATGAAAAAATAATGACTGTTACCTCTCTGTTAACGATTACGCCGAAAAAACATCGTAACTACAGTTTATTTAAGCTGCAGTTACGAAGCTTTCGAACGCAATCGACCATGAATACGATTGATTTGCATATTATCGTTGTAAATGCAAAACCTCGCATCTCGTTTTCGGAAAAAAATAAAGGGGAGGGAATAAGGTTTAATAACTTTTCCCAAACTGAAATGTTTTACTTGAAATTTGGAAATATTGTTCATAAATAATGTATCATTGATACTGCTCGGTAAAAATATCTCAAATCCTGCAAGAATTGTCTAAATTGGACACACAAGTTTGTACTTTGAAAATCGCTAGAACCGACAACCAACTATTTTCTGAAGTCCAGTTCCTAATCGGGATCAGTGGCTAATAAAACAAGTGCAGTACCCTTGACTAATACCAATTAAGCCATTTTTCATTTTAACTCATTCTTTCATAAAATTTCACAGAAATGATTCGTAAATTCTTAGCAATGTAAAACACTGGCGCAGGAAGAGGAGGCAGGGGCCTGAATATTCGTATGTTGCGTAGAAACAGTAGAGCTAATATATCTGCTAAATATATTGAGAAAGATAACTCTGTTGACTTTCATAAAAAAAAACTTTGAAGAGTTAAAAGCAGAAAGTGCTGATAATCAACATTTTCTCTTACTCTCGCATTGCTTTCGAGACAAAGTTTTTATTCATGATAGTGGGTAAATTGGACAAAACATAAAGCTGCTTTCAACAAAAACCTCATAACTGCAGCTTATTTGTTTATTTTTATGGAAAAGCAACTATAAGTACATATTACGATTTTCTAAATAGGCAGCATTTTATTATCTAAAAACTTCTCATACCACATCAACAAATATACCCGAGAATATTAAAGACAAGTTCTCTAATGATGTAATCGTCCGCGTGAATACTCCATTGTTCTGTAGAAACTGTGATGTCAAATGCATCAAGATAGATAACTCTATCATGTAATCCATTAAATGTTTCGTATAAAAAGTTTCGATAAACTGTAGCATAAAGATCCGGCATCCATAAAATAATGTCTGTATTTCTGGCAAACGAATAGGCATGAGGACCTTTGATTATAATAGTCACATTTGGATGGATATCCAGGAAGTCGGAAATATCTTTGCGCATGCGCTGTAAGTGTTCAAAATACACATGCGAATGATAATTCAATAAATGACCGAATAAATGAAGGATAATTACGGTTTTCTGTTTGATTTTGAAATTTTCCATTTGAACACCAAACGATTTGAAATAATGCCAAGGTGTCTTTTTAGAACAAAACGGAAGTTGCGGTAATAAATAGGTCAAGGTCACGTTAAGATTCGAATCTGCGAAGGTGAAAGGTCGATGTTCGCCACTGTCGTAGACTACTGTCTGTACAAAAGTTCCTGGAATCATCTCCTTGAACATATTATACACTTGTCTTAACGTGGAATCACCCAGCACAATAACATGGATGTTCTTCATACACTGACGGTAGGTGTCACTAAAGTTGTGTTCTCGTTGACAGTGCATGTTGTACCATTTTCGACCGTACAAGTAGCCGGATGGTGAACCAACAGTCCATGTGTCTGATGGGTTTGTAGAGTTACAGAATGGTTTGGCTTGAACACAATCACGTTTGTTTTCTGAAAATTCAGAAGCATGGTAAACGATTTAATACGGTTAACAGTGACATAATTTCGGATAAACAATGATATTTCGTAGGTGTTGTTAAAAAAATTCGTAACTACGGCTTGTTTCAAGCCGAAGTTACGAAATCCTTTAAACAGGTATATCCAGTCTATTTTATGACAATATTTGTCCATATTGGTGATTGCATGAACGCTTTATTTGAGTCGAGTTTGTTTTCTGAAAATAAAAGAGCCTTATCAATTTTCCCTGTGCAGTTTGTGTCCTCGGATTGATGGGTGAACTTCAGATGTCGACAAAAGAACCTTGAATCGTGTGATTCATAGTCAGGCGCATTATCCATTTGGTCATAGGACGGTTGTATGAAGTTGTCATTAATTCCAATTTCCAAAGGATGAATTGCAACAAGAGGTAAAAATGGATTTCTTTAAATTTTGTGGAGTGACAGGGGTACATAATACCTTTAGTTTTGTGTGTAACAAGTCTAATTGGGGCTTATCGTTGGAGATAATATCTGACAAAGTGGTTGGGGTAAATTGGCATGATAATCCAATTTCTGCTTTGAAGTTAAATAATATTTTATGTATCTATCATATCCGCATTTCGTCGTTGTAAATGCAAAACATCGTATCTCATTTTTGGAAAATTTTAAAGGGGAGGGAAAAGTGTAATAACTTTTCCCAAACTGAAATGTTTTACTTGAAATTTGGACATATTGTTCATAGATAATGTATCATTGATACTGATTGGTAAAAATATCTCAAAACCTGCAAAAATTGTTTAAACTGGACACACAAATTTGTACTTTGAAACTCGCACGAATCGACATACGAGGTTTTGCATTTACACCGACGATTTTCTCCTTTTGTCTCAATATTTTCTGAGCTATAAAGCACAAATTAACTTCAATTGATATCAATTATTTTGTCGTCTGCAACTCATTTACATTGGACTGGTCCAAAGATACTATCGTTTGGGAATTGGTTAAAGCAGCATGGATCTTGAACACACTGATCTTGACCAATGGTGGTCCTACATGACGTAAGGGCCCCTTTAAGATTCACCTTCAATCTGATCAAAATCTGGCGTTAACCTACTGTAACATCTGACAGGCACCAGTAATGGATCTTCTATGAACTTGGGAAAAACTGAAAGCGGCTATAATACTCTTACTAATAAAATTTCTCATTATATAAAAAAAATCCATGGCAAGCACGTGCAAGCCCACCCTTCTGCTCTGAAATGTGATGTTCTTGTGGTATAATTTTCGGTTTAAATCGCTTTCAGAATCTTAAAAGCGTTTATTTGGTTGTTCAGGGGGAAAAGGGTCATACAAGATGAACCCTTATTGGTCCCTGACAGATATTACTGTCGGGTAACATCGGATTTTAATGAGATTGGATCCACCTCTATTTAACCCATTACCACACAGGGACTAATTTCGACTCCCCAAAAGATGAACGCTTTGGAAAACATTGTGGAAAATGAGGGAATTGCTTGTGACAAGCAATTTCTTCATTTCCCGCAATGTTTTCTACACCAAAAGACCAACAATTTTTAAATTTCATTCTTTTGAAATTGTCGTCTGCAACATCTTTGGATTTGGACCAACCCAACATTTTGCCGTTTGGTAATGGGTTGAATAACACGTACCTGATCGAACGCTTATCCGGATCGAGTTGTGAAACATCATAGTTTTTCTTTTCCTGGTAAAAAAAGAAATTTAATTTTAGTACAGTTTATCAAAAATTGAGTATAACATAAAATCATATTCCTTTACATTAAAGCCAATTAAGGAGGCAACGGCATAACAGGGCATTTTTTCACTTACTTCATTTTTTTAAAAAAAATCTGATGTGTATTAACATTTCCCGAAAAAATACTTTTTGTAAAAAAATATGGGTACATCTCTTCACACGTTTCTGATTCAGATTAATCAGGCAATGCCAATAATTCCCATATTTTCGAGACAAACATTTGTTTATCATAATATCATGTGACCAGTATATTCTTAGTGGGTATAATAGATTCACTATTAAACGAGAATAATTACAGTTGAACTGCTTTATCAAAACAACTGAAATTATTCTCGTTTAATAGTGAATCTATTATACTTTCGTATTAAACAATTTAAATCGACTCTGCATAATTTCATTTACTAAACTGTTGGTATGACCGAAATCATTAAAATTTTCTTTCTTAAACCATTCTATAGATTTCAAACGTTGATATCACATTTTTGCAGAGTTCTTCATTCCATTATTATCTGACGAAAGTTCACCCTTTTTAACATTTTTTTAAATGGAAAATGCGAACGTGTTTTTGATTTGCATTTTTGCAGACAGGGACGTAAGGTTTTCTAAAGGGGGGGTCTCATTTGCGCCCACGCACAGATTTTCTTGTACTCATAGAATGACTCTGACCTATGAACTACAAAAATATATTCGTTTTCGAGTGCATATAAGCCTATACACGGCACCTTAAAGTGTTCCCGGTTTTCATTGATACCCGTCTTACAAAAACTCAATGTTGGCTATCTAGTTTTGGTATAAAACCACAAGTTTTAATTAAAATAGCATGAGTAGTGATTTTAGAAAGTTTTGATACCAATTCTGTCGGTATCAAAATGCGCAAAAAATTCTTAGAAATTAATTTAGTCAGAAATTATCAGAAACATAGCTGAGAATTTTTCAAAACCTAAAATTCTATCAATTTTTTTTTTGTATGTTCCCGAATTTGTCAACCTATGAAATTGATAGGAAAGTTGGCCATATATGTTCCCTGTTTGTATGCAAAATTTGGTGAAAATGTGAAACCGGTAACATTGTCAAATAATGAGAATTGTAAACAATGGCACCTTAAGATGCTCCCGGATTTCAATGGTACCTGTCTAGCAAAAGCCCAATTTTGCTTCCCTAGTTTTGATATCAGTCCCAAATTTTAAATCAGAATAAAAAGAGGAGTCACTGTAGAACTGTTAGGTACCAATATTGTTGATATCAACATGAACAAACAATTCTTAGAAATTTATTTAGTCAGAAATTGTCAGAAAAATAGTCGAGAAATATTCAAAACCTATAATTCTATCAAATTTTTTGTGTGTTCCCGTCTTTGTCAACCTATGAAATCGATAAGAAAATTTGCCATATATGTTCCCTGTTTGTATGCAAAATTTGGTGAAGATTTGAAACCGGTAACATTGTCAAATAATGAGAATTGTGAACAACGGCACCTTTAGATGCTCCCAGATTTTAATGGTTCCCGTCTAGCAAAAGCCCAATTTTGCTTACCTAGTTTTGATATCAGTCATAAACTTTAAATCAGAATAGCAAGAGGAGTCATTGTGGAACATTTCGGTACCAACATTGTTGATACCAACATGAACAAAAAATTCTCAGAAATTTAATTATTCAGAAAAATAGCCGAGAAATTTTCAAAACCTATAATTCTATCATTTTTTTGTATGTTCCCGTCTTTGTCAACCTATGAAATCGATAAGAAAATTTGCCATATATGTCCCCTGTTTGTATGGAAAAATTGGTGAAAATTTGAAACTGGTAACGTTGTCAAATAATGAGAATTGTGAACAATGGCACCTAAAGATGCT
The DNA here is from genome assembly GCA_963680895.1 of Fragum sueziense. Taxonomy (NCBI): domain Eukaryota; kingdom Metazoa; phylum Mollusca; class Bivalvia; order Cardiida; family Cardiidae; genus Fragum; species Fragum sueziense. The sequence goes on along the minus strand of OY804594.1, from coordinate 61,164,445 downwards.
CCCGGATCTCAATGGTTCCCGTCTAGCAAAAGCCCAATGTTGCTTACCTAGTTTTGATATCAGTCCCAAATTTTAGATCAGAGTAGCAAGAAGAGTTATTGTAGAACATGTAGAACATTTTCAGACCAATATTTTTAACAGCAACATTCCACATAATTTCTCAGAAATCTATTAAGCCAGATAATTGACAGAAAAACAACCCAGAAAATTATATGAAACCTAACATTCAATCTTTTTGTATTTTAATTTTTTTTGTATGTTCCCGTCTTTGTCAACCTATGGAATAAATTGTAAAGTTGGCCATATATGTTCCCTGTTTGCATGCAAAATTTGGTGAAACTTTGAAACTGGTAACATTGTCAAATTATAAAAATTGTGAACAACAGCACCTTAAAATGCTCCCGGATTTCAATGGTACCCGTCTAGCAAAAGCTCAATTTTGCTTACCTAGTTTTCATATCAGTCTCAAAATTTAAATCAAAATAGCAAGAGGGGCCATTGAAGAACATTTCGGTACCAACAATGTTAATGCCAACATGCAAATGAAATTCTCAGAAATTTATTTGGTCAGGAATTGTCAGAAAAACAGCCGAGAAATTTTCAAAACCTTCAATTCAAATAATTTTACTTGTATGTTCCCGTCTTTGTCAACCTATGAAATTGATAAAAAGGTTAGCCATATATGTTTCCTAGTCGTATGCAGAATTTGTTAAAAATTTGAAACCGGTAACATTGTCAAATAATGAGAATTGTGAACAACGGCACCTTAAAATGCTCCCGGATTTTAATGGTACCCATCTAGCAAAAGCTCAGTATTGCCTACATAGTATTGATACCAGTCCCTAATCTTAAATCAGAATAGCAAGAGGAGTGAGTCATCGTACAACATTTATGTATCAATATTGTTGATACAAACATGCGAAAATGATGCATGCTCTTCTCAAATCTTAGATTATCAAAAAGTTAATATGTCAACAAAGCAGTGGCTAGTTCATCATTACAATAGAAATATTAGCAATTTTGCATTCAAAGGCACACTTAATGTACATTAAAAACTGCTTTTGTGTTCTTTTTATTATCTTGAGCAGTGTAGTAAAGAAAAAAAATGTTTGTATCTTTAATAACTGTGAAAAAATGCTCTTATAAGGGCGCAGCACTGTAACCGGAAGAAGAGGAAAGTAGTCTAAGTGCTGATAAGCCACAAAGGAAAGTTAAAAAGGGTGACATAATAGATTAAATATGTAACATTATGCATCTCCTTTATTTTTCATCCCCACATTTTATAATTTACTCCGCTGTTTGGGATTTTTTGTTCCATTATATTATTGGTGGGTGGGGTACGACAATATGCCCATTATTCTTTAAAATCATGTTTTTGTGTGAAAAAAAGCTAAAATTACTGCCATGTATAAGTTGGTTATGTTAAATAAAGACACAACAAAGCATAATGAGCTATTTACAAATGTATATGAAAATAATTAAGTAAAATCTTATATTTTACATTCTTAGAAATTTGGACCCTTTACACTTAAATTCAAAAACAACACTGTTACCGGTTTTATTTTTTCTTCATATTTTTCCATAAGCATGGGCATATATAATGGCAATTTTACTGTAAATTTCATAGGTTGACAAAAACTGGAACTAGGTGAAATTAAGACCTGAATTTGGTCGAAATATTTAAAAACTAAAAAAAAATGGCGATGAAGTCATACAAAACCTTTTAGAAAATTTTTTTTTTCTTTTTTTTTTTTTTTTTTTTGAGTAATATGTAATATTCTGGTTTATACACGATGATAAATTATTAGACATTATTTTTAGGGACAATTTGGCTTGAATACAACAAAGCTGGGTGTATATGGCCTCTTTAAGTTAGGATACCCCGCCCCCCATTTTAAGCACAAAACTTAAAATTCTTAGAAAATTATTTTCCAGAAAAGATTTTTAAAAAAATATTTCGGGAGTAACGCCGTAATAAAGAATACTAACTTCATACCAAATTTCATGAAATTCCGAGCGTGGGCACAACCCTATGGGAATTTCTGATAGGGTGCGATCCCCCTTTACAATGGGTCTATACGTTTTAGAACATTATACCGCTGCTTTTCAACAAAAACCCCGTAACTGCAGCTTAAAACCAGCTGTAGATACGAGGTTTTTATTGAAGAGTGACTTTACATTTGACTCGAAGTAGTTAACATTACTGAAGACAATAATTCACTACGAAATTTTGATGAATAAAAAACGGCGGCATTTGAACCCGTGAATGAGAGTTTAATACAGAAAAAAACATAACGCTGCTTTTCAACGAAAACCACGTAACTGCAGCTTAAACAAGCTGTAGTTACGAGGTTTACGTTGAAAAGCGACGATATAAAATTTCTTATTACATGACCCCCATGCCAATTAGTCAATGTCGTCTTAAATGTTATAATTGAGCCTAATCTTGAAAAGGGTCTCTTATAGCATTTGAGCATACCATTTTTCCAGATCAGTATGTGCCGAGATCGTGCCTAAATGCCGGGATTCGTGGTGCCCTAACAGTTACCTCATATCATGATGAATCTGTTGGAAAACAACATGGATCTTAATCAGACTGTGTATATGCACAGGCTGATCGGAATTCATGTAATTGTTTATCTCAAATGCTATAAGGGACCATTTTCCAGATCCTGGCTCAAATGTAATTAATCATCAAACCATATCAATGTAATTATAGGACAGATACAATCAAACTAAAGTCCTAAATTATAATTTTCTCTTTTGACAACATTGAATTGTTCAAGAAGGGCATTTATGTAGCGGATCAAAGTGGTTATATTACTGAATATTTTGATACATGTATAATACATTATCCTGATGTCAAAATAGGGGCAAGTTATTCCAAAGCGACAAGTATAGAACGGTTCAATTTCAAATTAAAATATCAGTAATTATACATTGCTAGTATGTCACGAAAAAAGACCCATAAGTTTGATTCTTTTTCCCTGATGGTAAGAGACATCAAAATCAATTTTTGTTTTGGGGAATATTTAGCCATTTCCCAAACGGTAACATTTCAACCGTTCTATTTTGAAAGATACTGTAAACCACGAAATGGGTGATATTAGAGTATGTTTGATCAAAAAATAGAAGATGCTTGTTTTCAAACTTTTCTTCTTTTGCCTCTATGTTTTACAAGCTTCTTAAATTTAACCCTTACCCAAACAAGACCTGATATTTGGGACGAAAGATGAAAGAAGAAATGATGATAATCACTATTATTTCTTTTGTCTCATTATTTTCTGTGCTTTATCATGAAAATCATCTTTATCGTCACACATTTTGTCACCCAATGTAGATTTCAAATTGCAAAACCCTTATAATTTATTGGAACGGTTAACGGACATAAATCCTGGTCTTGTTTGATAAAGGGAATATTTATCAAATATCAAATAGGGAACAATTTTATCCAGTTAACATCGACGCAATTTCGGACAAACAATCGTATTTCCTATGCGTTGTTTTAAAATCTCCTAGATACGGCTTGAATCAAGCCGTAGTTACAAAATTTTATGACAACACCGACGGTTTATCAATACATACGGGTAACCTAGTCTACTTTTAGAACAAAATTCATTGCTATTTGATCGAAGCTTACAGTGAAAGTAAGTCCAATTCTAATGGAGTCAATCGTTTCTGCTCAATTCCTTCAATCCACATATGTTTCAGAGCAATTTTGGTCCAGTGTGAACACCGTAGTTCGGAGGATCTGAAAGAAAGCCAGAGCAATAGATAAGAGCAGGTGTAACAAGGCTAAATCTGTTATTTCAAGTCCAAACCCTCGACGAGACGATTCTAATGAGTACCCACAACATAGGGTTTGATGAACGATAAACGAAATATTGTATTTTACAATCCACCACCCTCTCTATATGTGTATCTCTGTAAAGCTGTTGTTGGTGTCGTTATTCGGCCGAGTAAATCGGAAGCATTAACCAGATAATAATTATACAAAGATAATTTAAACCTTTTCTTAGTGGCAAACTTTTGGACGATCCTAATTTCAAAATTATTGCAGGTGACAAAAGTTTATGATGATGTTATAATATTGTGTAAATTATAGCTTTGAAACTATTGGGACAAAAGGAAAAAATCTGGTCACCATCATTTTCTTCTTTTGTCTCAATGTGTTTTATGCTTTTCCTGTTGGAGACAGACATCAAAACCAGTCTTGTTTGAGAAAGAATTAAGGCAGAACAATATCATACAATAAGAGATTTCGTTGTTCCGTTTTGAAGTCAATTTGCTTTTGAAATATTTGATTCTAAAATCTTCATAAATGTAGAGCATTCGAAAAAGCAAGTGATTTTAATCTTCTACCAAAACTTAACTGCTTTGAATATTTGGCAGGCAAACTTTTAGACTGAAGTCAATGTGATACATTGTACTAGGATTTCGGTTCTTTTCGAGCATAATATGGTTGTTACATTACTTAAAACCCTTTCCCATACATTGACGATTTTGGACGCCCCACAAAATAAAGGCTTTGGAAAACATTGTGGAAAATGAAGCAATTGCTTGTGACATGCAATTTCTTCATTTCCCACAATGTTTTCTACCAAGAAAGACCAAAAATGTTAGATTTTTTTCAATGGAAATTGTCGTCTGCAACACCTATGAGTTTTGACTAGGCTAAAATTTTGTTGTTTGATACTGGGTTAACGTATATTTAGAATGATTTTCCTTTCTTTCTTTCTTTTTTTTTCTGTACCTGTGCGAGACATCAGTCCTAATGATTTTAGCTGAAATGGCAGTAATAGATGCCCCTTGGTTGAGAAAAGCAATTAGATACCCATGAAAATATGAAATTTGATTCTTTTCCCAATATCACAAGTAATACAAGGATAACAAAAGTTACATGCAACAAACCCATAAAATCTATCCTTAATTATTAGTTACGCTACAATTTAGCATTATTAACCCTTTCCCAGACGACAAAATTTTAGGGTGGTCCAATTTAAAAGCCGCGAAAAATAGATGTTGGTAACAGTAAGATTTGCGTAAAATATTGCACAGAAAATATTGAAGCAAAAGGAGAAACTGCTGGTTATCAGCAGTTTCTTCTTTTGTCTCGATGTTTTCTCAAGTCTTTTCTATTAGGGGCGTCAAAAGAATGTCTTGTTTGGGAAAGGGTTAAGCATTATTTGAAAAATAATCAAAGATTTGGTCCCGTATTACAACTATCATTATTTTTTCTCGTATAGTCATGGCAATAGTGGTCCATACAAACATTTTTTCAAATAGCTTACAAATGTCGCTTTTTGGAGCTGAGGAAAACCATCAAAGACTACTAAAACGGACCTTATTGAAAGTGTGAAGAACACGTATCCTGGTCAGTCTGTGCAGACTAACTAGGATCGAAACTTTTCACTCTTACTTTATTTTCTGGTTCCAAATTAATTATCCTATCCCAATTCTGTCCATTATTTTAAATACGACATTCGATGGCCGCTATTGAATCTAATCCTTTCCTCAAAATTGGCTTTATGGACTTTCCACAAGGTCCCTTTCGGCGCAACGGGTGGTGTCACTCCTCAACGAAACGGGCCTATTAAATATATAGTAAAATGGGTCAATTTGGCAGCTTCTAGCTCCTCTCAGAAGTCTTTGTGGCACATTTTACTTAGTCTGCCTGACAGACCATTTCTTTGTCTTTAATTTACTACCAAGAAAGTGGTATCAATAGCACCATCAGCTAAAATCACGCACCCGTGAACACAGCCACCCTTGAAATTTGCCATCTATTTCGGGATCTGCATGTGACACACCCCCATGAAAGGTCACGACCGCGCAAGAAACTAGTTCCCAACAAATTCATTAAAACACATCCTAGCAGTACACTGATGGTCTGCCAGTGTACAGAACCACATTTCATGCATCTGCCTATTCTATAGACACAGAATCAATGCAACAAAAGGAGCGAATCCATTTTTGACGGAACTATGTTTGTATACTACGACCCGGAAGCATTTCCCGTTGTGGAGTGTCTCCGGGTCACAGATGACTTTTAAAGTTACCTTGGTTTACCGCAATACCAGGGAATTCCCGAATTATTCTCCGTAAAGTTACAAATGACGTCATATCCGGGAATCTCTGGGTCGAAGTTACAAGGGGTTTCCTCGGCAAAGAATCTATCTTTCGGATGTTCAAATATCGCTGTATTCGTCAAAATATTTGGTAAGGTGTACCTGAATTTACAAATAATTTTGAAGTAAGCGAGGTTAAAAAACGTGTATGGTTCAGGTTACATGAAAAAAATAGGACCAGTTGACTTTTTTTCTTTTATTTATTTATCCTTTCTTTTCTTTTCTGTTTATTTATAATTATGTTAACATGGGATTTGAAGTTATTGCTATGACCTTTTTGATGTATCTTGGATTTTAAGAGCAAAAAATAAAGAACCTGACCACGTTTTGCTAGGGACGGTCGGGTAATCTGATCAACACATTTTAGCTGGTCTTACTAACGTGACTTAAGTTCCTAATAAGCGTAAAAACAAAAATGTCAACCATTGACATGATTCAACTCGGTCATTAGTGTGTGCTCAGGTCTGAACTCTGAAATCGTAAAGCATTTGACGTTTAGACTGTTCATAGAATTCGTAGTCTAGAAAATTCAGAGTCGGATAAACTGCTTTTTCTACAGCCATTTGATTATGTTCTCATTGACAAATTGATGAAATGGTAAAACCGATTTTTAGAAGAGTATGGCATGGATTGCGGCATGGAATTGTTTATTATACTATGTCAATAGTATAGTCGTATTGACCTTTCTATTTTGGCGAAGGCCAAAGTAACCGACTGGAAGTTATAGGTTTGCTTTTATTGACTTTTGTTTGCGAAATTACAGGTGATATTCAAAACATTTTTAAACTTTATTTAGGTTGTTTGAATTGATTTGCATACTTGTACACTTTAGCCATTTTTCCAGACACTGTCTCATTTATTCCCGAACCTTTTCACTTCATGTCTGATTATTTCATTTTGATAATAGAAAAAAACTCGTCTTCTGATAGAGAGTTAGGGATTACCTTCTTTTCATAGCAAATGATGTTACTTCTCTTGGAGCTATAATGGCGGCAACTATTTCCGGTTGGCCTACCCAGAACGCAGTGAGAATGGCCGTGTAACTTCCGTCTTTGTTGTCGACGACCTTTCCGTTTGAACTAGCGTTTTTGGCAGGTTCTTTCATCCAAACTCGCACCTTGAATTATGAGAAAATGATAATACATGTGAAATTCGTTATCTTGAAGTAATAAGGGACTTAAAGAATCGAAATGTCCAAAGTTAGACACATCCCATTTTTGAAATCTGGCCCCGGTTTCTCGAAAACAAAAAACTTAAGTATGTTCTCATGAGAATATGCTCAACTTCAAAGGGATACTCTCCAACGTTGAAGGGTATTCGATTGAAGTTCACGTGGATTTCGTGCGATTTGAGCACGGTGCTCAGACTTGAGCATGAGAACATACTTAAGTGTTTTCGAGAAACCGGGGCCTGGTGAGAAAAATTGGTATATAACCACAAAGTTGGAGGTTCTTTTATTAGATAAATCAAAATCTAGTCAGCTATTTGTAAGACAAATTTATATTCACCAGATCACCTCCAGTTTTCTTTCTTTTCTTGAATCCGTCGAATAATATAATAGTCACGTGGATGTTATCACCAATCGTCACTTCCGGAGTTCCTTCTAATCTAAATATAGAAAACTGTGGGTCGGCAAGTTCTCGAATATCCGTCACTTCTCGGTCATATAAAAATGTTTCTTCAGCCCACAGCCTACCATAGGGGGCTTTTGGAATCTTTGTTGCATTTCTGTACAGTAGATCGGCAGGTCTGATGCTCGAATACCATATCCGGAACGAAAACCTGCAGATATAAATAAAGTGTATTTAATGAGACAAACATGTTTACCTGACCATGTCGTTGACGTTGAGAATACCGGACAATTTTTTTCACCCCTCATTTTCTTGCTTATCTCCAATATCTCGATGTTAGATTTTTCTGCTTTTCATCAAAAACCTCGTAACTGCAGCTTAAAACAAGCTGCAGTTACTAGGTTTTTGTTGAAAAGCAACTAATGTGTTCAAACAACAGAGAAATATGTCAGCACGCAAATTTATACTGTTTTGCAGTTTCATACTTACCAAACAATCCCTTATACTACTTTTGATGAGAAGCAATTCTTATTTCCCTTTCAGAATTACATTTGTCTTAAATAATATTTCTTTTTGTCCTTTAGGAAAATATCAATTTGTATTATTGTAGGGCTATTACTTATTCACCCTTATTGATGTACTGAAAAAAATTCACCTCTGTCGACATCGATTTGTTCAAATTTACGATTTGTTTACGTTAATAGCTCCATACTGGTTATTTAAGCATTATGGATCCAATGAAAGTCTATACCTAGAGCGATCACGAAAATGGCAATCACTCATTTTGCTCAAAGAAATTGCTTTCACGTTAAGTAAAATTTATTGTTCTTTATTAGTTAAAGACATCATACGGTTTTTAAAGCTAATGGGAATTTGCATCTTTCTTCCCCATTTGTTGTCAACTGATAAAAAAGTTATTGAAGATCAACCAACATTTTGGTTGACCTTCGATAACTTTAAAGCGGTTGATTTTTCAAAATCACGTCGATCAAAAATGCGTGACGTCTGTTCACATTCTCTACTTCAAACAGAATTCAAATCGGTCCTGTATTAACAAAATTATTGAAGATTTACTGAATTTGTTGTCTCACGTGATTATCCACCGTTGTAATTGGTGGTAAATTCAAAAGTTGTGAGATGGATCTAAAATATTCCTAAATTGTGACACCTAAAAATGAAAATATCTTAACCCTTTCCCAAACGGCAAAAATTTAGGGTGATCCACTCAAAAACTACTACAAATGATAAAATTGATGTTATTAAAGATAGGATTTGTGTAAAATACGGCATAGAAAATATTGAGACAAAAGGAGAAACTGCTGGTTATCAGCAGTTTCTTCTTTTGTCTCAATGTTTTCCCAAGCCTTTTCTATTAGGGACGTCAAAACCAGGTCTTGTTTGGGAAAGGGTTAAACATTTGCTTCGTCAACGATTCAAAATTAAACAACTCACTGAAGTGAAATGGCTAAATTTAAATTATTGATGAGGTATGGCCACAAAAGGCGGTTGAAATAATGTAAAATGCATTATTAAACACCAAGTACATGTATCCTTGTGGACTATTGGGCAAGATAAAATCTTATTCTTTATAAAATACAAGTATGGTATTTGAACCGGGGTCAGGAAAAAATCCCATATGGTATTTCAGAAAACTATGTTTCCAGATCGGCATCTGTTCAAAGCAACTTTAAATATATTATGTTGATTGATTTGGGGTTAACGTCTCTTTCAACTGATAAGGTCATATCGCGGCGGTTGGAACACCTAACCATGGATTTCTGTCATTTCGTCTCTTATACCAGTACTACCACAACATCCTTATTTTGCCTCCAGCTGCTCGCCCACATAGGTTAACGATTATCAAACCATTGACACAAGTTTTCTGACAGGATGTTTGCCACAATCGAGGTTCTAATCCGGGACCAAGTGAGTTAGAGTTAGATTCGCTACCGTACGAACTGCTCTATTGCCGAATTCTCAAGGCATGTTAGGATCCATACTATTAACCCTTTTCCAAACGTCAAAATTTTAGGGTGGTCCACTTCAATAAATGCTACAAATGCCAAATGGATGCCATTAAAGATAGGATTTGTGTAAAAAATGGCATAGAAAATATTGAGACAAAAGGAGAAACTGCTGGTCATCAGCAGTTTCTTCTTTTGTCTCAATGTTTTCCCAAACAGTCTCTAATAGAGACGTCAAAACCAGGCCCCGGTTTCTCGAAAAAACTTAAGTATTTTCTCATGCTCAAATCTGAGCATCGTGCTCAAATCGCACGAAATCCACGTGAACTTCAATTGAATACCAATCAACGTTGATTGGTATTGAATAGAAGTTGAGCATGAACTCATGAGAATATACTTAAGTTTTTTCGAGAAACCGGGGCCAGGTCTTGTTTGGGAAAGGGTTCACATACAATTGCGATGCGTGATGACTAATGAATGAAAGAAAAAATATAGATCTGGATCAGACTTGGACTAGATCAGATTGTGCACAGGTTGAACGAGATTCATGTTGGTGTCAAATGCAATAAGTGTCATTCCCCAGATTCTGACTCATTTATCAGTTCTTAACCCATTACCAAAGGACAAAATTTTAGACTTGTCCAAATTCAAAGATGTTGCAGACGACAAATTCAAGAGAATAAAATTTTACATTTTTGGTCATTTTGTATAGAAAACATTGTGGGAAATGAAGAAATTGCTTGTCACAAGCAATTTCTTCATTTTCCACAATGTTTTCTAAAGCCTTTATCTTGTGGGGAGTCAAAAGGCGTCACTGTGTGGTAATGGGTTAATAAAATCCAATTCTCAAACAGTTGGCACTTGCTACATGAACTGACATTCTAACCCCATATAGTTCTCGTTTCGAATTTTCATATTCGTTTATTTATTTATTTATTTTTAATGATAAGCCGATTGTTTATTTTTTAAATTCTTTTAAAGTGACATTTCAGAATTTTTTGTCATAGATTTTACTTTTATTTTTATATGAAAGAGCATATTTCCTTATGAAAATTCTGAAAATTTCGAGCCAAAATATTGCGCCGTTTACGAGAAATTTATATTTTTGTGTTAAAATTTAACAAATTATTGTGGACAACAGTTCGGATTTATATGCAATTTATCGATTATGTCTCAACTTTAAATGCGTGTTTCTTGCTTATTGGCAACAACTTCAAAAAACCAATAGTATTTATACTCATTAGAATAACTAATCTTGGCATCAAGACATACTTTAAACAATTGAAATCGGAATGAAATGTCCCTTTAAAGAGACATTTCACAATTGTTTTTAAATATTTTTTTTCTTTTATTCTATCTGAAAGAGCATATTTTCTTTTGAAAATTCTGAAAATTTCAAGCCAAAATATTGAACCGTTTACGAGAAATATATATTTTGTGCTAAAATTGAACAAATTGTTGTGGACAACAGTTCAGATTTATATAGAATTTGTCATTTCTTTCTCAACTTTAAAGGCATTTTTTCGCATATAAATAAAAACTACAAAAAATGATAGCATTTCTGCGCATTAGAATAAACAATCTTTGCGTCAAGACATACTTTTTAAAAATGAAATAAACGTGAAATATCACTTTAAAATAAAACATTTGACAAGGTATGGTCATTAAAATATTACTTGAAGTAATACAAAAAACTCACCGTAATCCTGTTTTCTTTTGTAAGAAATCTATTCCAATGAAAATTGTAACAAAACAAAATAAAAACACAAAAGCAAAATTAGTTTTCCGAAATTTGGTTTTAAAATCAGCACACCCCATATTTATGCTTCTTTCATTTAACTATATAGTCACATAATTTCATTCAAAGTGCGAGTGTTCTGCTATAGAATAGAACTGACAACAAAGACTACAGTGATGGTATCGCGAAAATTTACAAGTATAATCTTGAATGTTTTTGTTCGAAAATTGGGATTTTACGTACACACGGTGGATAATCACGTGATACAATATTTTCAGAAAATCTTCAAATATTTTGTAAATACTGGACAGATTTGAATTTGGTTTGAAGCAGAGAATATGGACAGATGTCACGCATTGGATGGACGTGGTTGATTTTTAAAAAATCAACTGATAAAAAAGTTATTGAAGATAAACCAAAATATTTTGGTTTATCTTCAATAACTTTTTTAACAGTAGATTTTTCAAAAATCCAACACGTCCAGCTTATTCCTGGCATTTTCCCACATTCTCTGCTTCAAACCGAATTCAAATTGGTCAAATACTAAAAAAGATATTGAAGATTATCGGAATTTCTGAGTCACGTGATTATACACCGTGCGTACATACGAGTTAGGCTGCCGCCTGGACTCGTTATTTACTTATAGGCCCTACTACATTCTCGTCGCAAACGGCAAATCGATATCGATCAGCTTATTTGTGAATTTGGTATCGACGAAAGGCATTGTTTTCTTATTATTATTATTATCATTATTATTATTATAATTATTATTATTATTATTATTATTATTATTATTATTATTATTATTATTATTATTATTATTATTATTATTATTATTATTATTATTATTATTATTATTATTATTATTATTATTATTATTATTATTATTATTATTATTATCATCATCATCATTATTATTATTATTATTATTATTATTATTATTATTATTATTATTATTATTATTATTATTATTATTATTATTATTATTATTATTATTATTATTATTATTATTATTATTATTATTATAACTTCTTTTTTATTTTGTTGTTTTTGTTGTTGTTTTTGGTTTATTTTTGGGACGCTTTTTTGTTGTTTACTTTCTTTCTGTGTGTTTGTTTGTGTGTGTGTGTGTGTGTGGGGGGGGGGGGGGGGGGGGTATCAAAGTGTTAGTTTTAATTTAAAAACTGTATCTACGCAATACCTATCGACTGAAAGAGCAATATCAAAATCAGTACGCAATACGTGGTTTTGACGTACCAAGTAGAAGATATACTAGAAAACGTTCGGGGGAAAAGAAGAAAACGCCTAGATATAAGCATTTTCCGTTCTTCTGTTTTTCTCACCAATGCTACGTAAAGTACCATTATCATACCCGTAGGAAGCAGCTTCAGATCGTTTCGTTGTACGCCAGAGGGAGAGGCTGTACCTCCGTCGAATAATTACGACGTCGCCCGAATACCGGTAATTCCGACGATTAGTTCGATACCCGGCCGCGGCAAATACCCTTACTGACAAAAAAAAATGTCACCCGTCACTGGGTTGATATCGTGAACCTATGTGGGGGAGCAGCTGGAGGCTTGGTAAGGGTGTTGTGGTAGCACTGGTATGAGAAACGCCAGGAATCCGTGGTTGGGTGCTCCAGCCGCCGCGATATGACCTTAGTAGTTGAAAACGGCGTAGAACCCCAATAAATCAAACCGACGATTCAGGACAAAAGAACTGATAATGGTTATTTTTAGAAGGCTAGTATTGTATGTGGTTCTTCAAATATTTTCTCAGTTAGAAAAGAGAGCTGGTGTATATAAAAAGGCCCTTTGTTACGTTTGAGACCACAATGGATCTAGATCAGCCTGCATTTACAGTAACACACAGTCTGATCAGGATCCACTGTGTTCTATAAGAACATTTTCAAAACCTGTGGCAGGTATTAACCCATTACCAAACGGCAATATTCATAAGTTACAAATTCAAAGAGGTTGAAGACGACAATTTCACGTAAATTAAATTTTACATAACATGGTCTTTTGGGAAAAGAAAACATTGTGGTAAATGAAGAAATTGCTTGTAACAAGCAATTTCTTCATTTTCAACAATGTTTTCCAAAGCAATTATCTTGTAGGGCGTCAATAAGGATCATTGTGCGGTTATGGGTTTAGACCGTGGCATGGATCCTGATCAGAATAGCAATGATTTTGTGCTAAAATAGAATTGATTAACCGTTGTGAATTGATAAACCGTCAGTGTTGTAATAAAATCTCGTAACTACGGCTTGATTCAAGCCGTAGTTATAAGATTTTATAACAACACCAACGAAATACTATTTGTATGTCCGAAATAACGTCACAGTCAAATTGATAAATCGTTCCCTATTTACCAAGGTACAAGCAAGGAACACAGGGTACCCAAATGCTATAAGAGCCCTTTTTTCCCATATCCTTGTTCAAATGAGGGCAAACCGGTTTGATTTCGTTATAAATACGGGCTACTTGAACCTTTTATTCCAACAGAAACTGGTTTCAATAAATGTTTATAAGATTTGAAATCATAAATAAATGAAAATGGAATTTCTGATATCCAATATTTACCATTTTCTACTTTATTTTAACTTCAATTACAGAATTAATACTATTTAAGAGACATTTAACGTTTACGAAAAATATATATCTTTGTGCTAAAATTAAACAAATTGATGTCAACAACAGTTCAGATTTATATGGAATTTGTCATATTTGTCTCAACTTTAAAGGCTTATCTGTTGTTTAAAAACAACAACTGATATCATTTATACATGTTAGAATAACCAATCTTTGTATCAAGACATACTTTAAAAATGATATTGGAATGAAATGTCCCTTTAATGAAAATGTTGTCGAATGTAGGTGACACCGGTTTGGACAGGTTCAAGATTTTTCCGAGTGGGTAATCGTTTGTCCTTTGTCGTTAACCAGTCCAAATTGAATATCTCTAAAGACGACAGAATAACTGTTTCAAAAAAAGAAAATAGAAAATTGGAAATATTGAGATAAAAAGTAGAAACAGCAATTTGGCTTTCATCATTTACTGCAATTTCCATCGATGTTTTCTACTGCATTCTCTGTGCGAAATGTAAAACAAAGAGTTCGTTTGGAAAATGGTTGAATATCGGTTACTATGATATGTCAATAATTGAAAAGCTTTTAAGTCAATAACAATTTAACACTTGGCCTAATCAAAGGTGAAATTAGCCAGCAATGAAAGGATGTTAAAAAGTTTTGTGCCTTAGGCATTTTATTCCATTGAAATTGTACAATCATTTTAAACATTTTTCAAATACAGATTGTATTTAATTTCTTTAATTTTCAATGTAATATAAATGTTTATCTTGAAATGGTAAAAATGTGTGCAGTAGTTTATGGGGGTCGTTTCCTTCTTTGCAAGTATAGAACGTTGGGTGAGTGAATTCCAGCATGACAGAGAGAGTTGAAAGATAATGATGATGAATAAGGTAGGATTTTACCCAGTTCACCGTGACGTAATTTCGGACAAACAAATAGTATTTCGTCGGTGTTGTAATAAAATATCGTAACTACGGCTCGAGTCGAGCCGTAGTTACGAGATTTTATAACAACATAGGCTGTTTTTTCTAAAAATAATAGTGAACCCAGTCTATTTTTAGCACAAAATTATTTGTCATTGGCTTCTGCTAAGGAGGAATAGTCAGGGTCCAAGATTTGGCTTCTATAATATATCGATGCTTTTCAACGAAAATCTCGTAACTGCAGCTTAAAACAAGCCGTAGTTACGAAGTTTTCGTTGAAAAGTGGCGATATACGCAATGAGAGACTGCGAACTGCGCGCGAGTGCCCATTAGGCTTATCACCTGTCTTTTGCTCATCCCCCAAACGATACCTAGTCTTAGGGGTCCCTTATGAAAACATTCAGACAGCATATCACATACTACATTCTACTCAAATTCTTTCCTTATCAACAACTGATTTGTATTGTTGGCTTTTAATTCGGTATTGTATAAAACCATGTCGTTCGGGAAATGGGTTAAAACCCGAATTATCATTCTTTTTTGTTGGCGGTGATATGTTATGACATTATATTTGATTTGTATTGAACACAGCATTGATTGCTCATATTTATTTTCTCCCTTTCTGAGGGCCATTAATTCAATTCAATTTGGCCTGTCAAAGATTCAAAAGTTTGTAGACGAAAATTATTGTTCCGACTGTCAAATTTGTAATAATGTTTTTGAAGAATACCAATGACGATCTTTCCATCAAAGTAAGCAAACTGTTTGTTTTAGTATTTAACCCTTTCCCAAACAAGACCATGTTTTGACGTCCCTGAAAGAAATTGCTTGGGAAAACATTGAGACAAAAGAAGAAACTGCTGATAACCAGCAGTTTCTCCTTTTGCCTCAATATTTTCCGAGTTACATATCACACAAAACCCATCTGTTTCAATGTCTATTTATTCTGTGTATAATCTTTCAAATTAAGACAGTCCAAATTTTTGCTGTTTGGGAAAGGGTTAAACAAACGTTGGTCAACGCGTTACATGTTTGTTTGGGGAGGAGGGATGGGGTCCGATATTTTCAATACAGCTTATTTTCGGATATTGTCGACCACATTGGCGCCGGTGTAACGTAGTAAAGTGACCCCCATAGAATACTGAGCCCCCGGTCACTTTACTATATAGAATACTGACCCCTTTCTATAAAATACTGACCCCCATGTAATATAACGACCCCCCTGATTTTATCTATAAAATACTGACCCCCACCTAGTTTATTGCTAATTTAACATACACTACATGTATACATATCGTTTCAAATCACATCCATGTTTATTATGCTCCTCGAAAAAAGTTTCGGGGAGCATTTAGTCGCCATGCTATTCTTCCGTTCGTTCGTCCTTCCGTCCGTCTGTCTGTCCTTCAGTTCATATACAGTCAGATGTCAGCAACCTTTTGGCCAAATTCAATGAAACTTCACATGTATAATCCCTGAATATCTTTTGAGTCAGTGTTCTCGATTTTTTTTTTTTTTTTTCAAATTGAGGCTGTGTCACAGAAAAAGGGGCCTTAATGTAGAAATTAGTGTTTCTCTAATTTCTGTTAATTAAATTAACATAGTTTAATGAAATTTTGATCTTCAGTGATGAATGAGATGTTCTGTAGCTTATATAATTAATAAATCATGTACAAAAATCTTGTCATGTGAAAAGGGGACTAAATGTATAATAACATTGCGTCTAGATCTGCCCGAAGCAAAATCTCCACAACTCTTGTACCAAATAGGACGAAACTTCGATATAAACTTCTATAGCCATATTCGTGAAATTCTGCCAAGAACCTTTTCTCTCAATTAGATGCTGTGTTATAGGAAAAGGGGCCTAATTGTAGAAGTTTTTCGCATATTTCTTTTAATCTAGACAGAATTTAATGAAATTCTATATTCGATTAATTATTTTTTTCATATCCTACATCTTTATTTTCTAATTGCGACAGCTGCTTGACGCCTTTTTAGTCTGGCTTATTTCTCTAAATTAAGTTTTATGGACTTCCCATTACGTCCCCTTTAGCGTGACGGGTTACTTATACCTTCCCATGACAAACACATGGTTCTACACTGAAATGTGACATCATCGTGACCTAGTTTTCGGATTAAATCACTTCGCCAATCGTTGAAGCGTTTATCTGATTGGTCAGAAAAAGGGTCACAGAAGATGACCCCCTGCTGGTGCCTGTGAGATTTACTGTCAAGTCAACAAAGGATTTTAATCAGATTGAGAAGCTTAGATAACTATCTCGCTAATCAAAGTGACTAAATGTTAACATAGTCACTCTAGTATGCATCAGCCAGGTAGGAAAGTACGTATGGCAGACACACATACATAACTCTGGTAGGCTTCGAACTCACAACGCTGAGTGACAAGTGATTTTCGGTCAGAAACCTTTTAAAACCATTTACCCTTTTCATACAAATATACGTCGGTAGTAGTTCGATCCATGAACATAATGTACGCCTACTGTGCATACGATTAAGAACCAATACAGCTGCTACGAGACCGGATAGCTTAGTTGGTAACGTCGGGTCTGTAAATCAAGGGGTCGTGAGTTCGAACCTGGCTCGGCATGTAGCCATTCTGACATTTGACAAAAGTCATTTGTCTCTCACCAATGGATGTGAATCATCTATATGAGAGAGCAGCAGGAGGGTTTGTTTGTATTTTTTGGTAGTACGGGTGCTAGAAATATCAGGAATCCATAGTAGGTGCTCCAGCAGCCGCAATATGACCATAACAGTTGAAAACAGCATTGATGCGGTGGAAGCGTCTAACCAGCCAGTTTTAATCGGGTTCGCCCAATAATGAATGAAAAGTTGCGGTCAAAACACTATGTACATGTACGGACAGACGCATGCACGGACGAGTGCCATTGCACCTCTGATGCCTATCGATAAAGATAATTATGTTGTACGTCTACCATAGTTGGGTTTATGATAGAGTAAGACTTTAAGTGTGTATGTGGAGAAGGGGGTCGATATTTTATGGGGGGTCACAATTCTACGTAAGGGGTCACTTTTCTACGTGTGGGTAGGTCATAATACTATGACCCCCCGGTCATAATATTATGACCGAGGGGTCAGTATTCTATATAGAATAGTGACCGGGGGGTCAGTATTCTATGAGGGTCACTTTACTACGTTACACCGGCCATACCAAAGTAATAAGCCAATTAAGTATTGTTTATGTCAGTTAGTCATCCTATTTCAAGGATTACAACACTTCACTAGATACCATACACTTCGTGAATCCGAGACAATGGAAACTGACTATATATAGTTAGTGTTCGTCCTAGTTTTTGGACCAATGAAATTGCAGTATATTTGAAAATTTCGGCGCTATATTTCACATAAACGCACTGCCGGTCAGATAATGTCACGGATATACATAGCCACGCCCCCGTTTTCTGTGCAGTTAAGAAAAATGATGTAGAGCCTAATTTTTGGGGAAAATGATGTTATTTTTGGGAAAATGATGTTATTCCAGTAAGATCCGTTCGATAGTAGCTCCGGTCGGAGGCGTGGTTTGAGGAATGACAGTAGAAGCGTATGTTTTCATTGGTCGACGAACACTTACTCGTAGAGTCTGTATAGTAGATTCTACGCGACATAAACGTTCAAAGGCTGCGCCTTTTGAACGTTTATATCGCGTAGAATCTACTATACAGACTCTATTTAATACATAGGTAGAATACCTTGGTCAATTTCCGGGCGTCATCCGTGGTAACGGAAATGGACGAGGGATACCCGCGCTAATTTCCGTTGTTACGGATGACACATGAAGATGCATGGAGTGTTTTGTACTTAACCCATTACCAAACGACAAAATTTTAGGGTGGTCCAATTTGAAACCTGTTACACAGACGACAAATCAATGTTCATAATGATAGATTTTGTGTTTGAAATTGCTCAGTAAATATTGAGGCAAAAGGAGAAACTGCTGGTTATCAGCAGTTTCTTCTTTTGTCTCAATGTTTCCCCAAGCCTTTTCTTTTAGGGACGTCAAAACCAGGTCTAATTTGGGATAGGGTTAATGATGGGTTGTAATTCGTAAACGTTTCGACACTTCATTCTCGCTATGTCGAATTTACAGGGGCCCAAATTCACCTATAGCTCGAAACATCCTAACTTTCTGGGGTCGGTTTTACTAACTAACTTTATATTCATTGTTCGCGTAAGTTTGTACGTTATTTGGCCTACAAAACAATCAATATCATTGGCCAGATATATATTTCCCCTTCAAATCCAATTATGACATTTGCTCGTTAAAGAAATAACCTAGAGTTCTTAAGACCGAAAAGGGTTAAATTCCACTAAATTAATTGTCAGAGTAATGAATCTTTGCTTAGAGGCTTATATTGGTCACATAAGCATGTGCAAAGTTTCTGAGCAATGGCATCAATAGGAACAAATACGTATATGACAATTGCACGTAAAACATTAACAAAAACTTTACAGGGACGCAAACGCCGAATCCGACGCCTACGCCGAGGCCCGGGTGACCGGAAAACCCATTTATCGTCAGTTTTCACAGAAAACCGCGTAACTGCAGCTTAAAACAAGCTGCAGTTACGAGATTTTCGTTGAAAAGCGACGTTATTCTACGAACAGTTGCGTTAAAAATTAATGATTCGTGTCATTACTGCTTCATTCAAACACTGGGATATAGTAAATATTGACTAAAAGGTTTATGAATTTTTCTTTAGAACTTTGACCATTGATTGTTTTCCACAACCTCTTTCCCCTTTCATCAAATATTCATGTATGAATTGTTGAAAGAGAGTGTTTTTTCTCGTATAGTTACCTAACTTACCTTTGTGTTTTTCCATATCATCGCAATTCTTCGAAAACCTCGTAACTATACAGCTTAAAACAAGCTAACGTTACAGGGTTTTTGAAGAAAAGCGGCGATATATTTAAATCAATAAAAGCGAAAAACACAAAGAGTATCTATCTCCTAAATCACTGGTGGTGAACTAAAACAATTTTCGCTACAACAAGGTATAGATATTTTTCGTTTAAATGTGAGTTAATAGATTTTTTCTAATGACAATGAACTTGTTATAAAAACAGACCGGGTTTACCGTTTTGTATTGACAAACTGTCGTTGTTGTTTTAAAATATCGTAACTACGGCTTCGATAAAGCCGTAGTTACCATAGGCACATGGGTTCAGGAGTTTTAACAACTTACAATAAATATAGTCCTATATATAGAGGACAATAATTGACCCGGCAGAGTGACCCTGCACAAGAAAGTGGAAAAGTTTATTGTCCAGTTTAGATGGGAATGGTCCGTCGCTAATTTACGTAAAAGCGTGCACGGTATCCGTTATACAACATTGTGCCGCCATGTGAAAATCAGATTTTATCTAATCTAGTCAAATAAAAATTTTAAGCTACCGTGGTCCATTTGGATCGAAAATTTCAGTAAAAATAATCATTAAAATAGGCTTAATCTAAAAAAATGAAAATATTTAAATACAGTTCACACCCTAGTCATACCGTACAGATTGCACAGGCTGACCAGGATTGGCATTTTTGCATATTCAGTTCACCAATTACCATTTTAAGACGACGCGACAAATGTATGCACGTGCAAATACTGTTAAATCGTTGAATAATATGATTATTAGCTGTAAATAGCGAAGCATGCGAAGCGTTCGGCAAATCACGAGGGGTCCTGCATACCTATTACCCCTAGACGATAAGTCTGTTGACCTTTCCGCTTGGTCTGCTCTGCCGGGTCAAATCTAGCCGTCAATATAAATAAAGAAAAGGTTGGACAGCGGCCATTCAATCAAGTAACGGAAGTCCTCGTTTTTTTCATCAAAGTACCAAAAGTACTCAAGTGCTCCATACACGTCGGCACCTATTTGCAATCTTTTTGTTGATCATGATGATACAAATATGTGAGAATGTTCTTACCATTGATTGAGATCTATTTCGCTGTTTTTTGGTAGAGACCGATTGGGTAGAGACCTAAAAAGTGCCGACATTTATGGAGCACTTGAGTACTTTGATGAAAAAACGAGGACTTCCGTAACTTGATAAAATGGCCGCTGTCCAACCTTTGCTTTATTTATATATAGGACTTTATTTCTTGCAAGTTGTTAAAACTTCTGAACCCAAGTGCCTATGGTAGTTACGACATTTTATAACAACACCGACGGAATACATTGTTCGCGAAAAAAAACGTCCCTTGCTTTGGCCGAGTTCACCACCAGTGAAATGTATTCCACATTATTTGGATATATTGGATTTTCAGATAATAAATGAAAGAAATATAAATTGTCTGTATATTGCATCGACCTTCAATTCAAATAAGAAATGTTGACTTAATTTCATATTTATTCTTAGATACGCGTATTTAAAAGTGGGAATGGCACTTAAAATCATGCAAATTTTCCGAGAACTTTGTACAAAATAAATATGTATTATGAAAATATGGCCTTTAAATTGCATCTATGCTAAATCTTAGCTTTCTATCTTGTGTATTGGCTAGGATGTCGACGGATTTAAAACCCCATATGTTCCATTATTGTAAATATTATCCCCGGGACAACAAATCATGGGGTTTTAAATCCGTCGA
This sequence comes from Fragum sueziense, assembly GCA_963680895.1. Taxonomy (NCBI): domain Eukaryota; kingdom Metazoa; phylum Mollusca; class Bivalvia; order Cardiida; family Cardiidae; genus Fragum; species Fragum sueziense. The sequence goes on along the minus strand of OY804594.1, from coordinate 61,142,901 downwards.
CATCTAAGCCAATACACAAGGTAGAAAGCTAAGATTTGGCATATGGGCACGTTTTTTTTTGTCCAGCCCTTTTTGGTTACATCATAAATCTTTTTGTGTCCAACTTTTTCCACAAAAATAACATGTTTTGCTGCGATTAGTATTTACTGTAGTGTCGAGGCAAAGTCATATACAAACACTTTTCCACAGAAGAAGCAAAACTTTCCAGTAGTTTTGAATTTATTTGCGACTTAAAATTCACCCTAATTAGTGATGTAACAATGGACGACGCACTGGACGACACAATAAAATCAGGTCTGTAGACAAATGAATTGCCTCTTTCTGCTTTAGTTTTCAATGTTTATTGAAATCATTTTGTTATTGAACTTGAAATCTGCATAATTTGTGCTAGTTAACACAAAACTAAGGGATGGACTTTACCGAAAGCATTTGGGAGGTAACTGGAAAATTTTGGGTCATGGTTACATCATCTTTCGTAAACCAAATATATCCTGTAACAGTGTTCCAAATAAAATTAGACCTCTTGTAGAGGCTTAAAAGAAAAAAAAAATATCAAGATATAGTACTGCTTATAGTTACAACCTTTTGAAAATGATTTTACCAAATTTATTCAAACTTTCTTGCTTAGATGTAACTGGGACACAGTGTTTTTTTTCAGTTGTGTCTTTGTTAGTCTTAGTACCCGGACTTCTTTTGCATAAAAAGTTTAAAATGTAGACATTTTTTATTTGCAGGGTTAGTTAACTAACTTCATTTAAGGACATTTTAACATAACTTCATCATGTGTAAAGCATCTTCAATTCAGTTATCATCCATTTTAAGCAAAGATGTAACAGGACGAGAAAACAACATTAAAATTTTGTTGTCCAGTTACATCTTTGCATCTTATTATAAATTTATCCTGAATGCTGGTCACAATTTCGAAGAAAAGCATTAAAAAGGGAGGGTTTGGCTGATTTGAAACTGCTTCCATTTCAGTGCTATTACCATAGCCCATTCGTACACGATTTATTGATCAAAAATATTTCATACACAGTGTGGCTCGAGTGTGGGGTATTCAACGTCGTATTGTGGCCAGAACTCGCCGCGAAATGGCATCTTTCTCCGCATCAATTACAAGCACAGAGGTGCAATGTGTAATTCATCGGTACATTCGCATGCTTTTGCTGCACTGAATTAAACAACCGGACATTTTTTCTTCATCCACGACGTAACATTTCAAAAACTTACAACTGCTTCATCTTCCCAGCTTGTGCGTCCGCCATGCTCGTTGTTTCTAGCCGCTTACAACGCGTAAAACAGTAGTTTGGCGCCAATGAACAAAATCACGCGATCTTTTCGGCGATAATTCGCACTGTAAGGTTACAAAATCGGTTTTTTTTTTTCAAAAATTTGCGACATAACATACTGGACAAAAATTATACCCAATCGATTGTGATTTACTCTTTATTTGTTTTGTTCAACGTTGTAAGCATATCGATTCGCCACCGGCACGTTTCGTACACGTTTATCTCTATTGGAAATGGTTAAATACTTAATGTTCTCAATATTATTGGGGTTTGGTACTCAAAACCACGACGTAACTTCTTGGACGTGAAAAATTACGTCACCAATTTAATTTTGGAATTTGATTTTATTTCTAATGCCATTAATAAATGGCTATTTTATAAGTTGCAGTTTGAAAGAGTGAGCTTTTGAAAAAACTATAAAAGCTGGATGCATTTCCTAAGGCTTCATATTCAGTTTGCACCAGCAAAAATTTCAACCCTCTTACTTAAGCGGTCCATTAAAATGTCAAAAAATCACCACTTTTATGACCTTTTTCCCTGTTAAAGGCATGTACTAAACACAAGTTTTTAAGATATTTTTATTAGAAAAGGTATTATTATGTCTATTCCAATTAAGTTTTGTTGTGTATGACACACTAGAGAAAAGATATTTTTACATTTGTAGAATTATTGGTGATGTAACCAAAACGGGCTGGACAAAAAAAAACGTGCTCATATATGCAATTTAAAGACCATATTTTAATAATATATATTTATTTTTTTGGTACGAAGTTCTCGGAAAATTTGCAAGATGTTAAGTGTTATTCTGCATTTAAGGCATATAATATAGTCCATGTTCTGAACAAGAGAAAAAACTCTTAAATGTGACCCGTCACCTTCTGGGAAGTCTGTTAAGGCAGGTTTACCGCATTATGGCCATTTTGATATTTATAAAACATCAATTCCGACGTCGCACGAATCTCTTTTGGGATGGACTACCTTAAACAAGATAGCCAGGATGTCAACCTGTGTGTAACTTTATCCAAATCATGCAAGCATAGCTTTAATTTATATGGAAATATAGAACAACTATTGTTGGCGCAAGATCGTATGGTACATGTTTACATTTTGTCCAAATGTAAACAAAACAGCTTGTATATTCCGTTTTTATTCACCTGAAAGGGTGTGGCTAAGTAAAGAGGTTATTGGACGAGTTAACTTCTCGATACCCTGGTTGATAGAAGAGAAAAAACGTGCGGCACGAGCATAAATGGAATGAACCGTTTACTAGGCTCCGCCCTTTCTCCCGAATAAAAACAGAATATATAAAACATGAATAAATTCTTTTTCTTTTTAAGTACGCTCATATTGACGTGGTCATGTTGAAGTCTTAGGTGCAGTCATAGAGCGGTCGGTTCACTGTTCCGGAGTTCCGAGTTCAATACTAGGTCTCGGCGATGCTTTTTTTTAAATATTTTTTTTTAGTCCTTAAAAGCACGTGTATTGCATATTTCATTTCACATGGCGCAGCTTTAGCTTTTATTATCATGAATTACACACCTGTGCAGCCATGTTATATCTGTGTACTATGATACAAGTCTTTTTTGAAAAATGCTACGCTATATGCGAAATATGAACATATTTTAGTAAAGGTCAGTGTCAGGTCACATGAAATCCCTAATATTTTTAACTCAAAATCCCAATTGGCTCACCACAAATATTTTTAAAAACTTACCACGAACTGAATGGATTTTGCCACGATTTTCAGAATCGGGAGAAAATTTTCAGTATAGGGCAGGTTTAAAAAAAATGTGACCAAAGTGTGACATTTAAATGTTAAGAATAACAGCTAATTTTACAGAATATCATCCAGATTTCTTAATTAGGGTGGCTAAAAACTATTCTAAATGGTTAAGCAGTGCCCAAATTATATTTTAAATTCATGTTCACTACTTTTTAGCTAAAATTGTGTGCACAATCTTGCAAAATGACAACAAAAAAGCGTTTCACTCCTGACAGCATATATATTGCACAATATGAGAAATTGTGACCCACGAATCACTAAAAAGTAGAGTGCAGAATGCCCACAAGGTTGATGGCTTCCTAAAAAAATTGAGTGGTAGATTTCTGGCTGAATAGACAAAAATGAGAACACATTTTGAAAAATAAAAGTGTTTCACTCCTGACATAAAATTCAGAGGGGTATTGTATAAAACAGGCTCCACATCCTAATCCAATGAAGATAAGATAAAAAAGTAATTTTAAGATGATGATGCACATGTTGTTTTATGAATTATAAGTGCTTATTGTAGTATCCTGTCACTGTCTTTTATTTACCATAGCTTAGAAACTTGGTAAAACTCTTAAGTGTCACACAAAAACGTTTCACTCCTGACATTTTTGACATGTTTTAATGACATATCTTTTTTATTTGTGAAGCGATTTTCTTTAAACTTGGTACCCAGTATATAGACACAATAACACATCTTTTTAGCTTTGATTGGGTTGAATATGTTTCTCTGTAAAAGCCATGGCATGTAAAAAGTGAATGGTCACATTTTTTTTTAAACTTGCCCTTTAGTGAAATAATGTTCTTAATCTTTTGTATACGGAGTTTGCGCCATATTTGAGTCAAAAGCTACCATGGCTCTCCGCGTCTGCTAGACGGGTTCGTTCTGAATATGAAAATTTATGAATAAGGGTCTGTGAAACTGGGGAATTATTAACCCATTACCAAACGACAAATTTTGGACTGGTCCAAATTCAAAGATGTTTCAGACGACAATTTCAAGTTTAGGAAATTTAAAATCTTTTGGTCTTTTTTGGTAGAAAACATTGTGGGAAATGAAGAAATTGCTTGTCACAAGCAATTTCTTCATTTTCCACATTGTTTTTGCAAACCATAATCTTGTAATGAGTCAAAAGGAGTCACTGTGTGTTAATGGGTTAAAACAGAATTGGTCTTTGAAAAAAAAATAATTCGGATAAAATTTATCTAAATTACAAACCATCAAAATTTCACCAAAAAATCGTGGTAAATGTCCACTAAAACACCAAAGAAAATAAAATTTCCTAGCTAAAAGCCATTGATGGCGAAGTAAAAAGTGAAAAAAATCTGACGATATCCGGGTTCGATCTCGGTCCGCTTTAACACAGGACTGGTAGCTCTACCCATGTTACCTAAATTTTTATGGTTCTTACATCATTATTTATAAAGAGTTTTCTGCGTTTTATCGAACAATGTTTTGTTTACATTAGAACAAAACGTAAACATGTGCCATACGATCTTGCGCCAACTCTAGAAACCTAAAATATGGCTTAAAGATAGATAACCAGTGACAGGATGTTATAATTTAAAGTATTCTGTTATCTCCCTTCTGATGCGATATCAAAATACCATCGTATGGAATAGGGAACGATTTTATCAATTCACGGTGACGTAATTTCGGACAAACAATAGTATTTCGTAGGTGTGATTCTAAAACCTCGTAACTACAGCTTTAAACCCCGTCTATTTGTTACCGCAAAATCAATGCCTATTGTACATAATCTTTTTCTAAACAGGTCGATATTGGGCTACGTACAATAGATTCAAAATTAGTTTGAGTTTATTGGAGTTTTACGCCGTTTTCAACTTCTATGGTCATATCGCGGCGGCTGGAGCACCTAACCGTGGGTTCCTGGTATTTCTCGCACCAGTACAACCACAATATCCAAACCGAGCCTCCAGCTGCTCTTTCACATAGATGATTCACATCCATTGGTGAGAGACAAATGGCTTTTGTCAAATGTCAGAATGGATATTGGCCGAGCCGGGGTTCGAACTCGAGACCCCTGGATTGACAGACTGAGCTATCCGGGCTCTGCTAGGTTCAAAATTAAACGAGAATGATTACAGTTGAATTCATTTATCAAAACAACTGTTGTTTTGATAAATGAATTCAACTGTAATCATTCTCGTTTAATTGTGAATCTATCAAGATAAATGACCAAGCAGAGGATCCCTAGCTAATCGATAGATATGCTCTGTTGGGTCATTTATCTTGAGCTACATGTATATATTGCGTTTTTATTCACCTGAAAGGGTGTGGCTAAGCCAAAAGGTTATTCGACGAGTTTACTTCTCGATACCTTGGTTAACATACGGGAAAACGTGCGGCACGAGCATGAAAACATTTCGAAATTGAAAGACTGTGCGATTGTAAAACGTGTTATTAAAAAACCTCGTAAATACAGCTTGATTCAAGCTGCAGTTACAATAATTTGCAATAACACCGACGATTTACCGCTTATTGAAAACGCTGTTTCTCCTCAATCTTCAATGTAATAACCGTTTACTAGGCTCCGCCCTTTCTCCCGAAAAAAATCAGAATATACTACAAATTATTGATATAAACATTAAAATTTTGAAACTTGTTACGTCGACACCGTCGCGTAAATCCCATTAGGGATGGACTACCTTAAAGTGACATATCACATTTATTTCATTTTTTGAAAGTATGTCTTGATGCAAAGATTGTTTATTCTTATGGGTAGAAATGCTATCAGTTTTTTGAAGTTGTTATTTATAAGCGAAAAATACGCCTTTAAAGTTGAGACAGAAATGACAAATTCTATATAAATCTGAACTGTTGTCCACAACAATTTGTTTAATTTTAGTACAAAAATATATATTTCTCGTAAACGGTTCAATATTTTGGCTTGAAATTTTCAGATTTTTCATAAGAAAACATGTTCTTTGAGATAGAATAAAAGTGAAATTTATGTGAAAATAATTGTGAAATGTCGCTTTAAACCCGTAAACCCGATGACTGTTAACAACAACAAAAAAAAACGAAACAAGGTGGGCATGTAAATGAAAGGATGACCAACAACCAAAGTTTACCTGAGTTCAAGTTTGCAACCCGGCCTTGTAATGCTAGTCCTACATAAAATATTGTAATAGCCTGTAGCCCTTTCCCAAACAAGACCTAGTTTTGATGTCCCTAATAGAAGATGCTTGGGAAAATATCGCGGCTGAAGCAGAAAATGCTGATTACCAGCATTTTCTCCTTTTGCCTCAATATTTTCTATGCCACTTCTTGCACAAATCCTACCTCTATCGACTTCCATTTTGTCATAATTATATCAACAACTAACAAATTGGAACAGTCCACTTTTTTGTCGTTTGGGAAAGGGTTGAATATTACATTTATTACGCCTATTTTTGCCGCGTGTTTTCATTTCATTTCAGAAGTATCATAAACATATTTTTTTCAGAGAGGCCAGTTTTTAACACTTTCCCAAACGACAAAATTTCAAGGGGTCTAATTTGGAAGCTGCAGCAGACGACAAAATGGATGTTAATAGAGGCAAGAATTGTGAATGAAATAGTAGATAAAACCTTGAGGCAAAAGAAGAAAATGCTTATTATCAACATTTTCTACTTTTGCCTCAATGTTCACCCAAACGTTTTCCAATAAGGACGTCAAAACCAGAAAGGGTTGATTAACCATTTCCTACACCATACATGGTTTGGACGTCCTTAATAGAAAAAGTATTCGGGGAAAAATAAACATGCTGATAACCGACTCCCGAGTAATTGACCAGACAAGTGAATGACATTTTTTTACTAAATGCCTTTATTGAAAAAAAGTGTAACATTCTAGTCAATTTTCAATGTTTGTACATCATATTGGAACACCTCGGATAATTCCATGAAAGATCGAATCATCGACTCAGAAGTATGTGTATGAAGAAATGTTTTAAAAAATGCGATTTCTTAGCCGGAAGTTATTACGCTTCATAAAGTAGTTTTAGATTTCATCTTTTAAAATGAACAACCATGACAACTTACGGGACTTGCAGGATGAAATCATTCGAAAAAGAGAGGACACTGTAACTGCATACAATGCTTTTCAGTATCATCGTCGCTTTATTGTTGACATTAGTTACGGACAAACGTTTTCTGCTGTTGTTCTAACCTATTCTATTCATTGCCTGAAAGTAGATCCACGACTTACATCCAAGGTATGATTCGACAGAATTGTCCGTGATGATTCAAAATGCATATGAGACATGACGTAACTTGATGACGTCATAACGAACGTAGTTTTCAATAACGCTGTTTCCAAAGGTATCCATGGCCAATTTTTCATGCACATGTCCATTTTTGACAACAACTACCTTAATGCAATAAACACTAACATTAATGTAAGTGCTTACCAATTTCAAACTGTATGAAACCACGGAACCACGGCAATTTGTAGGCTAGGTGGACGGTTCCAAAAAATGGGGGTTTTGACGGAAATGATTAATTAGGCTGGTACCAATTTTATTTTTGATCTTTTTGTATCTGGCCAATTATCTTCAGTTTTCATTCATACATTGATTTTGTAGATAAACTAAATGTTTTAAATGGAGAAATTGCACCTGTCGCATTTCTAATCCAAACCTAAAACCTTAAATGTAGCAACATATTAACTTGTAAGTTTATTTCATGCGTCGATCAAATAAACATTGTGTGAAATTCTGCACTGAAATGGTGCATTTTGGCCGAATAATTGACAATCAAAATACTGAATAAAGTTTTTTTTGAGTATTTCAACATTAAAATTGGACCAGCCCAAACTTCTTTCGTCAGAGAAAGGGTTACTTTTTAGGGTCATCGTGACCCCATACCTCCAATTGTAGGGGTCATTTCATTCTATAGGGGCGTTTAAAACATTACAAGTCGTGGACGCTTTTTGATGCCCTTCAAGATAAAGGCTTTGCAAAACCATATGTGGAAAGTGAAGTTATTGCTTGTGAGAAGCAATTTCTTCATTTCTCATACTGTTTTCTAAAAAAGACCAACAAATCTAGAATTTCATACACTTAAAATTGTTCTCTGTAACATTTTATTTTCATTTGTACCAGTCTAAAACAATCGTCTGGTAATGGGTTAAAAATCTCACGGATCGGACTAAAGGGATGTGATAAATTTTTACTTCCATCTTTCAGCTATGGTGAATTAGATTTAATCAACCATTTTAAACTTTTTAACCCATTACCAAATGACAAACATTCTGGACTTGACCAAAATTCAAATGTTGCGGACAGGAAAAAATAAAAAAAAAAAAACAATAAAATTTCACATTTCGGTTGGTCTTTCTGGGTAGAAAACATTATGGGAAATGGAGAAATTACTTGTTACAAGTAATTTCTTCATTTCCCACAAGGTTTTCCAAAGCCGTTACATTTTGTGTCGTCCAAAAGGCATCATCATTTGGAAAATGGTTAAATCGGTTGAATCATTTAAAGTCCTAGGTCATTAGGACGATGTTTTGAAATTGATGTCCCGCCTCCATATCCTTTTTTTTCCAAATTATATTTGAACAGCTCGACTTTGAAAGTTAATTTGTGAATAAAAAAAAATAGCGTTAAAAATAAAAAAAAAGAGCTTTGCAAAACTTATCGTAGAAATTTTTGAGACAAAAGGAGAAAACACTTGTTATCGGCAGTTCCGTCTTTTGTGTCATTGTTTCCATAAGCTTTTTTTCTACTGAGTACGTAAAAAGTATGGATGGTTAGGTTAGACAACAGGATATGACCTTGGCTATTCAAGGGCGGATCTAGATGGGGTCGAGGGCCTTGACCCCATGGAATTGGCCGAAAATTATTTTTTTACCATATATTTTTAGTGTAACGATACATAATTATGTAAAACATTTTCAGCCACCATTTAAGCTTGGACCCCCGCCCCTGGAAAAAAATCCTGGAGCCGCCCTGGCTATTAATATAAGGTCGGATGTCAACCATGAATGGGCTTTTGAATGTTGAATGAATGATTTGAACAGTTTCAGGACCATTTATGACACTGTAACTTTTACTTGTGAATGCAATGTGGGACAAAAATCAATAGGGGTTGATTTCATCATGTAAACAGAGACGTAGATTCGGACAAAAACAATAATAAAAAAATATATCTGTAAATATGTATAAACTGATCTATTTTTAGCACAACTTACTAACGATATTTATCCCTATTGTCTTGGTACACAAGAAAACTCGTCAGAGATAATGTGATATCGGTATGTTTTACTCAAAGCTTATTTCAGACTTGACCCTTTTCAAACGAAATGTGATTTTGACGTCCATTTTGCCATAAAGTCTTTGGAAAATATTGAGACAAAAGAAGAAATTGTTGATAATCAGCAATTTCTCCTGTTGCCTCAAATTGTTTATGCTATAACGTAGGCCTACACATTTTCAGCTCTATAATATCTTTAAAAGAAAATATACCATATTCAGCAAATTTCTGACATTTTTCTACATCATCTGCTTCAAATCTAACGTCGAATTGGACGCGTATATTTTCTGGAATATCTAGTGTCACATGATTCCACGCCGTTTTTACTTTAAAACACAAAATTTTAATATTGGTTGATCGTTTACTACTTTTTGCACGGTGGATAATCACGTGATACAATATTTTCATAAAATCTTCAATAATTTTGTAAATACTGGACCGATTTGAATTCGGTTTGAAGCAGAGAATGTGGTCAGACGTCACGCAAATTAGATGGACGTGGTCGATTTTTAAAAAATCAACTGACAAAAAGTTATTGAAGATAAACCAAAATTTTGGTTTATCTTCAATACCTTTTTTATCAGTTGATTTTTTTTTTTGCAAAAATCAAACACGTCCAGCTTATTTCTGGCATTTTCCACCTTTTCTGCTTCAAACCGAATTCAAATTGGTGAAGTATTAACCCTTTCCCAAACAAGACCTGGTTTTGACGTCTCTGATAGAAAATGCTTGGGAAAACATTGAAACAAAAGAAGAAACTGCTGATAACCAGCAGTTTCTTCTTTTGTCTCAATATTTTCTATGCCATATTTTACACAAATCCTATCTTTAATAACATTCTTTTTGTCATTTTTTTACAGTTTTTGAAGTAGATCACCCTAAAATTTTGTCGTTTGGGAAAGGGTTAAAGATATTAAAGATTATCGGAAATTCTGAGTCACGCGATTATACACCGTAATTTGTCCGCCTTCAGAACCAACATCCACTATGTTGTCAGCAGTAGATTTTTTCTTTTATTATTATTATTATTATTATTATTATTATTATTTATTTATTTATTTATTTATTCATATTTTTACTGTTCAAATGAGTTTATTGGGGTTTTACGCCGTTTTCAACTACCAGGGTCATATCGCGGCGGCTGGAGCACCTACCCATGGATTCCTGTTGTTTCTCAAACCAGTACTACCACAACACCCTTACCGAGCCTCCAGCTGCTCGCCCACTTAGGTTAACGATTTCAAACCCATTGGTGGGTGACAATTTTGTCAGAAAGGGTATTAGCCGCGGCCGGGTATCGAACCCGGGACCTCTCGTATGAGGGTCAGATGCGCTACCAACTGCGCTAAGGCCGCGGCCGCTACTGTTCAAATGAAAATCAGTGTGAGATTTCTAGCCTATCTAGTAGTTAGAAAATATTAGGGAAAATGAGAAATTGTTTGTAATCGACAAAATCTTTTTTTCTTTAAATGTTTTCATAAACTTGTTCCACTAGGTGAGTCAGCAACAAAAATCCTGTTTTGAAAAGAGTTAACCCTTTCCCAAACAACTAGATTTTAGGACAGCATTATTCAAAAGCTTCTGTAGAGGACAAAATTGGTGTTAAAAAGGAAGGGATTTGTGTACAATATAGCACAGAAAATATTGAGGCAAAGGGAGAAACTGCTAGTTATCAGCAGTTTCTTCTTTTGTCTCAATGTTTTCCCAATCCTTTTCCATTAGGGACGTCAAATCCAGGTCTTGTTTGGGAAAGGAATAACCTGTCCTTGCGTAAAATCTTATGATTTAAAAAGGCTAAAAAGATGACAACTCTCTTCTTTATAAGTGCCATCTTGCCTTTTCGCAGACTAAGGAAATCACACGTAAGTCGAAAGTAATTTCATAGTGGAAAACATCATTCAGAAGTGTAGAAAACATTCGACAAAAGGAAAAAAATGTTGGTTTTTAGCTTTTTCCTCCCTATAATTTCAAAATATCTTCTTTTTTTCGGGGTGTCAAAATTATTTTTGAAAAGGGGTAAATGAAAGGGTTTTTACGCCATTCAACCTTTAAGGTCGACAGTTTCACGATTTCTTTGTATGCCATTTAGACTTGACAAGTATGTCATCTACAGTCAATGAAAAAAGAAAACGCGACTTCTTTATAGTTCTTAATACAATCGACTGAGGAAAAGTAATTGACGACCAACCAAAATTTTGGTTTGTTGCCAATGACTTCTTTATCAGCTGATTTTAAAAGATATCGATCTACCACATCTAGTACACCGTGTCCAATCGTTACCGGTGGATGTGGTTTTCGTAACGCTGGTTTGTGGTGCAAAACAGAGGCAGGACACCACCAAGGTAAGAAAATTGAAAAATTGAATCGATGAAGTTTTTTCTTTGGGAATGAAACTAGGCCGAGGCTCATCTCAAATGATTTCTTGACCCCTAGCAATGTCTGTTTTCTTCGAGAAAGTTGCAGTTTTCTCTATCATTCCGTGAATGTAAGGCATTTCAGGCGAAATCAACTCAGCTTGCCCGTAAAAAATGAATTATATACAAGCATAACCAGTTATGAACCCCAAAGAAGCATGCACTTCGTACTTACACATGTATTGCACAAAATCACATTGAGGTTTGCACCTTCTGCATCTTACATAAGCCATGGAAACGATTTCTACTTTAATTTACAAGTAACAATGGTGGATGTTTTATCAAATTCTATTATGTAGAACTTGAAGTATTTTACAAAAAGTGCACAATTTGACATAAAATGCTTCTGCTTCGTTGATCTAATTGAATGTGTGAATATGCTGTTTTATACATTAACGCATTCTTACATCACAGTTTTTAGTTTTTTTCTGTTCTTGGTTAAAGTGACATTTCAGATTTTTTTGTCATAAATTTTACTTTTATTTTTATCTGAAAGAGCATATTTCCTTATGAAAATTCTGCAAATTTCAAGCCAAAATATTGTGCCGTTTACGAGAAATTTATATTTTTGTGTTAAAATTAAACAAATTGTTGTGGACAACAGTTCGGATTTATATGCAATTTATCGATTATGTCTCAACTTTAAATGCGTGTTTCTCGCTTATCGGCAACAACTTCAAAAAACTAATAGTATTTATACTCATTAGAATAACCAATCTTGGCATCAAGACATACTTTAAAAAATTGAAATTGGAATGAAATGTCCCTTTAAAGTAAAACATTAATTTAAAGTCATTTTCGAGATTAAGCAAAGGCCATTCAGCATTTTCTGAATATTTTCATGGCCTTTGAAAGGGGCAATAATTTGTCCCTTTTTTAATTTGTAGGGGTATATCATACGATTGCCATCCCTTTTTATTTCATTTTTCAACTGGTAATAACTGTAACGTTCGACAGAAAAAAATATAATTAATTTCTATTATTGGGAAAAGAAATAGTAATACTGGAGCAATGTTCCTTAAACATATAAATTTGATCGCCATATAAATATACTGAACCTCAGAAATAACGCACCACTTACATTTTTCACTTTAACTTTTTTATTATGTTACTTTTTCAAAATGTGAAACCACAACCCGAACTGCTGTCAGTTTTTTCGTTTCTGGTCAAAAAAAATGTTCGCTGCCTTATAGCAATCAAGCGTGACGAACGCGCAAACATGACTACCCTCTAAAGAGAAAGTCACAAAATCAGTATTGCGTGAGACCACTTTGCAGAGCAATAGAGTCTGTGCTTCGTCGACGCATGGTACTGATCACATTTTGGATTCTGCCATTTGGAATGACTCTCCGCTATCCCTGTATCACTTTGTACTTTAACCTGTGTACCTGTTTGAGTTGCAGTTGGGATCTTTGGTGTACCCCTTCCCGGGCAGCCCAGCAGTGCACCAGTTTGTTGGAAACGTTCTCTAAGCCGGCCAATAATCTTGTACTGAAATCACATCGTGTGTCTAACAGCACGTGACGTCATCACTGCCTTCAATATCACAGTAGCACGATTGCGTTCGTCAGTGGAAAGTCTTGGCATTGTTTAAAGCATAAAAATTTCCGACCGATGAAATTTTTGAGTGTTTTCTTTCTTTCGCCGACTACATGTACACGATAAACCGATAAGGTGGTTTGTGCATGAGGTCATTACTACAGAACGTGCAGAAAACCTGTTTACCAAGTTTGGGCGGCTAGCGTCAAGGATGAATGGGTTTTGTGCTTGAGAGTGTGTTGTGTGCATACCTAGTGTCCGGCGGATACCGAATAATACTGTGTCAACAAAATGAATGATTTTGTTGAAAAAATATAAAGCAAGAAAAAGTGGTGCGTTATTACTGAGGTTCAGTATATTATAAAATGGACATTCTCATCATAATGAAACAGAAAAAAATATTTGGCGAATGGATCTCACAACAAGTTCTTCCAAGTTAGAAACGACCATTCCCATTTTTTTCACATTTCAAGTTAGAGTTGCATACATGTACATATCTGCAAAGCTGTAGGCCTACGTACACATGCGCACATACAGTGTCACCGATAAACATAATAATGTACTGCTTTTTCATATTTCTCGCAACTTTATGATACATAATATGTATCATAAAGATGTGAGAAAGATGATAAAGTAGAACATTCACAAAAGAATAATTACAATTCCATCCACGGAAAATGTTGCCAAAACGCATCTGTGATTACAATCAAATCCTTCATTGCATTTGACATACATGAGCATGGTTTTGTGATAAGACGAGCGTTCTGCGAATTGTGCAATGTGAGTTGGATAACATATCAATAGTAAAGTTTCAGAAAATGTCGTAACTACAGATTGAATAAGCTGTAGTTACGAGATTATTTAACGTGACCGACGATTGCGTAATTATCCCCGCTTCGTATTAGAAACTTTTCCATAACCTTCTTTACTCTATCACAATTTTCGAAAGACTTTCTGTGTGTACAAAGCTTTACATTCGGTTATACGATTCGTTAAACTATACATTTACTTACAGCCATGTAAAGTTGACACTAGTTATATCGAAATCATTAGGGACGTCAATTTACACCGCTAGTAAGTATGTGCAAAGTTAGACGTTAGTATAGTTGCAAGAAAAAGGTTTTTATTGTTAATGTCCGTTAACCTATGTGGGCAAGTAGCTGGAAGGTAAGGGTATTGTGGTAGTTGTGGTATGAAAGAGAAACGACAGGGATCCATGGTTAGGTGCTCCAGCCTCCGCGATATGAATATAGCAGTTGCAAACGGCGTAAAACCTCAATAAATCAAATCAGTCAAATTGTTGTTATTGTCGCTGTTCTTCTATATTATTGTGAGGAAATTGATTTTAAATCTTTCTTCATTTCTGGACATTAATAAGGATGTGGCCAGATTTTCCCTTCAATACAATCAATAATTTGCCTTACTAATGACAATGAGTATTGGTGGACTTTCTTTTTATCCACAGTATACACGCACTAATATTGGGCATCAGTGCATACATAACCTTGGACCGCAATAATAGTTAGTGTATCAACAAAAGTACATGATGGAGAACGCATCGCTCTTCTCTGTCGTCGACTTTGTCGTATTTTTCGGCACGTTAGGATTATCTTTATTTGTCGGAATTTATTTCGGATGGAAAAACAGGCACAAGAACAGTGTTGAGAATTATTTTCTTGCCAACAGAAAACTGAAAGTGTTACCGACCGCGTTGTCATTGGTGATCACGTTCCAGTCTTCTTTGCTGATTATAGGAGTTCCACCGGAAGTCTATTCTTACGGCTTCAAATATGTGTACTACGTCATCGGACCGTGTGTAAGTTACATATTCGCGGGATTGATCATTGTGCCGGTGTTTCATCCTCTACGTTTGACGAGCGTTTATAAATATTTCAAGTACCGGTACAATGACAACACAGTGCGTTATGTCGCCATGTCAATGGGTATTATTTACTACGTCATGTACTCTGCCGGAGTTATATTCGGTACATGTGTGGCCTTGGAATATCTGATGGGTATACCGTACTGGGGTACTATATGTATCTACTCTCTAGTGACGGCCATCTATACGTCTGTAGGTGGGATGAAGGCAGTCATATGGACAGATGTGTTGCAGATCATCATCATGGCCATGGGAGTGTCCGCCATTATCATCAAGTCGTGTCTTGCAGTTGGCGGTTTTACAAACGTTCTTGACTCAGCTTCCAGTCGTTTGGACATGAATGACTTCAGAATAGACCCGACTATACGGTACCAATTTTGGAATCTGTCTGTCGGATCATTTATGAGTTTTC
Organism: Fragum sueziense; assembly: GCA_963680895.1. Lineage (NCBI taxonomy): Eukaryota > Metazoa > Mollusca > Bivalvia > Cardiida > Cardiidae > Fragum > Fragum sueziense. The sequence goes on along the minus strand of OY804594.1, from coordinate 61,127,336 downwards.
TAGTGACGTGTTTCCAACAGCCCGGCGTTCAGAGAATCAACTCCACACCGACAGTCACTGCCGCCCGAAGTCTTTATGTTATATCGGGAATCATGTATGCCGTACTCGCGTTTTGTGTCTGTTTTGAAGGAGTAGCTATCTTCGCGTACTACAACAGTATGGGATGTGACCCATTAGCCTCTGAACGAATCGACAGTACAAATCAACTTATCCCCCTTGCTGTGGCGGACTTGTTTTCAAGTATTCCGGGGTTCGCTGGTCTGTTTATAGCTGCACTATCAAGCGCTGCGCTGAGCACATTGTCATCCAGCCTTAGCAGTCTAGGAGCGGTCACATACGACGATATCATACGAGAAAGATACCCAAATATGTCCGAGGAACGAGCCACGTCAGTGTCGAAAATTGTTGTCTTTCTGTATGGTATGCTAGCAATGGGGTTTTCATGTCTCATTGCAGCTTTACCAGGATCTATTTTGAATATCACGTATGCATTTATGGGTTGCACGGATGGTCCAACTGTCGCGCTGTTCTTGGTGTCCATATTCTACAGAAAGGCAACAACCAAGGGCCTTGTGAGCGGCGCAATAGTAGGAATGTCCTGTATGCTTTGGCTTAACGTTGGTGCTCTGGTCGATAACGTCAAAATAACACCAACTCTTACTCCAGCTTCCACTTATTGCTGTTCTAATACGACCGTCACTGCTACCAATGTCTCTTATGGATGCTTCCATGAGAATAGATCTAACATAGAACTTCAGGAAAATTTCTCTGATATTGAATCAATTACAAGTGAAGAGCAACTTTCCCCGCTACAATATTTCTATTCCATCTCATTTATGATTTATGCTTTGGTAGGTTGTATAATTTCTACAATTGTGTCAATCTTGGTCAGTTTCATCACATCGCCTCCGGCGGAAATCGATGAGAGATGTATCTTTAGCTTTAAAAAGCATATTAGACAGAAACTGTATGAAGAAAGTTCACAAAGCGACGATGTTGAACTTGATTTTAAGGGTGGTGGTGATGCAAATGAAAAAGCCGAGAAGACACAACTGATATGATGGGGTTTAACCCTTTTCCAACCGACAAAATTTTAGACTTGTCCAAATTCCAAGCTATTGCAGACGACAATTTAAATTGAATGCAGTTTTATACTTTTTTGTCTTTTTGTATAGAAAATATTGTGGGAAATGAAGAAATTGGTTGTCACAAGCAATTTCTTCATTTTCCACAATGTTTTCCAAAGCTTTAATCTTGTAGGGAGTCATAAAAGAGTCACTGTGTGGTTATGGGTTAACGTAACCCATTACCACACAGTGACGCTTTTTGACGCCTATCAAGACAAATGCACTGAAAAACATTGTGTGGGGTTTGTGTAAGATGAAGCGATTGTTTGTGACAAACATATTTTTTTTTCATTTTTCGCAATATTTTCCATCCTATAAGAACAAAAAATGCAGAATTCCATTTATTTTTAATTAATGTCTGCACCATATTTGAAATTGGACCTGTCTAGAATTTAGTTAAAAACAAAGATTCTTACATCGGTTATCTAAAGCATAATTACAAAACAAGCCATCTCATTGGACGAGACATATGTCTCTGCCATTAGGATGGAATGTTCTCTAATTTGAAGTTGACTTGGGAATTAGACATATTGGTATGTACTACCCATGAACATCCCTCAAAATGAGTATTGAGTTTGTGAACAAAATGTCACATTTATCTCGATGCGAAAGGCTGATTACGGGCATTTTAGCCTACTTTTTTCGCTGTTTGGCAGGCAGCATAGAATGCGTTTGCCTTAGGAAATATATTGTGGAAAAATTAAGGAATTGCTTGTAACAAACAATTTCTTCATTCCTACGATGTTTTCTGAGTAAAAAGAACCGTCATTTGCAACATCTTTGAATTAAGACCAGTCTAATAGTTATAAATCTGTGTGTATAACTGTGACTTTAATATGTATATTCATTTACTTATTTCATGAAATGTTTAGTTTAACTAGTATTAAATTTTTATTACCTGTCTATGATCGGGTGATTAATTTTTAGATTTTCGGTGCATAAAAGCAAAAAACACATGTTTGACGCATATTCATAATTGAAACAAGAGGACCATGATAGTCCTAAATCGCTCACCTGAACCAAGACGAAGCCACAGTCATGTTCGGGTCAATTAATATTTCTTGCTTTAAAACTGAAAACTTACTTATGGTGACCAATAGTGTATTCAAGTTTTGTCTTGATTGGTCAATAATGTATCAAACATGGAAATTTCGTAAAATTCAAGGAAAGATAACTCAGCAACTTTTTGTCCAATTTTGCTGAAATTCACAATTATTCAAGATCTTATTCTGATCGACATAATGTATTGTCTTAATTGGTCAATATTTGAGTTTTTTAGAGTATAAACAAATTCGAAAACGGCACTTTTGCCAAATTCAGGGGCACATAACTCAGACTTTCTTATCTGATAAGACAGAAATTCAAACTCATCTTAGATCCTTTGGTAACCAACATTGCGACCAAGTTTTATCTTGATTATTCAATAATTGTAGGTGATAGCGTGTACACAAACAAAGTCGGAAATAGTCAAAAACGGGAATTTCGTCAAATTCAAGGGCACAGAATTCATGACTCCCTAGATGTTATATATTTTAACAGAGTCAAAAGTAGCTATTTTTGACGTTCAAAGGCACATAACTCCCGACTTCCTAGTCAGATCTGACCCAAAATCACACTCATCCGAGAACTTATGGTCATCCATGTTTTGATCACGTTTTATAAAAATTGGTCAATATTTGTGGATGCTAGAGTGGTAACATCAGATTGTGGACAGACATACAGACATACAGATGTACAGACGGACGGACGACGGACGTTGAGTGACCAAAATAGCTTACCATGACCACCTCAGGTGAGCTAATGAATACATTGTAAGACTCTTTATATAACTCAGTGCATAACATTAAAGCTAGAGGGTAACAGATGGTCTAATTGCAAAAAATGAAATTTTTTGAAAAAATATGCAAAACTTTTGTGTTGGGCACCTCAGAATGGTTAATAATATGCGATTCAGACAGAGATTGAGCCGAAATTATAAGAGGGACAGTCGAATTTAGGGAGAATCCAAACCCAAATTCAACTCCGTCAAAGATGCGGTTGAATTTATTTTTTAACTGTCACGCATGCGCATACAGCGCGGACCAAGATTCAAACGAGATTCATACTTGAATTTCAAAATGACGTCATCATGTATGTTGTGACGTCATTCAAGAAAGTCGCATGTCCTACTGTTTCGACCTACTTTCGACATGTATATCGCTTCATGACTTTGGTATCAAATTGCGAAAAAATGAGTCGTTGCTTCAATAGTTTGTCGTAATCATTTAATCAGGTCATATAAAGCTTAAAAAGTGTACATTTCGTTTGTTTTTGACAAATTTTCGGTCAAAATCTGGGAAATAGCAGCTTTAAAATATTACGGACGAATGGCTCTGGGCGTTTTTAATGGCGTTCAGTACACTGTGTTGTGCAACACAGTCTATTGTCATATGATTATATAGCTCACGATAATTGACCTGGCAGAGCATCTCTAGCTAATCGATAGGGATGCTCTGCCATGTCATTTATCATGAGCTATACACACTAACTATTTAGAAAGTCGGGTTTTAAACCTTACTCAACGAAAAAAATGGACCTCTGCAAATTCAAAGGTTTTTGCAGACGACAAAATTAACATGGCTGTCAGACTGAAAATTGTCAATATCAGGCTAGAAAATATTGAGAAAGTGGGAGAAAATGCATATAATCAGCACCAATCTATACTTCAATATTTTAAAAATATAATTTTTTTTTTTCAATATTTTGATATATCATGGGGAAAGGGTTAATCCCTTCCAAAACAATACCTGGTTTCGACGTCCTTGTTAGAAAAGGCTTTGAAAGACATTGAGACAAAAGAAGAAAATGCTGATTATCAGCATTTTCTCCATTTGTCTCACTATTTTCTATGACATTTTGTACGTTAATTCTATCTTTATAAATATCCACATTGTCGTCTATTGCGGCTTGCAGATTAGACTAACATAAAATTGTGTCGTTTGGTGAAAGGCTTAATTAGTAGTAAAAAATATGGTAATGATATCTGGTAAGATAAAAATAGTGAACGTTGTACTGATACTGTAAGTTTTATTGCTTTTTTACATTAATTGAAATATACCAGATCAATTCGTAGATAAAAAAGGAACAGTAATAAGGAACAATTTTCGCAGGCTCGTGTGCTAAAAATAGATTTCTGATGGGAAATCCCTCAACAACGTTTGCCGGGTACCAGTCTAATATTTTGTTTATCGGTCATGAATCGGACATTTGTTTCGTAACAGTGTTCGCAAAAAACAGTATTTTCAAGCGAGATATTAGTCTATCATAGATAGTGCAGGCGGGAACTAAAACTACGAAACATTGTGCATATTCAACATGCAAAATTGATTCCAGATACGGAGACAGATCAGAAATAACAAACGTTTTTTTCTTGAGATTCCTTAGCAGCTTAACCAGAAAATCATCGAAAAGTCTGAAAGTAAAGTAGCTATGATCATGAAACTTTGCGGGTAGATAGATCTCACCAAGGAGAAGTGCAACGTACAAGGATCATAACTCTTCCTTGCTTATTTTGTGAGTTATTGCCCTCTGTTGTAGTGAAAGACTGTGGGGGTATCAAATCACATTCAGCGACAAATTCTAGTTTTTTTCTTGATTAATCCTTTCCAAAATAAGACCGGTTTTGACGTCCCCAACAGAAAATTCTTGGGAAAACATTGAGGCAAAAGAAGAAAATGATGATCGACCAAATTGAAAAGACCTGCACAGCAGACAAAATGAGTGTGAATAACTTCTTTGGATATTGATGGTCATTCTACTTTTGCCTCGATATTTTCTGTGACATAAAACACTAAAAGTATCCGCATCTGTTTTGTCATCTGCAGACTGTTTTTCAATTTTGCCCAACACGACATTTTGTCGTTTTGGAAAGGGTAAGCGAGTACGCACGAGCGGCACGACGAAGCTAAGGCATGACCGTATGTGTAAACATTACTTGTCAACTGGTTATTTCATAGTTATTGTCCACCAAAATTAACCCGGGACAACTTAATTTTCGTGTGCAAATTCCGTTAGTTGAGCGTCTAAACAAAACATGACTGAAGTTGGGTCATTACATATGCAGATGTTCCGGGTTAATCTTGCTGGACAATACCTATCTTAAAAAGTACACGACAGTGCAGCAACCTTCTTAACTCTGAATTGTAATGTTTCTCAACAAATGATCACGGCAATCCAGCTCTTAGAACGTCATCTTTAGCAAGTTGAACGTGGAAAAACTTCGCGAGATTCACAGCCATATTTGTACGATAGAGGATTCCCAATCTATTTTTAGACCAGTGAGGCTTGACGATGACGTATTTGTTTACACGAGAAAACCAAACCCTATTAAAATCATTCGCTCGTTTTTTGACCCTTTGCTTTTTAAGCAATGTCCATCTTTTCTGATGAAGAGTCTGATTGTTTTTGTATGATGCCACATGACGTCTGTATAAACAGTGTGACAACATTATGATCCGGGTCAGATTGTGCTAAGTTTCTATGTTTGTTGCGTTCAGATGTCATGAGGCTCACTTGTCCATTTTTTAATATTTAATATACATGTATTACATCTTAATCAACACATTTTATAGCACACGATAAATGGCCTGGCAGATCATCCCTAGCTAATAGCTAATAGCTGGTGATGCTCTGACCGGCCATTTATATTGAGCTATAACTTGCCAGTTTTTCGCTTTTCAAACCAAGAGACGCCATGCTGTTATCTCTCTCCAAGTTCTTGCAGACATCGACGACAAAGGTTCTCCATGCTTCTCTGCGTTCAGCAAGTCTTATGTGACCACTGGTAGAGAGCTGGTGGTTTTTGACAATTTTGAGTAGACTATTATGTGACTATTGTCCCGGTGGATAATCACGTGGAACAACAATTTCAGAAAATCTTCAATAACTTTGTTAATACGAGACCGATTTGAATTCGGTTTGAAACAGAGAAGGTGGACAGACGTCACGCATTAGACGGATGTGGTGTATTTTTGAACGATCAACTGATAAAAAAGTTATTAAAGATAAAGCAGAATTTTGGTTTATCTTCAATAACTTTTTTATCAGTTCATTTTTCAAAAATCTGCCACGTTCAGCCTATTTCTGGCATTTTCCCACATTCTCTGCTTCAAACCGAAATCAAATTGTTCAAATATTAACAAAAATATTGAAGATTTTCTGAAATTCTGGGTCATGTGATTATCCACCGTGATTGCTCATGGTCTTTCTCTGCTTTTTATGCCGTTGATCTTTCCTTACAGCAAGCGCTGTCTCAAATGCTGTGAGGACCCTCTCTCCAGATCTTGACTCAAATTTTCTTTTCAGTCACTGTAGGCCTACTATTGCAACTCGTTATCTCGACTTCGGTTCAGTCGAATTACTGCTTAAGTTGAAGTAAAAATCCCGTGCCATTTTCAACAATGGAATTTAAATAAAAAAGGCTAAAAACAGCATTATACTGACTCGAATAAAACCACTGAAAGTATTTCAATACGACTTGTATTTCAAATATAGTAAGAAAAGAAACAGATATTGCTCATTTCGAGCATGTTTTCCTTTTCTTGTAGTATTTACATTATGCACTTGACTACTTAGCATAAAAAAATTGCTAAAAATCATTTTTGTCGAAACTGAACAGGAATCGGATAGGCCGAACTATGGATATCTCGATGAAACGTGATGCTTCCTACGACTTCTACACATCTACTTTATCCATTTTCGTCCAAAGTGAAAACCAGTTGAGGCAACCAATTTAATTCTAATTAAAACCGGATTTGAGTATAATACAATGCAAGAATTATTGAGGTAAAGGGAGAAAATGCTGATTATCAGCATTTTCCTCTTTAACCTCAATGTTTTCCAAGGTATGTATCTATTAGGGACGTTAAAACAATGTATTGTTGGGAAAGGGCTCAGAGATCTAATCCATCATAAGTTATTAAGGAAAGTTTGGACAGCGCCCACGTGACTTTTCATTTGGAACACCACGGACATTTCTGTCGAACCATACCAAATGTTTATTATACGGCTACGTAGACTGGATTTGGTAACTAGGCCAGGTATACCAGTCAATGGAAATAACCGGAAATAAAAACAAAATAATGGCGGACAGTTTATCGAATGAAAAGTGTTGAAAGTCGATTGTTCTTTATTCTCTGCCCTCGGTTGAAAGATACGAACTTCATAACGCATTTAAATCTTCGGCTAAATCGAGCATTATCGCTTGCCGTTGTTGACGAGTCATCAAATGTCCAGACTACGACGAGGCGGGCCTAAAACGAGACAGTTTCGACGGAGCAAAGCTGTGACAGTGAAGTCTTCGAGTTCAACTTCCACTTCCACCAGCTTCCACTACGTAAATACCGTCACCACGGGACTAATAGACGAGAAAATATTTACAAGTCATGGACATGTAAACCATAGATCACCAAGAATACAGCTGATTACGGATTTTTCGATAGGAAACAATAGTGAATTTGTGGTGTGTTTTTTTGGTAGATTCCAGTTTAGCGGTCCCCCGACAAAATGGCCGCAACTCTGTTACCGCTCATTAGGAGATAAAAGGATAAAATATTGTATTTTTCAACAATAAAAAAAGGAAAATGAGCGGGGGTGTGGGGGCGGCAGCCCCCATAAACACTTTTAAAATGAAAATAAGCGGGGGTGTGGGGGCGGCAGCCCCCATAAAAACCTTCAAGTGCACAAGGTGAATGGTCGCCATTTTGGTAGGGACCGCTAAACTGGAAGTGTTCCGTTTTTTTTTTTTTTTAAAAGAAACACAAAGTGGAACAAGACCCGTTTTATTATTATTATTATTTTTTTTTTTTTTTTTTTTTTACACTAACCTTTTCCAGAACGACGAATTTTTAGGGTGGTCAAATTCAAAAGCTGATAAAAGACAGCAAAATGAAGTTAATTATGATTAAATATATGTATGATATAGCATAGAAAACACTGAGACAAAAGGAGAAACTGCTGGTGATCATTTAGTTTCTTCTTTTGCCTCAATGGTTTCCAAAGCCTATTCAGTTAGGAACGTCAAAACCATGTCTTGTTTGGGAAAGGGTTAAAGAGCTACAAATAAGAGTTGATTAAGGCATTCTAAATATTTATTGAGATCCTAAACCATATGTTGTGGGTACTGATTTAACCCTCTGCCAAACAAGGCCTGGTTTTGACGTCCCCAATGGTAAAAGCTTTGGAAGAAATTGTTGATAATCAGCAATTTTTCCTTTTGCCTCTATCTTTTCTATACCATATTACACACAGATCCTGTCTTTATCAACACCCATTTTGTCGTCTGCATCAGCTTTCAAATTAGGATGCCCTAAAAGTTTGCCGTTTGGGAAAAGGTTAAATCATTACGAGAGATGATTCAGATCAATTAGATCTACCTACAACACTGGGTTTTATGGAAATTGAATATTTTGCAAAGACGGATCCAGGATTTTTTTCAAGGGGGGGGGGGGGGGGTCCAAGCCCAAGATTTTTTTCCAGGGGTGGGGGGGTCCAAGCCCATGTTATGGCTTGAATTGTAGTAAATAAGTAACATTACACTAAATTTATAGTCAAAATTTAATTTTCGCCTTTTTCGGCCAATGCCATGGGGGTCCGGACCGCCATTTAAAGCTGTGATCCATAATGCATAATCATATGTCTGCTTGATATTCATTTGCATTGAATTTCCTAGCAAGTCAGCAACTTGCAATTTGATTGGCCAAATTCCCAATTTAAAATAAAGTTTACAATAGTCTCTTTCATTTGTCACTTTTGTAATTATCAGTATTTTTAATTGGTTTTATACTGGTATAATTTGTAAGCATTGACTGATGATGATATGATGAATAAAGTTCTTAAACTGACTTATGACTTGTGTTAGTTGTTACACTCTGTGGATGTTGGTTCAAAGAGTGTATTCAGTGCCTCTAGTTTGTTTGCATGAAAAACAAAGTTGTCAGATTAAGATTTTGATTGATACCTGCATGTGCAGATCATTGGAGGCTGTGTTCTCCCCAGCCTAATAAGCTGTATCGGCCCCACTACAGCTTTATATAAATCAATGTATTGCCCCTACAGCTTCATAATTACCCCTACAGCTTAATTTCTTCAAATGGTCACCAAATAGAGACATTAAGAGGTACTTCATGTCAAAAACTTATAAATAATGCATTATAATCAATCAAAATGTAATAATTCTTTATAAAAACATTATGAGAAAAGAAGTTGCTCAAATTGAGCAATTTCTTCTTTTCCCATTATGTTTTTATTCATGAACACAATGATTTTCAAGGTTTACCAATACTTATAATTTGCCACTACGGCTTCAAATTATTCTGAGGAGAACCCTGGGATGGGGCCTAGCCCCCTCAAACTTGTAAAACAAAAGGCTTATCAAAATGAATTTCAGTAAATTAATTTTTCCTGCACCAATGCAGTCGGGCCCCTTGAAAACATGACCCCCACTAGGAAATTTGTCTGGATCAAAGCATGGCCTGTCTATGCTGCATTCATTCTAGAGGCACTGTATTGATCTGGATTCACCCCCTTAACCTATTCACATGCAATGTCTCTTTTTGACTCCTTACAAGGTAATGACTTTGGAAAACATTGTGGATAATGATGGAATTGTTTGTGACAAGCAATTTCTTCATTTCCCACAATATTTTCTCCCTAAAAGACCAAAACATGTGAAATTCATTTTTCTTGAAATTGTAGAATATCATTGAGTTTGGACAAGCTTAAAATTTTGTTGTTTGGTAAGGGGTTAATTGGATAATTGAAAACTTGATGTGTGACCAATTGCGTGATAACCGTACAAGTAGTTCCATTGGATGCTGAATAACGACAATGATACTTATTAACTCTTTCCACAGAAAAAAGACCTTGATTTGATTTCCCTTACAAAAAAAAGCATGGGGAAAGATTGAGACAAAAGAACAAAATGCTGATAAGCAGCATTTTCTCCTTTTGCATTAATCTTTTCTGTGCTATAACAAGCTCATTTTCTACTTTTGATATCACTTATCATGTCATTGCAATACCTTAAGCTTTAAATTTTGAGTATGTTAAAATTTTGCTGTTTGGAAAAGTGTTAATAAGGTAAACATGTTGTTAAAATGACCAAATCAATGACCTGACGACAGGTATACCGGGTACCTCACGATAAATGACCTGGCAGAGCAGCCCATGTTAATCGAATGGAATGCTCTGCCAGGTCAATTCTTGTCCGCTATAAATTGATCAAAAAGAGCTGTATGGAGAGTATTTCAATTGGTGCAGTCAGCATTTTCTCCTTTTGCCTTAACCCAATACCACAGTGACGCCTTTTGACGCCCAACAAGATTAAATCTCTGGAAAACACTTTGGAAAACGAAGAAATTGCTTGTGACGAGCAATTTATTCTTTCACAATTGTTTTCTACCATGAAAGAACAAAAAATGTTAAATTCCATGTATTTCAAATTGTCGTCTCCAACACCTTTTTAATTTGGAAGTCTATTGTTTTGCCATCTGATAATGGGTTCATATCATCTGAGCTATATTGAAACAAATCTTGCAACCCTTTCCCAAACAAAAAACATTTTGACATCCCTTATGGAAAAAATATTGAGACAAAAGAAGAAATTGCTGATAATCATCACTTTCTCTTATTGTCTTAATTTTTTTTATGAGAACTTAGAAAATTCCTGTCTGGTTTTGTCGTCTGCAAAGTCAATTGAATTTGGAACAGCCCAAAATTTCGACGTTTGGGAATGGGTTAATCATCGTAGATTTTGTCGCCTGTGTAGCATCTTGAGACTAGAAGACTGGAACAATCCAAAATTCTTCCATTTTAAAAAAGTTTATTCGGTATCGCCTCAGACTCTTAATCATGAAGTCCCTTGTTCAATCCCCCGTTGCGGCAAATATCGTCTCAGACATTGTCTTCCAACAATGACTGGGTAATCTATTTAGGAGAGCAACTGGTAGCTCAGAGAGGATGTCGTGGTGATAATGCTGGTAACATAGGATTTTAGTACATAATTGTCCAGAAAATATTGAGGGAAGAGAAGAAAATGTTGATCATCTTTTTCTTCTTTTTTCTCAAAGTTTCCTCAAATATTCTTTCCATCAAAACCAGGTCTTGTTTGGGAAAGGGCTAAAAAAGATTAACATTCAGGGACAACATATCCAGCTAGTTCTAAAAAAAAAAACACCCTGACAGCCCTATTTAGGGGATTAAACAACACATTGAATTTGAAGGTAAAGAAGAAAATGTATATTTCAATCAGAGCTTTCTCTTGAATTTTTTTATTAGCCATAATGGACAAACTTCCTGCTTACATGTGACGTGTCACGCTAAAAAGGGACCTTGGAAGTGTACAACAAATTGGCCAGAGTCAGTCTGCATAGACTGGTTCTGGTAGGAAGTTTCAATTCATATATATTTTTCGGAACATAGAATATTTAAATCCTATCTTACAATACAAACCTAATTTTCAAAAGACAGCATCTGGTTGAATGACCTCTGCTGAGTCTTTTAAATTACTCGAAATTTTGTTTTAGGTAAGGGACATATCAAAAGGTCCCTTTTAGCGTGACAGGTCACATGTCTTAACCCATTACCGAACGACAAAATTTTGACTTGTCCAAATTCAAAGATGTTGCAGACGACAACTAAAAAAGAATGAAAAAATATGTATTTCAATCATTTTGTATGGAAAATATTGTGGGAAATGAAGAAATTCCTTGTCAAAAGCAATTTCTTCATTTTCCACTATGTTTTCAAAAGCAAATTTCTTACAAGAAATATAGATCTAGTCCTATGTTATATAAATATTTATATATAGGACTATATTTCTTGTAAGTTGTTAAAATTCCTGAACCCAAGTGCCTATGTATAAAACATGTCGCCTCAAAAATCATTAATGTCTTCCTCAATCCTGTCTATTGATTAGCCAAGAATGAAAGTTGTTGTCAGCACTCAATTTTACACAAACAACACTGTTCACCACGAGACCGTTAGATGCCAGGTTTAGTTTCTTTCTGTTGGACGAAAATGTGCATTTGATCTTCTATGGATAAAAACACAGAGCCATTCCCAATGAGGCCTTCCAATGAATCTGGACATAGCTTTTATAGTGGGTTCTGACAAAAGTCTCATCCCAAAATTCACCAATTTCTCGAAATAACAACAATTTGAAGACCATCCGGAGCTCATAGAGGACAACGCAGTTCAAGATTTGTCATGTTTTCTTCATTCTCGTGTGTTGGATTTGGTCCAAAACCAAAGTGTGCTCGTCGATTCTCTATCTCATTTGATTATTTCTAGTCTATTTTCCTTGACGATTTAAAGCGAAAACATGAATTTCACGTCTGTTTAGTCTTTTCTATGGCGAAACTGTTGAATTGTCTGTCGGCGGCAAACATCTGTTGTATTTGTAGGCTGAAGCAGAGACATATATAATAACTGTTTATCTATGTCTCTGGCTGAAGCAAGACTAGTCGCGATCAATGTTATGGGTCGAGAAAAGTTGCGAAAAATTTGGACGAATTTGAAACCGGAAGTCCAATTATGAATGTTTATTTTGCGGAGTCTTATGCCAAATGTTCGACTGTTACTGTCTGAAATACCGAAAATTGCCTTTGTTCATGAAAACGCTAGAGTATACAAGTTTCATTTTGCCTTCAAAATTGATAAATAAATCGTTTTCACCATAATATAATGATAGAGTGTTCAAAATAAAGGCATTTACAAACAAGAGGCCCAAGAGGGCCTGTATCGCTCCACTGGCTCAGTATTTCAATCAATGAGACGGTTCAAGTATAGATTTTCATAAGGAAATTTGACAGGAAAGCTGATTCCAGAATAGACTTTACCTTGAGAAACCTTATTTCTCAGTGGTAATAAGTATTGTTTGTAAATAGGAAAAGTTATATATTGCTGCTTTTCTGCCAAAAACATGTATCTGCAGCTTAAAACAAGCTGCAGATACAAGGTTTTTGCAGAAAAGCGACAATATGTATATCCCTGTATTTCAACCAAACCTTGTAACTGCAGCTTAACCCTTTTCCAAACTGAAACAAGACCTGGGCTGCGTTCAGTAGACAAAACGTTTTGTCTTACTGGACGCAGGGCTGGTTTTGATGTCCCCGATAGAATAGGCTTGAGAAAACATTTAGGCAATAGAAGAAAATGCTGATAATCAGCACTTTCTCCTTTTGCCTCAATATTTTCTGTGTATTATTGTACTCAGATCCAACCTGCCATATCTTTTTCAGTGAAACTTAGTTAAAGATGAAATTCCAATATATTTTTTGACCCATTACCAAAATGGCAAAATTTGGGGCTTTTCCAAATTCAAAGATATTGCAGACGACAATTTCAAGTGAATGAAATTTAAAATATTTTGGTGTTTTGGCATAGAAAACATTGTGGGAAATGAAGAAATTGCTTGTCACATGCAATTTCTTCATTTTCCGCACTGTTTTTCAAAGCTGTTATCTTTTAGGGAGTCAATGTGTAGTAATGGGTTAAGTCCCGCAACAGATAGATGCTGGACGATGGACGATCATTAAAGCTCATATAATAGCACCTTGTGCTCAGGAGAGCTGAAAACAGGTGTAAATGATACTAATGATGCCAAGGCTTTAGTTTTATGGAAATAAGGCAGAATTTGGCTGGAAATTCTGTATCGTAGGGTTTTCCATCTTAGATTTCCACACAACACAAAATTATCATGGATATGATCTTTTTCATCTCTCTCTTTAAATTGCCGTAAAATGCACAATTTTGATTTATATGACCTTGCCAGATAGTTTTCACTGGTGGTGAACTCGGCCAAAGCGTTGGACATTTTTTCGCGATCATAGTATTCCGTCTGTGTTGTTATAAAATATTGTAACTACGGCTTGGATTAAGCTGTAGTTACGAGATTTCATAACAACACAGACGGTTTGTCTATACAAATTGCTACATCCGGTCTATTTTTAGAACAAATTCATTGTTATTAGAAAAACTATCCAATCAGATCTTTAAACTCACATTTAACTGAAATATCTGTACCTTGTGGTAGCGAAAAATGTCCCTTGCTTTGGCCGAGTTCACCACCAGTGGTTTTTATGTTTAACTTGATTTGGTAGTATAAATAAAACTCAAACACAAGTGTTTCTGTAAATAATGAAGTTTTATTAAAGAATGTTTAAGTAATTGAAATTGTTGTTTACAATAGCATACAATCAATACATATTTTCATTACATAAAAGTTGTTAAATAAACAACTTGCAGAATTCATATTATGCATGTACATGTATTACTTAAAATTTTCAATTAACCCTTTCCCAAATGGCATTGTTTTAGACTTCCAATTTGAAAGCTGCACCAGAAGACAAAATGGAAGGTGATGAAAACAGGTTTTGCACAATATAGCAAAATAAAAATAAATGAATAAATTTATGAAAAAATGAAGCAAAAGAAGAAAATGCTGATTATCAGCACTCAATGTTTACAGAAGCCTCCTAAATTAGGGACGTCATGAACAAGCTCTTATTTGGGAAAGCGTTAAGTTTCATTACAGCTTATTCATGTTTTTGAAAAAGTAAAATGTTAATTCATCTCAACATTATCTGTTATTCAAACCTTTGTATAACATCTAAATTCAAAAAGCATATTGCTACTATCTGCTGATATTAACCCAGGACAACTTAATTTTTGTCAACAATGTTCTCTATAACTAGGCTGGGGCTCTGAAATGACTTGCCAAAGGCCATACCCACATGGATGGCAGCTTGAATGTAATCCAATCACATCACCCGCAACTTCTCACAAGAAATGAGTTTGGCATTCAAGCTACCATGTCAAGCAGGACCCCATTGTTTAAAATAGAATATGATCATATTTCATGTGTTTTGATCATCATTCTACCCTTTACAGACCGACAAGCCTTTCTGGGTTGTCTTGATCTGTTATGAGTGACATCTTCACTATAAATGTACATATATGAGTTTTAGACCTGTAAGCTTTTATTCCAATGATAAAACAAAGTTTTGCAGATTGTACAGCTATATATTAAAATGCCTTTCCATCTATTATATGAAAGAATTGTTCTATGCCATACAAAAACATACTTAAGGGATTATTTCTAAACTATTATAATTAAATTTAAATACATACACATTTACAATGATGTTGCATTAATCCCTTTATATGAATATTTGACTGTCATAATGATATCAGTCCTCTTGTTATTTGAGTAACATATAATAAATAGTTTGTTTTTCTCTCTTTCCCTTGCTATCATCTGTCATGACTTTCATATGATTTATATATAAATGTGGTTATTGTGATATTCTTTGTGCAAAGCACCATTTCCACTTCTAACAAAGTCTATTTGTTAATCTATGACATTGCTATATATATTCATTAAGTATCTTTGAAATATATTCTCCTTTTGGATCAGTACTAGTCTTTGTTTTGATTTTCTAATCATTTCAGAGATGATTTATTCTAAAACTCGCATCAAACACTAAACTAATATTTTGAATCAAACCATGAATGGTACATGAACTTTTTCAGTAGATCAGCAGTTTTAACAAAAGTAAGACAGTGCTTTACTGAGCTTAGAACAAGTATAATCAAAATAGGAACAAGAGCTCTGCAGAGTGGCGCATATACACCCGAGAGGGGCTTGTTTGTAAAATTTGCCATTTTTTCAATTCAAGGGCAGATAATTCAAAAACGAAACGGGTTATCTGAATTCCGTAAGTGATGTGCACAAATAGACACAATGGAGAATCATTGTGGCAAGTTTGATTAAATTCCAATCAAAACTGTAGAAGTTGCGCACACAAGAAATTGCTAACGGACAGACTGACGGACAGACAGACAACCGGGGCCATAACAATATGAACCTTCAGGCGTATAAAAATATAAATATTTGCTCTATTTGTCACAATAATCTTACCATTGTGCATAATTTTTCACCCTACAGGTCATTAATTTTTTGATGAGTTTTCTTCTCAATACTGAGGTTGATGTGAAATACAAAATTTGTGTAAGTTAGTGTGAACACATTTCGAAATTTAAAGAACATACTGCAATAAATATATATGAGATGTTAATCTACAAATCTCATTTAACTTGATTTTATACGTGATGAACCATTTGCTAAGCTCTGCACTGCCTTCAGAAAAATTATGCAGAATGGAATAGTAATGTGAGTAAAAAGGTACAGTTGAATTAATGTAAAGTAGCAAGTTCATGTGTAACAGAAAGTAACAAATAGGAATCAATTCTATTAATTAAACAGTGACATAATTTCCGACAAACAATAGTATTTCCTCAGTGTAAATCTAAAAAATTTAACTTAGTCCAAATTCAAAAATGTTGCAGATGACAATTTAAAATGAATGAATCTTACATGTTTGGTCATCTTATGTAGAAAACATTGTGGGAAATGAAGAATTTGGTTTTCACAAGCAATTTCTTCATTTTCCACATGGTTTTCCATGGACATAATCTTCTGGGGAGTCAAAAGGAATCACTGTATGGTAATGGGTTAAAGGTGTAAAATGATCAGTCAACATGTGACTGCAGGCTGATCGTTATGTTAATCTTCTGCCACACAGTTCAGCATATGACAAGGCTTACAGTAGAAATTTCTCTCTTTCTTATTAGATGCTGAAATATGTGTTGAACATGAAGGAAAAAAAATAAGAAAAGAATGTTATATCGCTTGATCATAATTATGTGACCCGCCAAGCTTAACAGTACCTTATGGAAAGTGTGAAAAATATCAAACCTAGCCAGTCTGTGCAAACTAACTAGGATCAATTTTTTTCATTCTAAGGCAATTTCTTGGATATATATATATATTTCGTTTCCTTGTTTGTTTTACATGTTCAATAAAATTCCAAATATGACATCTGGTTGATATCTGCTGAATCTCATGTATCTCAAGATTTGGTTAAATGGAAAAACCAGAAGGTCCCTTTCAGTGTGACAGGTCACATATCTTTGTGTCCACCTTTCTGCACCTATAGTGGCCACCCATACCTATATGAACCACCAGCTTTGTCTGCTGAAATAGCAGACAAAGCAAAAAACAATGACGGGTGAGATTTCAAACTGACCTCTTTCATTCAAAATAATATGTAAACTTGTCATTAGCTTCACACAACTCAATATTAATGAAATTTTTTTTTAAACTTTATGAAAGATTGACACTGTGATTTGGCACAGCAGAATACACCATCGAATGATCAGACCAGACACATTCTATGACATCAGTGAGAATCAGTGGTATATTACTGTAAATATGATCAATTAAGGAGCCAGAATAATGGGTTGTTTTTGACACTTGTTGACTGCAGTTGAAGAAATCCTGCATAAACCTCTGGATAGTTGTATTCATATCCAATAAATCAATGTTGATATCACCTTGAATAATGAGGTGCTTCCCTTTGAAATGCTTTAAATTTTCAGTTAGAAATTTCTTCAGGTCAGTCACCGAAGATTTAGGAGAGTTGTACAATGTTGCAATGACTATTTCTTTATCTTGCACCAAGAGTTCTACAACAATCATTTCTATGTTTTTCTTTACCACAGAAAAGCTATGAGAAATATGAATGTTGTCCCGCACATAAACGATAATTCCTCTGTGAGGACGAGCATTGCTTACTTGTTTCCCATCTGCTCTAACAATTTGATATCCAGTTCTCTGCACTAAATCGATGGAATCATCTGCAGTTAACCATGTTTCTAATAAGCATAAACAATCTGCAGCTTTGACATTAGGATCTGAAAACAATTCATCCTTATGGCTTCTGTAAGACTGCATATTGTTGAAAAGGCATGTGAAATGAGTGTCACTAGTCATGTAAACTGGAGTGTAACATAGTTTCAATTTCTGTGATTCTCTTAAACGTATCATTTCTTCTTGAACTTTTGTTGACACAGAAATCTTGCTTTCATTCAAGTTTAGAATGTAAAGGCCTTTCAGGGATCTTGATCTACTTATTGCGACATAATGGGCATGGGAAAATACACGTTTTCCATCCATATCTATTACAACCTGACTCAACGTGTCTCCTTGAGATTTATGTACAGTTTTTGCTGTTGACTGGCGCAGAGGGATTTGTATTCTCACAAAAGTTTTTCTCAAATACACAAAGTTCCTCTTTGAATCAAAGATAGGTGTCCATAATGGATTAATAGCACTATGATACAAATGTCTGTACTTTGAACGCCATGATGTTCCGATTTTATCATCATTGAAAGAAACCCACACAATACTTGGTCTAGTAGTATTTTTCTGTCTGTATTCAATTTTATTTATCATACAAGAAGACCCATTTACTAATCCATCATCTACATCAAGGTTAAGACATAGGTCATAAATCATTCCAATAGCTATTCCTACCATCTGACTAAGCCCTGCAGTGTGTGTGGAATCATGTGGCAACTTTGATATTAGTTGTTGTTTAACTGTCACATTGTCATCTCCTAATACATGATCAAGAGCAGGAATGTTTACTTTTTCATTAGTATTATTAAGAAAGCTCCTGACATTGAAATTGTTCACTTTCTCATTGGTATTGAATAAATGTGTTGTATTTTGTGGATAGTCTGTACTAGCAGTATCAGTCAATCTCTTTTTTAGATTTTCAATGTCAACTTGTGTATGATTTCCTTCTCGTAATCTGTTCAAAAGTTCAGCAAATTGCTTGTCTTCCTTTTGCCTCATGATCTCATCCAATTCATGCATTACAATAAAATCCTGCCATAAGTTTGTAGCTAAAGGTCCAAAATTTGTTTTCAAATTCTCAAATATCCAACCATCCATCACTGGTTTCAACTGGAAAAGGTCTCCAATGAATATCATATGCAAGCCACCAAATGGAACATTACTGCCCTTTATTTGTTTTAATCTTTCATTTATGAGTTTAAGCATGTTATTTCCAACCATGGACACTTCATCAATCATAACAACAGACAAGTCTTTATATTTTGTTCGAAGGGTGTTTAAAGTGTCACTATTAAGTGGAGTACAATCATAACCCTGGCTTGCTGGAATGCGGAAAGCTGAATGTAATGTTACCCCATTTATATGAAAAGCAGCTTTACCTGTTGGTGCACAGAGAAGAACTCTACAGTTCTCAGGATTATCACCAGGATTAGATGTCAAGTAACGCTGCAAAGCTTCAAACAATGCACTTACAAGAACAGATTTTCCAACGCCTGCACCACCAGTTAAAAAAACTTTCAACTTTTGTTCATCACGCTTAACAGATTGGAAAACATGAATAAAAAATTCTCTCTGTTTCGTATTCAATGATTTTATCAATTGCCTGTAATCTATGTCTGACATTGTTTTCCTGCGTACATTAATATCTACAGAAGCAACACTTAAACCAACATCTCCAGCAATATCACCTTGTCTCTGATTTTCAGGTCTATCAGGATCAAAGAATATGAAACTTTCACTTTCTTTTGCACCAATATTTGAGTCATCCTGCTCAGACTGCTCTGTGCCTGGGGCAACATCATCAAAATCTTCCTCATTGTGAGCACGCTCCATTGCATCATCTAGTTCATCAGCATTCTTTTCATACTGCAAAGCTTTGTGCTCTATGAAATTTTTAATGGATCTGTACCTTGATAGGTAAGAGTCATGACCTTGTTTCAAATCAATACTTTCATCTCTCCATGAAGTAAATAGAAGCAATCTTTCTCTACAGAACTGTTCGATGTCAATTTTTTTCGAAAATCTTACATATCTTATGACTTTTCTTTGTTTCCTTTCACTTATAACAATTCCATTTTTGAGAACAATTCGACCCCCAGGAATAGAATATTGTCTATCCTCACTTGAATTATAGTCATTTGTGTCTGAGTCAAGCACCTCATCCTCGTTACAATATGTATCCATGTTTTCATTGTTTTCACCTTCATTGGTTTCTTCATTTAATGTTTCAGAAATGTTTTCACCTGAATTTCTTGCAGTGCCTTTGTCAGTGTTGTATTTGATATCAAGCTGGGACACATAGTCTGCTAAACACCAATTTTCAAGTTGTTTTGGTCTTTTAGAATATCTTTTAATGGTATTATCTGCTTCAATATCTGTAGAATTTGAAGATAATTTTTCAAGAGATTCCTTAGACTTAAGTAGGAATGTTCTCTCTTCAGGCAAAGAAGTGTTAATGAAAACAACATCCCTTGAGGCTTTTGTCAATGGCTGTTGTAAAAGTAAGTAGCAGGCTTCCTGGGCACTAACCTCAACACTATTCAAGAATTTATTTCCAATATGTCTAACCTGTTGTCGGAGATCCATATTTCCTCTTCTAGCTTCTTTACATGCCTCATTCATAAGAATACTCATTCCTCTCTGTGCTTTACTAATATATGAAACTATATATACAGCACATGCATATGGATCCAATACAAATTGTAAGTCATGGTTTGCACCCCAAGCGTTTAGAATAGGTTTCATGTATGCATTAATTCTAACCTCACTTAATTTTCTTTTCAGAAAAACCTTTGGACCACTCAATGAGCTTTGGACTGCTTTGATGTAATCATCCTTGCTTACTTTGATCTCAGTAAGGAAATCATCTACCGTAATATTTGTATCCTTCAACTCATCCAATTTCTTTTGTATTTTGACAAATAAATCTTTGTAATTTTGCTTTTCTTTACAGTCATTTAACGGTTCCAATATAGTTGTGCTTTTCATTGGAGGAATGGGAAAACCAAATCTACAAATAGATTTCTGTTTCTTTCTACAAGACTTGGAATGTTTATGTATCTGTAGTTCTACAAGTTGTTGATCTGGATTTTTCTCACAAGATACATACTTATCTATGAAGGATGTTACTTCATCTAATGAACTTTCATGATATCTAGGAGCCTTTTCAATCCATATTAACATGTGGATGTGAGGTGAACCTCTTTGTTGGAATTCAACACGATAAAAGTAATCTATTATTTTTCCTAATGGGTCATGGGGACTTTTAAGTACAGTGTTTATGAATTCTTGTACTCGGTTGTCAAAATACCTTACACATGTAACTGGATCTTTTTGCACAAGTTTTGTTTTATCAATCCAAGTCAAGTTATCCAATTCTTCCACAGACATTGTTTTTCCATCATTTATCTGAGAGAGCATATTTAGTAGATCATGCCATCTGGTATCTGCCGACGAAAGAGATGTAAACCAAGTAGGTAATCCTAGTTGTCTAATCATTGCAAAAACATCTTTTTTACGGGCTTCAAAATATGGTGGTGAATTCCTTAAACTTCTGAAAATATAAAATCCCTCATCCAATCTCACAACACCTTTAAGATGATTTGTATCAAGCATTTGTGAGGCAGTAAATGTTTTACCTTCTGTTTTACATCTACGCAAAGCAAGATGGACTTTATCAGAAATTTGTTTCAGTTGAACTTTCTTTAACTTAAAGAAGATATTGGGAATATTTGATGCTACTCTGCGATCAATATGCCTCAGTTCTAGCTTGCATGTATCACTATAGTGAATGTGAACATGTTTTTTATCATTTGGACTTCTTCTCTGTCCACAGAAAATTGTAGGAAAAGACAAATATTCTGCATCAGGATCTTGATAAAGGCTGAGTGGTGTTTGACCCTCACCTGGAGCAAAAGTATAAGCATTGTCTTTATTTGGGTCTGCAGCATCCAGCATAGTGTCACTATTACCAATAACCTTTTCTGTCTCGTCAACTTCACTAAAGTGATCAGAGTCATAATTCACATCATCATTACAATCTAATTCTTCACTTACGCTTTCACCTGTCATTCCAAAGAACTCTTTTACTGTATCACTACAATCTGAAGTAATTGATTGCATCCAGTCATCATCTACTTTAACACCAGATTCTTTATACAGTACACTATGGTTCACTAACCAATGAAGAGCACTTAAAACATGCAGAGGTCTAATATTTTCTGTGAAATCACATTTATTATATGAAAGTTTCTTCTTAAGTTTAACAGGTATTGTATAGTGACTATCTAATGTTCTTGGTAAACTGTGTATAACAGGCTGAATGTCTACTGGGACATTGACAACATTCCCTTTGATGGACAACTGACCTCCTCTTGGTAATTCTCTAATCTGCATAAATGGGATTCTCAAAGAAACTAATCTTTCCTCTAGCTGATGTAAATTCAGTTCCTTTGGCAGTACAGGAAATGCATTTTGATTGAAAACAGACATTGGAGGGACTTTGTTAAGTTTAATTTTTTCATAGCATGTTTTACACAGCCATTCACAATCATCAACAGAGATGTAATTTGTAGAAAATTTTTTAACTGCATCAGAAGAGCATTTAGAATTTAGTTTGTTGAATAACACAACAGAATGTTTAAACCATGTTTGGTTACAGCATGAACAAACATAAACAGGGCCTTTTGAAACATTCTTCTTAAATTTTTCAATGCAGTCGTCTAAGCTGGAACCATATCGCTTTGAACTTTTGTAGCTCTTTTCCTTAATTTTATAATCTAAATTAGACCTTAGACTCTGGCGCTTAGTCTTATTTCTTTCATTTTCTACGATCATATTGAATCTTGATGAACGTTTATTCTGTTTTTTCATCCTTTCTGAATCTTTATACAATTTACTAGAGCGGCACTTGTGCATTGATTTAAGAGTTAACATTCTTTCTTTCTTCTTTCTTTCCTCATTTTGTCTAACTTTTTGCATAGAACCCTTTGTCATTGACCTTTCTTTGACTTGCCTTTCTGGATTTTCTCTTGCTTTTTTCTTTGAAATATTTGTCATTGTCCGTTCCTTGACTTGCCTTTCAGGATTTTTTCTTGCTTTTTTCATTGAAGTATTAGTCATAGTCCGTTCCTTGACTTGCCTCTCTGAATCTTGTCTTGCCTTTTTCTTTGAAATACTAGTCATAGTCCGTTCCTTGACTTGCCTTTCTGGATTTTGTCTTGCTTTTTTCATTGAAATACTAGTCATAGTCTGTTCCTTGACTTGCCTTTCTGGATTTTTTCTTGCCTTTCTCTTTGAAATACTAGCCACTAATCTTTCCTTAGATTGTCTTTCAGGATCCTGCCTAATTTTCCTCATATAACTTTTCATATATTCATTTCTTTTTAATCTTTTACGTTCGTGTACAATTTCATAATCTGACCTAACTTCTTGTTTGCGCTTTTGTCTCTCTGCTTGATCCTTGAAATATATGTCAATCAAAGATAATTTCTCAGGTGGACAATTTGTAAATTCAATTTCATTTTTCTTGGATTCAGATTCATGGATTTTTTCTCCTATAACAAATCTAATTGGCATCATGTCAAATTGTTCATTTAGATCGATGTTCATACTTTGATACATTGCATACATGAACATTACCAAATCATCTATTGAAAGAAAAGAAGCTAATAATGATCTTCCATCATCATCTACCAATCCATCAACACCATGTGAATGAGAATCAAATAAACAATATCTACCATCCTGCCTGAAAATTGCAGAACAAACTGAACCAATGATAAATAAAAGATAAGAAGTTGTGTGAAATGCTTCCTTCAAACAACTGTGAAGTGATGACATATGAGTGTTGATAGAACTTTGAATAAATACACCAGATAAAATATCTCCTCTCACAATAGAAACATGTCTATCAAATGCAGTTACAGAACCTGGGATCTCTTCCAAATTCAAAAGCAAGCTTTGAAAGTCATTCCTCGCTTTCAGTCCAATCACTATTTCTCTATGTAATCTATCTCCTTCTATTAGAATTTCATCTAGATTTTGTGAAGATGGCAGATGTCTAAGCTCTGTGTATATCATCGAGCATAAGGCATTGGCTGTACATTGTAGATTTCGAGAGGATGGGTCAAACATTTGATTACCTTGATGAAAAGTTCCGAAAATCATTGTGTTGGATTCTGTATCTTCAGCAACAACTTCAGTAGCAAGAACAGTATTACCATCAGCACTAGCATCAATAACAGTGTCAGTAAGTATATCATCAGCAGTTTTAGGTAACATATCATGAACAGTATCAAGAACAGTATCAAGAACAGTATCAAGAACAGTATCAAGAACAGTTTCAGAACAAATTCCAGACACAGATGGTTTTTGTGGGTGGGCAAGTCCCCCATCTGATATTCCAAAGACGCCCTCCATAGACACAGATGGTTTTTGTGGGTGGGCAAGTCCCCCATCTGATATTCCAAAGACGCCCTCCATAGACACAGATGGCCTTACATCTGTTTCATCCAAAACAGATGAAGGTAAAGGGTGGGATAGGCCCCCATCTGATAGTTCAAAGACACCCGTTAAATCAGCTGTGGTTTTCGTGAGTACATCTCTTCTGGCTCTACTCATTCGCCAATTCTTCTTGCGAGGCATTTTCCTTCTGCAAATAGAAAATATAAACTAAAATGGCAAATTTTCCAGACATTCAAAGACAACTTTTGACATTGTCTGATGACCAGGACCCTGTTTTACAAATTAATTGAAATGTTCATAAAATCATAAGAAAAACAGGGCCCTGGACCATAAAAGCTGCTACATGTGTATGAAGTGTAAATTTGCAAGCATGTATCGTTTTGACCTTGATAAGTCACTTTTACCTTGTCATATAACAATGTTATTAAGGGATTCATACCAATGAATTATGAACTGTTTTAATATCAAATTTGAGCACTACATCTTAATTTCTAACTTACAAGGAAAAAACAGACAAACTAATGGACAGACCAGATTTTATATTGATCCCTTTCTGATCTTTAGGTGCAGATAGTGTAAAAATTCAAGAGATAGTAATAAAAAGCCAGTTCTTACATTAAACGGATAAATCAATGGTAAATCCAAGTCCCTTTTTCCTCTGTATCTCTTTTCTTTAACTTCGTCACACTGTACTCTATATCTTTCAGCAATCAACACAAAGTGATCTATATTAAGGTACACAACCTTAAGTCACATAGGGTAGAATTTACGTTCACAATAATTCCAATATAGACTCCAATTCACTGTCACAATGAACTCACAGCTACATAAGAATCACAAAACTGTATTTAGAATTAAATCAGTGTTACACAAAAATCATAAAAAAATGTTCACTATTAAAGTGTTCACAATTCACTGTTCCACACAAGAATCATAAAAATGTGTATAACATTTCCAATTTTGGAAATAATAATAAAAAGTTCACAAATGTTCCAAGTGATATTAAGTCTTTTTGTAATATTGATAAATTTGTCTGAAATAAATAAGAACAGTTGTTGAAATCATGATTGATAGAATAGTTGAGTGACAAAATGTAAGTTTCTTGAAAGATGTGTTTGTGAAACATGAATGCCCGAAATGGCTATTTTTCTAAAATGTTAAGTTTTTTTTAATTAAGGGTTGATAAGGGTTACATGGAACATATAGATATCATTGAAAGGAAGTTAGATACCAAATTTCAGCTTTGTTTGTCAAACACTTTTGGAGAAAATGCAAAATGTTAAGTTTTCTGACAGACAGACAGGAGTAAAACAATAGAAATCATGTTATTTTGCTAACCTATGTAAAAGATCTGGAAGTAATTGCGATTAGCAATTCTAAATTATTCACTGTGTGTTTAGTTTTGAGATTTAAATCTAAATTTGTTCAAAACGTTATAATAATTTAAATATTGGCATGACACTGTACATTACTAAAGACTAGAAAATCAAATTCAGTTTATTGTTGAAATATCATTTCCAAAACTTAAATAAATGTGTATCTCTGTTAAATTGATAGAAAATAATTTCCACTTTCTATGAAAGTGGTAAACTATTTTTTTGTGATAAACAAGGCGGTTATCCCAAAAAGAGGCCCTCTTCATAACTGGTGATAATCATGTATGCAATTCAAAGAAAGCAAATAACAACTGTCTTTGAAATACACAATCCTACATACTCAAAAGATTCCTGCAGCATGTTTTGGTCACCAGCACACTTACCTGGTATAGGTTAACGTCTGCAATAGCCCCTAAAGAACAAAGTCTATCTAAACTTTTGATTTAAATAGAATTTAACAAAGTATGGGTTACAAATTATCAATCATTCTTCATAATAATCATAAACTGTTGTTTTTTTTTGTCTTCATTAACACAAACACTTGTCACGGGTCAAGAGGGTCTGAAATGAGAAAAAGAGTATATCACATTTTGGCATCAAACTTAACCATTTTCCAAACTCTTCCAATTTGAAAGGTGTTGCAGACCGCAATATCAAGTGCATGGAATTTTAAATTTTTTGGTGTTTTTTTGTTCAGAAAATATTGTGGAAAATGAAAAAAATTGCTTATCACAAGCAATTTCTTCATTTTCCACAATGTTTTCAAAAGCCTTTATCTTGCAGGGTGTTGAAAGGCGTCACTGTGTGGTAATGGGTTAAACAGTGGACTCTTAATAATTATATAATTCTGTTATAAGACATTCATTGCAAATTAGCAATTTCCTGTCTGCAAAAACTTAAAATTTTGAGAACAATATACTCCCTTTTTAGCTTTTTTCTGTTAATTGCAATAATTATCTCGACAAATAGACATTGCAGTTAAAAAGAATCCACTGTTTAGTGCATTTTCTCTTTTCTCAAACGATAAAAATTCAGACTGTCAAGATTTGACAGCTACTGCAGGTGATGAATTGGGTTAAAAAACTATATGGAATTTGTGAACATTACAGAACAGAAAATACTGAAGGAAAAGGAGCAAGTGCTAATAATCAGCATTTTGTTTTTTCTTTCAAAGTTTTCTGACACTACATTCCTTCAGAGACATGAAAACATGGTCTTGTTAGGGAAAGGGTTAATGAACGTTGAATTGATTTTCATGTGACTAAAATTCAACACAAAAGTTCAAAGAAGGGTGTCTCAAATAAAAAATGGTCTTGGAGATGTTTTGAAAATTCAAAGTAAAAATAAAAAAATTGCAAAAAATCACCTAAGGAACATTCTGGCAAAGTACACCCATAATATGTCCAGTGATTACAGAAGCGGCAATCAATGAAAAATTGTCTAATGATTTCTGATAAGCCCCATCCTGCCATGCACCCATTTTTGGACAAAAAACAGTTTTTTTCTAACATTTGACCGCTTGACCTAGTTTTCAACCCCAGTGACCCAATTTCAATCCTTCAATGATTTCATCAAAACAATCACTCTGACCTCTTTTCAGATTGACTGGGCAGAAAATATGACCTCTGAAGGGCATACAAGGTTTTTCTAAGATTTGACCTAATAAAGATTTATGTTTAAAGAACTTTTTCATGGTTTGTCATATTCTGATAAGCCCTACCCTGCCGCACCCAAATTTATAGACCAATTAAAATTTTACTAACAAAGTATTATTGAATAACAAAGTATGGTCGAAAGTAACAAAGTATGGTTGATTTTAAGAATTTCTCGTGATTTCTCCCATTCTGATAAGCCACGCCCTGCAATGCCCACATTTATGGACCAATCAAAATTTCATGAACAAGTTAAGTATAGGGTCACTTAAGGTGCATTTCTACCAAGTTTAATTGAAATTGGCCCAATCATTGATTTTTAAAGAATTATTTTGTGATTTTTCTAAGTCAGATAAGCCCGGCCCTGCCACACTCAAATTTATGGACTAATAAAAATTTCACGAACAAGTTAAGTAAAGACTCACCCGATGTACATTTCTGCCAATTTTGGTCAAAATTGGCCGAATGGTAGATTTTTAAAGAATTATATTGTGATTTCTCTAAGTCTGATAAGCCCAGCCTGGCCACGCCCACATTTATGGAGCAATCAAAGTTCTTTAAACAATTTAAGTATAGGGTCACCTAAGGAACATTCCTTCAAAGTTTGGTCAAAATTGACCAACTGGTTTGAGAGGAGAAGATTTTCAAAGAATTATTTTGTGATTTCTCGAAATTTGATAAGCCCCACCCTGCCACACCCACATTTATAGACCAATCAAAATTTCGCTGACAAGTTAAGTAAAGAGTCACCCAAGGTACATTTCTGCCAAGTTTGGTCAAAGTTGGCCAAATGGTTGATTTTTAAAGAATTATTTTGTGATTTCTCTAAGTCTGATAAGCCCCTCCCTGCCACGCCCACATTTATGGACCAATCAAAATTCTTTGAACAATCTAAGTAAAGGGTCACCCGATGTACATTTCTGCCAAGTTTGGTCAAAATTGGCCGAATGGTTGATTTTTAAAGAATTATTTTGTGATTTCTCTAAGTCTGATAAGCCCCGCCCTGCCACGCCCACATTTATGGACCAATCAAAGTTCTTTAAACAATTTTAGTATAGGGTCACCTAAGGAACATTCCTTCAAAGTTTGGTCAAAATTGACCAACTGGTTTGAGAGGAGAAGATTTTCAAAGAATTATTTTGTGATTTCTCAAAATTTGATAAGCTCCGCCCTGCCACGCCCACATTTATAGGCCAATCAAAATTTCACTGACAAGTTAAGTAAAGAGTCACCCAAGGTACATTTCTGCCAAGTTTGGTCAAAGTTGGCCAAATGATTGATTTTTAAAGAATTATTTTGTGATTTCTCTAAGTCTGATAAGCCCCGCCCTGCCACGCCCACATTTATGGACCAATCAAAATTCTTTGAACAATTTAAGTAAAGGGTCACCCAAGGAACATTCCTGCAAAGTTTGGTCAAAATTGGCCCACTGGTTTGAGAGGAGAAGATTTTTAAAGAAAAAGTTAACGGACGCACGGACGCACGGACGCACGCACGACGGACACACCGCCATGACAATAGCTCGCTGGCCTTCGGCCAGTGGAGCTAAAAACAACAATTTTTTTATTTAAAAGTTTCCAAAATAGTTAGAAAAATGAAACAAAATGAGATTAATACAATGAAAGTGTCCGATTCTTTGGAGAATGGTATTTTTTATATACCAAACTAAGTTTCTAAAAGTATTTCAGTATAGAATTTTGTGTTTACAGGGAAATCTAATACACAGTGGCAGTGGGTGGGTGGGGTAACATTGAACTTAAATCCTGTTGCTGTTTAACAACAATGCGAAAACCTAAGCCTGCCATTTTAACAAATTTGACTAATTTTTATCGATCATACCAACATCTTAAGGATTTTTTAATCACATTAAAAATACAGCATATGTAGCAAAACAGTGTTTTTGGTGATTTTGGCCCAAAATTTGGCATTAATTAGCTCTCTTATTCACGTGGAAATGTATGTTGATTTTTCCAGCAAAAAACCCTCTTTGTATCACCTCTAACATATCCAAAAGCAAAACAAATTCATTGGGGAATTTTTTTGAAACTCGAAAAAAAGTTGCAAAATTTTGCCAGAAATGAGTGCAAAAACTACGATTTTTCAACTTTTTCCATTATTTTTTCTAGGAAAGAATTTGAAAAAAAATCTTTCAATCATATCATCGCTTTTGTGAATATGTTATGTCTCTAAATTGATATAACATTTGAAAATATCCATTCAGAATAACTTGCTACATGACTTTTTAATCATACAGGTAATTTTGCGAAAATTGACCATTACTAGTCAAGGGCAGATAACTCTGACACGAAAACAGACGAAGAAACCTACCCTGATTTTTTGATATTTTGTTCAAGAAATGTTATTTCACAACATATGTGAAAATAAAAAAAATTCATTGGGCGGTTAAAAAGTACCCCCCGAGTCCAAACTTACCTTAAGAGGAATTCTCTGTAAGGACCAGAAAATTTACATAGGGGTCCGGCACGGCATCTCATGGATTTTTCTTAAATTTTGCATGCGAACCCATTTTGACCCCCTCATGCATAATTGATATTAAGGTTTTGAAAATTGTGCATGGTTGCCATGGAAACGAGGAAAATTCATTTTTGGCATATTTTTCTCACTTTTGGGGTAAAAATAGGACATTTTTGAGCTTACAATACATCAAGTATAACCACAAGACTTTTATTTCGGTACAAATGTATGAAACGTCTGTTATTCGAAGTTTGTTCGCTGCTAATCTGATATCTGTACATCTTTCATAGAACTCACATGCGTCATCAGAAAATGACCCATTTTGCATAATTTGAAAAAAAGGTCAAAATTGGCAATTTTTAGAGAAATATTCCAAATGAGTCAACACTTTTTGCAACTAATCCACTACTAGAGTTGAAAGATGTATGTTAGTAGAATTGATACATGCAAAAATTTGAGTGGGCAAAAATATTTCAATTGATGAAAAATGTAGGGAAAATTGGCACCGTGCCAAAAAAGGACAAAAATCAAAATCCTCTCCCCCAGAGCATACATTTTAGCCTTTTTAATGATTTCATTATCAAAACACCTTAGAATTACTGCAAACACCCTAAGGAAACTTAAAATTTATCTTTTTATCCTTAAAATAATCATTTGTTGGAAAATTCCATAAGTTTTACCATGAAAAGTTGCATTTGTATGCATTTTCTACCGTTCAAATCAGCGTTTTCCAAATGGTTTTTATCAAAAAACAACATAAACTTGCAGATATTTCTTACTAAATCCAAATGAAATACTAATACAAATTAGTTAAAGGCAAAACTTACATGGAGTTGTGGTGATTTAATTTGATGCAAGGCTAAAAAAGTGGGTGGGGTAAGTAAGTACAGAACAAGAGTGCCATCGTCACAATATACGCCGCCACTTATAAAACTTGAGACAAAAAAATGACATTGACAAGGATTTATAAATATTCACTGAAAAACCTTTAAAAAATTGTGTTCACAAAAAGGTTTTTATAAATATCCAGTGAAAAACCTGGAAGGAATTTCTATCACGAGGCTGAAATATCATTAAGCCCCAGAGACTAAGATTGAAGGGGGCATAATTCTGGCAAAAATCAATGAACCATGAAATCCTTCCTTCATGCACATCTACCAATTGAGGTGATAACATCCACCAAGTTTCATTAAGATCCAGCCAGAAACTTAGGAGGAGTTGTGTTGACAAGCCTGCAATTTCAATAAGCCCCAGAGACTAAGTTTTTAAGGGGCATAACTCAGGCAAAAATCGACGAACCATAAAATCCTTCCTTCATGCACATCTACCAATTGAGGTGATAACATTGACCAAGTTTCATTAAGATCCAGTCAGAAACTTAGGAGGAGTTGTGTTGACAAGCCTGCAATTTCAATAAGCCCCAGAGACTAAGTTTTTAAGGGGCGTAACTCAGGCAAAAATCGACGAACCATAAAATCCTTCCTTCATGCACATCTACCAATTGAGGTGATAACATTGACCAAGTTTCAAGAAGATCCAGCCAGAAACTTAGGAGGAGTTGCGTTGACAAGCCTGCAATTTCAATAAGCTCCAGAGACTAAGTTTTTAAGGGGCGTAACTCAGGCAAAAATCGACGAACCATAAAATCCTTCCTTCATGCACATCTACCAATTGAGGTGATAACATTGACCAAGTTTCAAGAAGATCCAGCCAGAAACTTAGGAGGAGTTGCGTTGACAAGGCTGCAATTTCAATAAGCCCCAGAGACTAAGTTTTTAAGGGGCATAACTCAGGCAAAAATCAACGAACCATAAAATCCTTCCTTCATGCACATCTACCAATTGAGGTGATAACATTGACCAAGTTTCAAGAAGATCCAGCCAGAAACTTAGGAGGAGTTGCGTTGACAAGGCTGCAATTTCAATAAGCCCCAGAGACTAAGTTTTTAAGGGGCGTAACTCAGGCAAAAATCGACGAACCATAAAATCCTTCCTTCATGCACATCTACCAATTGAGGTGATAACATTGACCAAGTTTCAATAAGATCCAGCCAGGAACTTAGGAGGAGTTGCGTTGACAAGAAAAGTGGACGTACGTACGGACGGATGGACGGATGGACGGATGGACGGACGGACGGATGGACGGACGGACAGACGGAGAAGATGACGCCAATATACGTCCGCCTCCGGCGGCGTATAAAAATGGTACCTTTTCTCTTTTTCTTTTTTTCATGTAGATTGATAAGAGAAAGTATTTTATGGCATAAACTGTTAAAACATTGTAAAATTGAATGATAAATATGTAAATATTAGACAATTTAGAGCCAAAAAATAAAAGAAATGCCCCAAAATGGCTCATGAAAGTACAAAATAGCTAATCTTAGACATAAACGTTGAAAGTGAAAGTTACCGGGTAACATATAACATATTTAGGTATCACTGATGAAAATACGAGTCAGATGTCCTGTAAAACAGGAAATACAGGCAGACAGGCGCACACATACACTAGGATGGACAGGCCCATGATAGACACACCGCCATGACAAAAGCTCACTGGTCTGACAGTCAGTGGAGCTAACAAAACAAATCTCCTGGACACAGCTTATGGCTCCTTCTATATTGTTTAACTATACATATACATTTCATTCTTTTTTTAACCCTTTCCCAAACAAGACCTGGTTTTGATGTCCCTAAAAGAAAAGGCTTGGGAAAACATTGAAACAAAAGAAGAAACTGCTGATAACCAGCAGTTTCTCCTTTTGTCTCAATATTTTCTATGCCTTATTTTACACAAATCCTATCTTTAATAACTTCCATTTTGTCATCTGTGGCAGGTTTCGATGTGAATCACTCTAAAGTTTTGCAGTTTGGGAAAGGGTTTTAAAAAAAGCCTTTGAAAGCATTGGGGAAAAGAAGGTTACAAGCATTTCCTACTTCTTTCTCAGTGTTTCATATCATGATAAGCATGGTATTTTTCTGAAACCTTTTCCCAAACATGATCTGGTTTAGACATTCACTTATACATAAAACTAATGCTTGGAAAAACAGGAAGAAATGATGATGACCATCATTTTCTCACTTTCTCGCAATATTTATGGTTTCAATGTACACAAATTGTATTCTTTTAAATCTTTTTACAGCAAAACTTAATTAAACATAATTGATATATAATACAAGTCAAAATTCTGGACTTTGTTTGAGAAGAGAGTAAATAAATACAATAGCCTGCTGCCATGTTTTAGTTTTATAAATCATTATACTGTACATTGTTCTTGTTGATATTTAATAGAAGACACATAACATTAAATAAATGTTTTTGGTGAGCAACTAATAGTTGTTTATTAATAAACAGCTTTTCATTTCATTTTTTGTTTAAAATCATCCATTACAAGTTCATTTATTTGAGGATGATAAAAACTAAAGATAAATGTTAAATTCACAATCAGCATATCAGTCATTCTTCAAACCATTGTCTGGTCATCTACATCTCTGAAAATGGACTGTGTTTTCTAAATTTCTGTGAGGATATTTATTCTTTTCCAGCCAAATCTGAAATGTAAGAACTAAAAACTTTAATGCATTACCAAACAGCAAAATTTAGAATCCTCCAAATTCAAAGATGTTGCAGACGACAATTTAAACTGAATGAAATTTTACATTTTTTGGTCTTTTTCTATAGAAAATTTTGTGGGAAATGAAGAAATTGCTTGTCACAAGCAATTTCTTCATTTTCCACATTGTTTTCCAAAGCCATTATCTTGTAGGGAGCCAAAAAGAGTCACTGTGTGGTAATGGGTTTAGGTAAGAAGGGCCTAATTAGCACCAAAAAGCCAGCAGCAAAATTTGTAAGTGCTAGTAATTCCTAAACTGTGTTACATTTCCATTCCAAATACAAACATACGCATTTTGTACGGTTTAGAATTTTGAATTAATGCATATTTATGGAAATATTTGACAAAAATGTTCAAAATTACCTCCCTTGCATATGAAAATAGAGGAAAATGATATTTGTAAATCATTTTCTTCTTGAAGCATAATCCTGAAATCCGGCACGGTGAATCAACTTATGTGAAGTGTATTTACAAGTGTGTGTAATTTGATACACTAGCAATTTTACCCGTCTCGAAATTTGACCTTTGACCTCGATGACCTTTGACCTCGATGACCTTGACCTATCCGGGGCTGCCCTCCACCTAATCCCGTCCCGTAACCCGTAAGCAATCCCGTCCCGTAACCCGTAAAAACGATACCCGTAACCCGTAAAAACATAAATTTGACCTTTGACCTCGATGACCTTGACCTTTCAAAAAATAAACCCCTCAAGCTAATATCTGGGGCCGCCCTGCACCTTCCCTCCAAGTTTGGTGAAGATCGGCCCAAGGACCTGGGAGGAGTAGGGGAACAAACAGACAAACAGACAAACTGACAAACGTTGCTCAAATTATAGTATGATTTCGTATGGCTAGAAAATGGTGTTTTTAATTAGGCACTTTATACCTTAAGACAAGAGGAAAGATGAAAAACAGAAAATATACAAGTTGAGAGAAATGAAGACATTTTGTGATTTACTTTATATATAAAACTCCTCTAGCCTTTATAACCTTGTGTTAAAGACTTTTCAAAGTGAGACAAAATGTAAAAGTTCTTAAAAGGGTTTCCAAATGTTTAGTTGGACTAAAAAACTGCAGGTAAATTCCCTTATAATGTTTTAATCATTTCCCAAACAGCAGAAACTTTCACTTTTCCACTTTTAAAGCAGCTACAGATGACAAAATTAATGGTTTAAATGAGAAGGAAAAATTAAAGCACAGAAAAAATGAGGCAAAAGGAGAAAATGCTGGTTATAAACATTTTCTTCTTTTGCCACAAAATTTTCCCAAGATTTTTTCTAATACTCCTTTTCTAATCAAGACCCAATTTTGATGTTACTGATAATAATTACATAATAAAAAGTAGCTAGTATAAAGATCTATTTTCATTTATGACCTGAAAACATACCAGTTAAGAGTTGGTTAACCCATGGTACATACATATTATCTCCAATTATTGTATGTATGTACTGTTCCCCTACAATCATCTGAAATTAAAACAGCAAACTCTATGTTCAACCATTTACTGCTTGCTTCTAATTTACTTCAATTGAACACTAATCAATCCTTTTCCAAATGACAAGTTCTAGATGGGTCTGGGTAAAATGTGCTGGAGACCACAGAGTGTATGTTAATAATAGATCTAATAGAATTAATTTTGTGTTCAATATAGTAAAGAGAATATTGAGACAAAAGCATTAAAGGCAGGTAATCTCCATTTTTGTCACATCAGTCTTTTCTCAAGCTGTCATTTCGTTCTTTAACAACAATTTTTTCTGAGGCATGGGGCCTCAGTTTATTGACCCTTTTGTAAACAGCAAACTTTTAGCCTGGACCAAATTCAAACAATTGTTGCAGATGAAATTTGAATTTTAAGTGAATGCATTCCACTTTCTTGGTCCTTCATGGAAGAAAACATTTTTGGAAATGAAGAAATTGCTTATTACAACTTTACAAGCATTTTTTTTCATTTTCCGCAATGTTTTCAAAGCCTACACTGATGTGCTTTTGCGACAGCTTGTAAAATCACTTAATTTGCACATCAAGTAGGTCATTTGTCAATATTTAGAATTTGTATCCTTGCAAGCTGGTATAGTCGCTGTTTGTACAAACACATTTTCTTACAGCATTTTTGAATACTTATGTTTTTCTGTTGGATAATTTTTCTGATTTAACTTATCCCACCTTTAATGCAAAAGCATTGAAATCTGCATGCAAAATTCATAGAAAGTCATTACTAAGGGGTTCTTTTCATGGTTAGGGCAAGGGGTACGGGGTCAAAAATTTGGGGAAAATGCATCCAATGAGGTATTATAAGGGAAAGATTTTCCAGCAATTAATGTGCTGAATACTGAAAATGCTTCTAAAAATTTCAAAGAAAAATGATTTTAAAAGCTATAATATATAATTAATAAGCTGATGAACTCAAGATCTTTGACATTGACTTATGAGGGGAAAATTATAATTTAGTGGAAAAATTCCCAGAGTTCATATCAATGATATCAATCATACACTTTTGTTTTTCTTGTATAAAATTTGGGCAACATAAAATGATTAAAACTTACCAGCCTTTTACATAACAGCAGTTTTCAACATTACTGCATTACATTTTGACCCTACATATCAGTTGGATAATGATGATAATAACTGTTGATAATTATGATGATGATGACTTTTCTGATGGACCCTTATAGTAAGACAGATCACATTTATCTGCAGCTCAACTGAAATTTACAAGTTCATACAGTTATTGGAGAATCAATGACTTAATAATTATATTGATCAATTCATTTCAATACTACAGTCATATTGTCTTAAAATCATTTTTAATCTACTTGAATATCAAATTTAAATTTGGAAATTAAATGTACCAACAACATGGATACAAAATCAGAGCCCAATACCGAGGGATAGCTCTGTTGGTAAACTCAGAAACACAGCAAGGTCGGATCCAGGATTTTTTCCAGGGGGGTGGGATTCTAAACCCAAATGATGACTTTAAATGGGTTGAAGAAATATATGTAACATTATAGTACTAACATTAAATAGTTAGTTACAATTACTTCTGTTTATTGGGGTTTTAACTGTTTTCAACTTTATACTAAGGTCATAACGCACGACTGGAGCACCTAACCACGGATTCTTGGTGGCTTGGTGGAACTCTGGTGGGAAAGACAGTTTAAGTGTAAATGTTCTTTCATAACTGTTAAACATCAGATGAAGGGATGGTGCTTAGTTATAGTAAGTGCATTAAACTTACTGCACTTGATTTAGTTTTGCACTGATCATGGAAAGCTTTAATTAAGATAATCCTATTGCATGCAGTCATTGTATACAAATATCAAAATAATTGAGTAGCATATGGATCTTAGCCATGGATCAGGCTTGATGTTAGTTAAGTTAGATCTTTGTCTTTGATGTATCCCAAAAATTTAGAGAATTTCACACATTGACTCAATTATTTCTTTTTAAGACTGATCCAACTAAATACCTTCTGCAGATGACATGGTGAATGTAAAAGAAAATTGAAATTTAAATATAAAACGCAAAAACATTGAAGAAAAAGGAAGAAAATTTTGTCATCAGCATTTTCTTCTCTTCCCTCAATCTTTTCTTTAAGTACCATTCTTCAGGACATCAAAACTCAAAATCATGACCAGTCTTGTTTGGAAAGGATTAATTATACACTTTTCATCATTTAGCAGGAAAAAGGATAATCCCCAATACAATCTTTCTTTTCTATGTTTATCTTTGTTGTTGTATATAAACTGTTTTGTTTGTATTGATGTAAATGTAAATATTCTAGAGGCTCACGGGGAAGACTGGGTTAATCCCAACTGTGTTGCCTCTTTAAATAAAGTCTTTATTATTATTATTATTATTATTATTATTATTATTATTATTCCTGTCATTTCTCATACCAGTACTACCACAACACCCTTACTGAGCCTCTACCTGCTCCCCCACATAGGTTCATGATTTCAAACCATTGATGGGTGACATTTTTGTCAGAGAGGGTATTTGCCGCGGCTGGGTAGTGGGTATCGAACCCGGGATCTCTCAAATGAGAGGCAGATGCATTACCAACTATGCCATGGCCACAGCTCTTGCAAAGTGCAGAGGTTGTGAAATAAGCTATGTCTAACCAGATAAGCAAACATAAACCAAAATATTTACAGTCGAGTCCGGTAAGTCTGCGCACCCATTCAATTCAGTCTATCAAACAGCTACCGTCTCCGTTATCAATGCAAAACAAAGCATAATTTATGATTCGACTCTTCAAATATTAGGAATATTTTTCAAAGAACATTTTAAAAATCAGTTTACAGAATTCCTGATTTAACCGAGGGACACCAGTGTTTACATTTAATTATTTTTCCTCAATGATATTCATGTGACATATTTTAATCGCGGCCTCCATATTTCTCTCTTCTGGAAAGGCTTGAAAACAAAGTATTTAAGAAAAATGTGGCACAAAAAATTCCCCCCTAAAAAGTCTAACCTTACGATGAAATGCAGGTTCCACACTAATCCGAATCATATCTGATCAAAAATCGCTTTTTGACATTCGGATAACGCTCATTTTGATCAGAACTAGGTCCTATTTGAAAAGGCAAGAAAACAGCGCCTAAAGTTAGGCGGCATTTCATCGTCTGTTTATGTGTATTATATCCAACACTCGGTAAAATTCTATAGGGTATAGATCAATCAATCATTTTTTGTCATACCTGACCTAAAATTTCAATTCAAATCGGCCTGCTAAAAGAGTATTAGCTTTTGTATCTCGACAACCCCCGATTGTCGCTTCGACTCGCGGCCATTTTTTTGGTAAATCACGTGACCAGATCTCGTTAGAAAATAAACCGGAAGTTAGGAAATCCTTTACTGTCACGTGACCGCCTTTGTTTACGAATTTCTCTCGAGTCACGTGATCGACGTAACCCATACTTTTGCCAAATCCAGTTGGCAAAACTGCTAAAGTGTCCCTTCCATGTAAAACATTGTTAATTATCTCGACCTGTTCCGCTCGCAGTTGGAAAAGGTATTTCCTTTCATGCAGAATTTGGTTTATCTCGTCCTCCATGATAAGAGACCCAACATAGTAGCAAACATTATTGGTGCGAATACTACACGGAACGCTTCTGACATATTTTATTTATTTTTTC
Source organism: Fragum sueziense (assembly GCA_963680895.1). NCBI lineage: Eukaryota > Metazoa > Mollusca > Bivalvia > Cardiida > Cardiidae > Fragum > Fragum sueziense. Next base: position 61,088,746 of record OY804594.1, on the reverse strand, counting down.
ATAAAATCATTTTTTTCTAACTCGTTGTTTTTATATTAAGCCAGAAAGGGTCCTCAACATGAAAAAAAAAATTATTCTGAATTCTTATTTTCGAAAATTCTTATATTTAGACCGTTACGTCATAGTTTAGGGAAACCCGCATTCCGAGAGCGAGATCTCGCGTTAGTCATGTGGTTTTAAATGGTGGGTCATTGTAAACAAAAGCAGTTCAGGTGAGGGTTGTTGCAAAACATTGCCTATAAACCTTTTTGAAATACTTTTTGGTCTTGAATTTTTTATCATACACGCCAATAAATAGTACATTGATCGGTATCATAAGGCTTTTTGGGGATAGCGTTTAAGATAATTAAACAATCGGACGATGAAATGCTGACATAACTTTTCTCCGGTTTTTGAATAGGACCTAGTTCTGATCAAAATGAGCGTTATCCGAATGTCAAAAAGCGATTTTTGATCAGATATGATTCGGATTAGTTCCACACCTAAAGTAAACAAGACTAAACTGGGTCACACTTAAGTCTTTACATATAGCAAACGTCATCACTTCAGCGAATGACGTCACTGTGTAAATAAACTACACACAGTGAGCTGCGCAGACTTACCAAACATAAAAATAAACTTCCAAACACGAAGGTAGGTAATTTCAATCTTGATTATTTCAGTTGTCTTGGGGAAATTTGCGTAATTTCTAGATTGTCATGTTTTAACAGATACTAATTTGCTTTATGCTTGTCATTTGTGAGCTTACAATCGTGTATTCAATGGCAAATATCGATCTTGTTTCTTAAGTGCGCAGACTTACCGGACAGCACTGTAGGCCTAGTTTATTTCACTCTTGCCCTGGTTACAGAAGTTTTTCCAATAAAAATGCAATGCAACAAACCTTTATCTTGTTGAATCATGATGATTTTCTGGTTGTGAGGGCCTAAATCAATTCCATTTGTACTTAAATGAATATTTTCACCTTGAAAACATGACCCAAATTGACAGAGGCAGCCATGACAGTTGTTGTTGTTCAGCTGTAGGTTGGGTATAAAGCGATGAACGGATCAGATTTTTCAAAGGGGGGTAACAAAGGGAGGTAATTTGAAGGTCAAAATTGCACTTTTGCCTGATTTCAATCCCTCATCAGAAAAAAGTCACATGTTTGCCCACGGAGATTTTGCTTTATATGAATAACATTTTAAGTCCTCTACTGAAAAATATCACATATTTTGTTAAAAGACTGTTGACTTCTCAGAATAATGAGTTTGAACAAGACCACTATTTTGCTCCCTTTTTTGTGTTTCAAACCCTGATGATTGACACACAATTCATAAATGTCTAACATTTAGTAAGTTTTAGAATCTATAACCATTTATCTTTCCAATGGTATACAACTTTTATTAAAACTTGTGATATTGTAGAAATGATATGCGATTGAAAGAGCAAGGGGTCAAATTTTGAAAATGCCATTTTTTTACACATTTTATCGCGTTGCTATGGAAACGAAAGAGAATGATTCAAAACTAAGGTCATTTTTCTTCATCATTCATGATACTCTTTGACATATGGCAATATGAGAAAAATCCATGACTATGCGTGCCGAAGTTTTCTGGTCCTTACAGAGAATTCCTCTTAAAAACTTGGTTCAATTTTGCCTGTGCCGAGCCCGGATAGCTCAGTCGGTTACGTCAGAGTCTTTCAATCCAGGGGTCTCGAGTTCGAACCCCGGCTCGGCCAGTATCCATTCTGACATTTGACAAAAGTCATTTGTCTCTCACCAATGTGTGAATCATCTATGTGAGAGAGCAGCTGGAGGCTCGGTTTGGATATTGTGGTTGTACTTGTGCGAGAAATACATGGATCCCATGGTTAGGTGCTCCAGCCGCCGCGATATGACCATAGAAGTTAAAAACGGCGTAAAACCCCAATAAAGTAAGTCAATTTTGCCTGTAGCTTCCACATTATCTTTTACAGATACGGCATATTTTTCCTCAGTAAATTTTCAATTTAGGTGAGTCTATAACAGTTTATAGTTTGGAAAACGGATTGAAATATGACATTTGAAATAAAAAGCAGAAATCACCCTGATTTATTGAATTTGACCGTATGACATTTTAAAGGGTTTGAGAGATACAGATCATTGGCTCGAAACCAAACGTGCCAACAGAGTTACAGGGTTTGGCAATTTTCAATCCAAAGTTGTATGTAGGCCACGTGATATAGGTCAAAACAACCCATTACCAGGCGACATAATCTTAGACCGATCCAATTATAAAAGATGCTACATCTTTTTAAAAGAAAATGGGGTTAGAAAAAAATTGAGAAATGAAGAAATTGCTTTCACAAGCAATTTCTTCATTTTCCAAATGTTTTCCAAAGTCTTTATCTAGCATCAAAAGGCCTCAATATGTGGGATTTGGATAGCTATATAATGGGATCGGTGGCGCCTTTGGGATTTTTTGCCACAATATATCCGGATCAACTTGTACATTAGTGCAGTCTGATCATGATCTTTTCTGAAAGCATAAGAGCCAGGATATGGAAAAACGTCCCTTAAAGCATTTTTTTAAAAAATTGATTTTCAAGAAAAGCCTGTTGTCAAATACAGTCAAATATGCATCCATGCTGCTCTCTTTAAGTTACTATATGTCACGGAGAAGCTATTAGAGAACAACATGGATCCTGATCAGACTGTGTGTATGCACAGGCTGATCTGGATCTATGTTGGGCTCAAAAGCCTTAAAGGACCTTTTTCCAGATCCTGGCTCATATAGATTCAGCGGTCGCCATCAACGCAAAACCTCGTAATTTCAGCTTGTAAAAGTTGGGGTTACTACATGTAGATTTTGGTCTGCAACCGTCGATAGGTTTTCTACCGAGAACATGAGTAGGTGTAACTTGAAAAAAAAACTTGATGATGAAATATTATGCTGTTGTATTATTTTATTCGATCCTCAGATAGATATGCTTATCTCGATCGATGTTTTGTGGGTGTGTTAAAAGTATTAAATCAGCCGAGATCGAAGAAAAGGGGCCTTGTGGCATTTTAAGCTATGCAACCCATAATTAGCACTAAATAGTCAGATGCGAAATTTGAAAAAAAAATCACAATTACATTTCCATTCCAAAAATAAACATAAGCATTTTTTCGGCTTAGAATTTTGAATTAAGGCATACTTATGGAGATATTTGACAGAAATGTTCAAAATTAGGCCTACATCCCTTGTACGTATATGAATATAGAGTAAAATAAGAGTTTTAAATTATCTTCTTCTCGAAGCATAATCTTGAAATCCGGCACGGTGAATCAACATATTTACAAGTGTGTGTAATTTGATGCATTTTGTATGGCAATAAAGTGGTGTTTCAATGATGGGCTGTATACCTTAAACAAACATGGATCCAGATCAGCTTACTCCTACGCGTAGCCATGATGTTATTAAAAGTCCAGTCTCGTCCCCACCAAAAGAATTAAAATAATCATACTTTAACCCATTACAAGAACGACAAGATTTAGGGAGCTCCAAATTGAAAGATCCTGCAGACGACAATTTCAAGTGAATGAGGTTTTTATTTTAATTTTGTGCTCTTTTTGGATGGAAAACATTGCAATAATTTTCACTTAAGGGGGAATGCTCCAGTTTTTCGGAACACTCGGTCATCACTGTAGTAAAGTAAATGTTTCGTACCAATATGTTTCGCTACCATAATTTCAATAATATAACAAATCATTACAATTTACCAATTTCGACGGTAAAAGTGTATTTATTATGCGAAACTGATTTCCTCAAGATGGAAATCGATTATTTAGAGCAAGACAATCGTAAGTGTGTATGCAGTTACCACTGTTTTGCGTCATTTTATTCATGTGTACCTGATAAAAATTGCTGTAATTCATTTATAAGTGCGCTGACCTATACATTTTCCTTTTGAATTATTACCAGGACATGTTGCTTAATACAATGAGGGAGTTTTATCAAATTCTATATTGTAGAACTTAAAATATTTCCATAAACATGCAAATTTTGACATAAAACACCCCAGCTTCGTTGATCAAACCGAACACGTGATCATGCTGTTTTATACATTTACGCGTTTATAATAGCACATATTTTGGGTTTTCTGTTCTTATTAAGGTAGAACCGGATACTTTTAAAACTTTAAGCTACGGTCATAAATTTGATATCTTTGGAAACTAGAAGCTATTTCTGGTTCAAATCCGATATTCATTTCCTCGTTCATGTCGTGACGACGTTACCACGACGACGTCAACATAGGCACCTCGCACGTTTTTACGTCGAATTTCTATAGCCCGGAAATGCACAAAATGGCGTTTTGGTCGGGCAATTTCAACGTCACAACAATGAAAATTACATCGATAGAAAGATCTTTTCAAGCCTAATAAAATGATACAAGAATCAATTATTTCGGACTGACGACGCAGAAAAAAACGACGAACTTTCATCTTTTTTCCACGTCAGATTTCGAGGAAAATTTAACTTTAGAGCAGAATTTCGTAAAATTGGCCAGAACGATTTTTGCCATTTTTCATTATTTTATTGCACGCTCATATTGTAAGCATTTGGCAAGAAATCAGAAAAATTCCCCGTACCGATTTTTAATAAAACATATTCAAATATTGTTGGTATGCGTCAAAGTTATTCAATCGGGCGTCGGCAAATTTCGACTAAAAATCACTTTACGACGGATTTTCGTAAAATTGACTAGAAGGACTTTACATTATTTCATTTTACATACATATTGTAGGTGTTATGCAAAAAAATCAGAAAAGTTCACTGTATCGTTTGTTAGTAAAACGTGTTTGAATATATTAGGTATCAATCAAAATTTGCACAGTCGGACGTCGACGTCGATTTTGAAACTACGTACGTTGACGAGCAACAAGGATGTAGACGCGCCGGGGTTTTCAAACTGCTCAAGGAGACCACATTTGTGTACTCAATTAGTCGGACAGCGAAAGTAAATCTCTATTGTATAAATAAATACCTAGCAAGAAGTACAGAATCGGGATAACAGTCGACACGCTCACGAAAGCCTATTCGAGGGGACAACGAAAACGGGATTGAAATGATTCTTTCGAAAAAGAATATGCGGAAAATATTGGTAACCAACAGTAAAAAATGTCATAGAATAAACAAACCGCTTCTGTTCGCATGATGTGGCAAAATAGAAAATGTAAAAATAATAAAATGAATAAAATAAATAAAAAAAATAATGCGAATATATATAACATCGCAATATCAAAAATTAATGTCTTTCGCATTGCATCAATTTCTATAGGATACTTTTTGATTCATTTCAAATATCAAAATCGCAGTAGTAAATGGAGCTTATTTAATATCTCGTTAAAATGTTGTCATCGATGAAAAATAAACAAAGATTCTATCATATATGCACAGTCAGAATTTGTAAATGTTTTTACTTCAACCCAAATGTTACAATTGACCATTATCTAATTACGATGTGATTTTGGCGTTCCGACCAAAATTGATTGGGAAAATGTTTAGAGAAAAGAAGAAAATAGCGACAGTCACAATTTCTCTTTTTTATTTCAATATTTCTAATAAAATACACGAATTCCAAGTAAACGCATTTGCATAAGTTTTTTTTTTCTTGTGGAGCAGTTTTAAATCCCGGCGTGTGTTCATCCTTGTTGCTCATCAACGTACGTAGTTTCGACGTCGACGCCCGACTGTGTAAATTTTGATTTATACCTAACACATTCAAACAAGTTGTATTAAAAAACTATACAATAAACTTTTCAGAGTTTTTGCATTTCACCTGCAATATGGATGCAAAATGAAATAACATAAAATCACGGTGGCCAATTTCACAAAATTCCTTAATAAAGTGATGTTTAGTCGAAATTTGCCGACGCTCGACTACATAACTTTGACGCATACCAACGATATTTGAATATGTTTTATTAACAATCGGTACGGGGAATTTTTCTGATTTCTTGCCAAATGCTTACAATATAAGCGTGCAATATAATAATGAAAAATGGCAAAAATCGTTCTGGCCAATTTTACGAATTTATGCTCTAAAGTTAAATTTTCCTCGAAATCTGACGTGGAAAAAAGATGAAAGTTCGTCGTTTTTTTCTGCGTCGTCAGTCCGAAATAATTGATTCTTGTATCATTTTATTAGGCTTGAAAAGATCTTTCTATCGATGTAATTTTCATTGTTGTGACGTTGAAATTGCCCGACCAAAACGCCATTTTGTGCATTTCCGGGCTATAGAAATTCGACGTAAAAAACGTGCGAGGTGCCTATGTTGACGTCGTCGTGGTAACGTCGTCACGGCATGAACGAGGAAATGAATATCGGATTTGAACCAGAAATAGCTTCTAGTTTCCAAAGATATCAAATTTATGACCGTAGCTTAAAGTTTTAAAAGTATCCGGTTCTACCTTAAAGGTAAAACGTTACTTTAAATCCGTTTTTGGGACTAAACGATGAAATATACAGCATTTAATTAGCATTTTAGTGACCTTGGACTGGTGCAAGAAATTGTGCATTTTTTCGATGTAGGGGTATGTGATACGAATGCCTATAAAATTCAAACAAGATCGCTGACCCTACATTAGTATTTTATTTTTCAATTGGTAATAACATGTAATTTCAACATACAAAATATAAATAAATTCTATTATTGGGAAAAAAAATTAGGAAACTGGAGCATTCCCCCTTAAATATAGTAATTTAAAATAAAGTAGGAAATGAAAGAAAATGCTAGTTTCGTACAACCCACAATTTCCACTAAGCTACACAATATCGGAAGCTGCGATATTTTTCTTCTCGGTCTGGGATAGGATATATCGATGCTTTTCAACAAATCCTCGTAACTGCAGCTCGTTTTAAGCTGCAGTTACGAGGTTTTTGCTGAAAAGCGACGATATGCTCTAATTAACTTTTTTCACAATTCAATTATATCGTATTAATTACTTTTGTAGTAATTAAATGACAATTAATAATAGTAGCTGTATATCTGGTATCTATGACAAAAATGTAACTATACTTTTTTTAAAAAAAATACTTCAACTGTCGCATAGCGGACAAAATACTCCCACAGGCGCATTGTCACTAAAAAGCACCCAACTGATTCTTGGTTTAGAGCATGGGAACGGATTTTAAACAAAGTTCGATTGTGAACTTGACCTTTGATCCATATGACTGCTAAAATGATACGGCATCTCCTTGGGTCAGAGGCAACAATTTTGTAGTTTCATGGTGCCAAGTCAACCGGTTCATGAGCACGGAAACATAACTCTACGGACAGACAGATGGATGGCAGGAGCGTAATGTTGAAGCCTTGGGCGTTTTGTCGGGTCCCAGCGACGCAGTTTGGTGACAAAAAACAGGAAAGCTCTGGAAATATTATTGAAAATGAAGAAATTGCTTGCGACAAGCAATTTCTTCCATTTCCTACAATGTTTTTTGCCTGGATAGAAATTGGAACGGTGGTAAAATCAATACTCCTCCACTACTTCGTAGGTGAAGATGTAGCTTAATTAAACATTTCCCAAGCAAGACCTGATTTTGACTTCCGTATACAAAAGAATTGGGAAAACATTGAGACAAAAGAACAAAATACTGATGTACAACCGGGAAGCCGTTTCTCGTGTTCTTTTTTTTTGGAAATGGTTAATTTCGGACATATGGCCTCAAGGGCGGATCCAGGATTTTTTCAAGGAGGGTCCAAGTCCAAGATTTTTTTCCAGGGGGGGGGGGGGGGGGGTCCAAGCCCAAATTATGGCTTAAAATGTAGTAAATTTGTAACGTTACGTTACACTAAATCTATATAGTCAAAATTTAATTTTCAGCCAATGCCAGGGGGGTCCGGACCCCCGACCCCCTCTAGATCCGCCCATGGGCCTGATGATACTGGGAAAACAGGTGTCTTTGTTTCAGTTAATTTTGTACAATATAGAACATTATGACACGTCTCGCTAAACGGGACCATCTTAAAAATGTACATGTATCTGATATTCCTATTATCCCATTACCACACAGTGACTCCTTTTGACTCCCCACAATTATAATGGCTTTTGAAAACATTGTGGAAAATGAAGAACTTGCTTGTGACAAGCAATTTCTTCATTTCCCACAATGTTTTGTACACAAAATGACAAAAAGAATTTAAAATTCATTGACTTGAAATTGTCGTCTGCAACGTCTTTGAGTTTGGATTAGCCCAAAATTTTGCTGTTTGGTAATGGGTTAAATTCATATTCCAAATGCGACAACTGGTTATCTGTTGAGCGTGGCCCGTTTCTCATATATACTGATTAATCCATTACCAAACGGTAAAACCTCAGACCGTTCCAATTTCAAAGATCGTGCAGACGACAATTTCATGTGAATAAAACTTTATTTTTTTTTTTTTTGTCTTTTGGGGTAGAAAACATTGTGGGAAAAGAAGAAATTGCTTGTCACAAGCAATTTCTTCATTTTCGACGATGTTTTCCAAAGCCATGTTCTTGTTGCAAGTCAGTCTTCGTGTTAGAATGGATCGAGTAATCTTGCCGAATGGTACATTTTGGCATGAAAAGTCTTGTTTACATCATGCGTTTTTGCACCATTCTATGATAATTAGGGTAGAAAACATGGCAGCTTCATTTCCGTCGTTGTAGTTTGTGCATAAATATTGAAACAGCATCTTATTCAATGTGCAATTACGACTTTTTGGCCTTCCATTAATGTAAATCGACCGAGATTGTTACACATTTCTCAAACAATACATTCTTCTGACGTCCCAAATAGAATTGGTTTAGGAACACAAGAACTATACACTGAAACACAACTTTTCTCCTTTTGCTTCAATATATTCTGCAATATATTGTACACAAAGTTTATCTCCATTTAGTCCTCTAAAACAGCTTTCAAATTGGTAGTCAAAACTTTTACCGTTTGTGAATTTCGAGGCCATGGAAACTAATTCGGAGAAGTACTGTCTTTCGGCACATTGTTTGGCACATCGCTGCTTTTCAATAAAAACCTCGTAACGGCAGCTTAAAACAAGCTGCAGTTACGAGGTTTTTGTTGAAAATCGACGACATACAGTCTGTGTTTTACCCTTTTCCTGAAATTCTGCTGTATGTCTATAGTCCGATATTATGGCACATGTTTACAAAATTCACTTACGTAAACAACACAATATCGAGCTCGTAAATACTGTAATTTTGTAAGTGATGACTCGAATCTTGCAGGTGTTAAACACCTGCAAGATTCGAACCAACACTTGCAAAATTGTATTGACTGCGGCGGATCCAGGATTTCTGTTACGGGGGTTCGTTTTTACAAAAAAGGGGGTTCGTTTTACAAGAATTGCACAATTTCGACTGAATTTCTGCATGAAAATGAAATAATCTGGCTGCATAGGGGGGTTCGTTTGAACCCTCCCCCCGAACCCCCTGTGGATCCGCCACTGATTGAGGTTTTGAACACATTAATACCGTAGTTAACACATGTAAAATTTGTAAGCATGTGCCATAATCTCGTGACTAAATTAAGATCATAAATTTAAAATAAACATTTCTACTTTTGCCCCATCTTCATTAACTCAACACCTATTCTGTAGCCTGCGGTAGCTTTCAAGTTGATGAAAATTTCAATATCTTTCCATTTTGGTTTCGAAAACATTGTGGAATATGAAGAAATTGCTTGTCACAAGCAATTTCATTTTCCACTATGTTTCCCCAAGCTTTTTCTTGTGAGGAAGTCAAAATGCATCAGTGTGTAGAAATGGAGTATACATGTAAGAGTCTGACATGCTACAGTCCGATTGTTTATTAGTTTTTACACCGTTTTCAACTGCTATGGTCATATCGCGCGGTTGGAGCACCTAACCATGGATTCCTGTATTTTTCAAACAATTGATGGGTGACATTTTGTCAGAGAGGGTATTTGCTGCGGCCCGGGTATCAAACCCGAGATCTGGAGTGAGAGGCAGATGCGCTACCAACTGCGCTACGGCTGCGGCCCTGCTCCAATCTTAATCTGGATCAGGACCATTAAGAAAAGAAAGTAAACATACACCTGAGTGGATAATAATAAATTTAATTCAATACAATTTGGTACCCTACTAAAAATTTGGTAAATACGCAATGTACAAAAGTATTTTATCTTTTGAAAATATAACTACATGTTTCTTAACCATGCATGCATAAAGGCAGCTTTCAAAATTCATCTATTCCTTTATTAAACCAAAATTCATCTACTCCTATAAAATGCTAGAAAACTGACAGGAGAGAAAATATTGCTTGGTGTAGCAATTCATCCTTTCTCCCTAATTCTTCTTAGCATCTATTCTAGAATTTTCAAAACCAAAGATTTCATGGGAAACCGAAAATTTCATGGGAAAAGGGACCGACATGAGCACCTAAAATTTTAGAACTACTAAACAAAGCACTACTTAGACAATTTCCCCAACAAGACCAGGTTTTGACATTCCTTACAGAAAAAGGCCTGAGAAGATATTGAGACAAAAGAAAATGTTTGGGTCTTGTTTGGGAAATGAGAAATTACACTGTTCATTAGCAAACAAGTTAAAAATCTTGATTCAATAAACAATTAGCTTTATAATATTAAATTGGTCAATACATAAATAAGTCATCATAATCATCAAAATCCATACTATAAACAGGGCTTTAGAAAACTGGATGTAAAGGCATTCTTACTTTGTTATTTCGATTACAAACCCTATGTTGTAAGTACTCATTTGAATTGTTTCAAAGAGACGACTGCAATGAGTAACCAAAATACGGGTTTTGATGAACAATAAATGAAATATTGCATTTTGAAAAGCCTTCTCCCCTCTTATCTGTGGCTCTGTATGAAGATTCAAGTCAGTTATCTCACAAACAAACATCTAACTAGTAGAACTGCCTGCCACTTCTTCCTTCACCTCCATCTTTGCTTCTTTCTTCTCTCCATCCACATCCATATTTTCATCTTTAGGTCCGTCATTTGTGCCGTCTGCGTCGACCTTGCCCTCAGATTTCACCGGAGATTGTTTCAGACATTTCTTGATTTCGAGCCCGATAGCTCTGGCCATTGGCGGTGGGACAGCATTACCAACCTAAAATTATTCATAATCAAATTGAACCAGAATCTAGAAAAAATGTCCCTTTAAGGCATTTGAGCCCAACATGGATCTAGATCAGCATGCATATACACAGTCTGATCAAGATCCATGTTGTTCTCTAATACTAATAGATTCTTCATGAGTAAATGTGAGCACACAGTATTGGCCCAGATCACTGTAAATTACAAGACGTAATGAAAACATGGTATTCTCATACGCTACAATAGTAAAGAACCTCTTTCAAGATCCCGGATGTTATAGTATGTGTTATCACATATGATATAACATGTGTAACATGACAGAACGACATAGCAACAAAAGCTGTTGGCGAACAATGACTACAAGATGTTGTTCTGTGTGCCAACAACATAGGGTTTGTATAAAGAGTAACTATATCAAAATGTCCTACCTGTCTATGTTTTTCCAGTATTGTACCAAAGAATCTGTATGTATCTGGGAAGCCCTGAGATCTGGCACACTCTCTCACACTGACTACACGATGTTGTTCTGGGTGCAATACACGGCCCTGTGATACAAGTTAGATCATGGTGCATTTTAATCAATTACCACACAACTCTTTTTGACTCCCAACATTTTGGATAAAATAATGAATGGAAAAATATTGTGGGCAGAGTCATCTTATTAGTTTTTTTACAAATTTGGTAATTATTTTAACGGATAAGGTCAAAGGCGAGGTTTCGATACTCTTGAGACCTTTAAAGTTTATACACATTCAGTGGAAAAATACTTGGGGCGGAGTTTCGCATGATGATGAGTATATGACCTTTGACCAAGGCCATTCATTCATTCATTCATAAAATTATAAATAGATCATATATAGCTCGCGATGGTTGAGCTGGCGGAGAAGCCCTAGCCAACAAGCTGTGATGCTCTGCCAGCTCAATTATCGTAAGGTATACCAAGGGCATATCAACATTGATATTAACCCGTTCCTAAACAAAAGCTGTTTTTGGGCTCCTAATTGATAGTCTACCTACCAATTCTGAAAAAGTGGCTAGAAAACATTTTTCGTAGGCATTTTTTGAACATGGAGTTTTGATGTATTATTTGCAAAGTATAAGGCTTGCCTGATTTGCTTAGACCGGTAGTCGCCTCCAGTCGGCCGTATTAAGGTCACAAAACAAGGTCAAAGGTCATTGGGTGCAAAATTCACATAAGCCCCCTTTAAATGCGTATAACTCTGTCAATTATATGTCTAAATGCACGGAAACGGTTTTAAATGAAAGCCCAATAAATTGTCTTGCATATAAAATATAGTTAATGATACTTTTCTCATTTGCACATTCATTAATATTTGGCAAAATGTAAAAAATGGCAAAAAATGTGCAAAATTTGAACGCAGTGTAAATGGAAATCATGCTGCATGTGAAAAAATATTGCGATTTCAATTACACAAACACGTTAAAAAATGTCTATAAACCCTTAGCAAACATTTTAAATCAAGTTTGATGGTAAAAAGTCACCATTTCTATATGCAGATACAGCTCGAAGTCAGCTGGGGTCAAGATTTGTAACGATCATTGCTTTTACACAGTGTAAACGGCATTTCAACAGTATTGATGGAACTTAAATGATATCATTTCTTTTGTCTGGATATTGACTCTAAATAGATCATATTAGTATATACCTGCAAAAATAACATTTAAAACAATGACTTTCACGGTGTAAATGTTAAACAAGAGGGCCATTGGCCCTGAAGCGCTCACCTGATATAATAACTTTTTTTTGTAAACCAATTTTCAGGTTGATTGGACAAAAAATGTGACCTCTAGGGTGCACACAAGGTTTATCTAAGATTTGACCTCGTGACCTAGAATTGATCAAGACAATCATTCTGATCAATTTTCAGGTTGATTGGGCAAAAAATGTGGCCTCTAGAGTGCACACAAGGTTTTACAAAGATTTTACCTCATGACCTAGTTTATGACCCCAGATGACCCAATTTCAATCTTGTCTGAAAATTGATCAAGACAATCATTCTGATCAATTTTCAGGGTGATTGGGTAAAAAATGTGGCCTCTAGAGTGCACACAAGGTTTTTCTAAGATTTGCCCCAGTGACCTAGTTTTTGACTCCAGATGACCCAATTTCAAACTTGTCCGAGATTTCACAAAGACAATCATTCTGATCAATTTTCAGGTTGATTGGGCAACAAATGTGGCCTCTAGAGTGCACACAAGGTTTTTCTAAGATTTGACCCCATGACCTAATTTTTGACCACGTATGACCCAATTTCAAAATTGTGCGAGATTTTATCAAGCCAATCATTCTGAGCAATTTTCAGGTTGATTGGGCAAAAAATGTGGCCTCTAGCGTGCACACAAGGTTTTTCTAAGATTTGACCCTGTGACCTAGTTTTAGACCCCAGATGACCCTATATCAAACTTGTGCGAGATTTTATCAAGTCAATCATTCTGAGCAATTTTCAGGTTGATTGGGCAAAAAATGTGGCCTCTAGAGTGCACACAAGGTTTTTCTAAGATTTGACCCCGTGACCTAGTTTTTGACCCCAGATGACCCAATTTAAAACTTGTCCGAGCTTTCATCAAGACAATCATTCTGAGCAAATTTCAGGTTGATTGGGCAAAAGATGGGGCCTCTAGAGTGCACACAAGGTTTTTCTAAGATTTGACCCCATGACCTAGTTTTTGACCCCAGATGACCCAATTTAAAACTTGTCCGAGCTTTCATCAAGACAATCATTCTGAGCAAATTTCAGGTTGATTGGGCAAAAGATGGGGCCTCTAGAGTGCACACAAGGTTTTTCTAAGATTTGACCCCAGTGACCTAGTTTTTGACCCCAGATGACCCAATTTCAAACTTGTCCGAGATTTTATCCAGACAATAATTCTGATCAATTTTCAGGTTGATTGGGCAAAAAATGTGGCCTCTAGAGTGCACACAAGGTTTTTCTAAGATTTGACCCCGTGACCTAGTTTTTGACCCCAGATGACCCAATTTCAAACTTGTACAAGATTTCACCAAAACAATCATTCTGAGCAAATTTCAGGTTGATTGGGCAAAAAATGTGACCTCTATAGTGCACACAAGGTTTTTCTAAGATTTGACCCAGTGACCTAGTTTTTGACCCAAGATGACCCAATTTCGAACTTGTCCGAGATTTTATCAAGACAATTATTCTGAGCAAATTTTAAGTTAATTGGGCAAAAAATGTGGCCTCTAGAGTGCACACAAGGTTTTTCTAAGATTTGACCCCGTGACCTAGTTTTTGACCCCAGATGACCCAATTTCACACTTGTCCGAGATTTTATCAAGACAATCATTCTGAGCAAATTTCAGGTTGATTGGGCAAAAAATGTGGCCTCTAGAGTGCACACAAGGTTTTTCTAAGATTTGACCCCGTGACCTAGTTTTTGACCCCAGATGACCCAATTTCGAACTTGTCCGAGATTTCATCAAGACAATCATTCTGAGCAAATTTCAGGTTGATTGGGCAAAAAATGTGGCCTCTAGAGTGCACACAAGGCAAAGTTTGACGGACGACGGACGACGGACACCGGACGCCGGACGACGGACACAGCGGTATCACAATAGCTCACCATGAGCACATTCGTGCTCAGGTGAGCTAAAAAGTGAGTAAGATAACTCAAATAACCTAGGAATTTGGTACAATTTACTTTGGCGACCAAAACATTACAAGTAATGTAATGAATAAACATTTAACAATCTAGAACAATTTGTCTTCTGTATAAAAAAGAAAAAAAACTCACTTGTTCGGAAATGGTTGACATTGTTTCACGAAGAACACATAGGCTTAGGCCTACTACGCCTCACCACCTATAAATTCTGATGGGTTACTGTACACTAAAAAGCCTCAGATTGGAAACTGAATGCATAACTACAATCCATTAGACAAAGAAAAGCTTATTCAATAAATAAAAAAGATGATTGGCATAGTAACTTGTTACGTTCAGGCCCGTAGGAACAGGGGGCTCGGAGGCTTTGCCCCCCCACCCACCCCCAAAATGGCCAAAAATGCCGATTTTTCCTGAGTTTACGCGAAATTTTAGAGAAAATCAAATTTAGCCCCCCCCCCAATATTCAGAACAAGGGCTTCAGCCGTCCCAATATAAAATTGCTTCCTACGGGCCTGACATGTACATGTATGCAGAAGTAGCAAAAATGGCATTTTCTTTTTATTGAAAATCGACTTTTGGTCAAACCAAAAGATATTTTTTGTTTTCATAAGAACTGAAAAAGTAAGTCAATTCCATCGATGCGATATGCCATTAACTTGTACCTTCATATTTTTTGCTTAACTTCAGAGTGTGTTTATAGATTTAAAGAACAGAGTGGGATCAAACACCAAAATTCCAAAATAGGGGAGACCGGGGCTATTTCGGCCCCGGGGCAAGTTCGGCTAGTGGCTCTTTTGAGCCTGTCGACAGAGATAGAGAGTTCTGACCCGGATTTTAATGTCACTCATGACGAAAGCTTTTCGCAGACGGTTTTTGGTCGAATATAATACAAAACATAGAATTTAGAACACGATTTTGATTTTTAGACACTTTCAGTATTTTTTCCACATTTATGTAAGTTTTTATTTATAGTAATATGCGCCAGAATTCAGACTTCATTTTTGTATATTTATGGAGACAATTAAGTCCTCTTTCATATTAAAACTAAAGATTTCATGTTATCTAAAAGAAGATATGGCGTGATGTTGACACCAGGTCTGTCTGGGGCTAGTTCGGCCTTTGGGGTTGGGGCAAGTTCGGCCACCACCAAACTTGCCCATGAATAAAAAGAATAATCGCTGTTAGAATTGCCATTTCCTGACGACTCCGAATATATCAATTGTTCAGACCTAGCCCTAACAGAAAAGTAAAAAATGGACAAATTCAAAATCACAGGCCGAACTTGCCCCCAGTCTCTACTTGTTATCCCGAATGTCCCTTTGCTCACGATTATTTGACTGTTATAACAATGCTTTTTCAATTTATACCTTCATTTGGAAGTCGTATACAGATTCCTTTAAATTTTAAACAGTCTAAAAATCAAATATAAGGATTTATAGGTCTGTGCATACCTTGCCCAAAGGGTGGGCCGAACTTGCCCCATGTATGGGGCAAGTTCGGCCACCACGATCAAAACTCTAAAAATTGAAATTCTCTTTATTGAAAAGAAAAATATAAAAAGGACAGACGCAGTTTGACAGGCTTTCGCCTGTCGAACTTAAATATATAAATCACGCCCAAATAACTTTCATATAATTCAAAATATGAGCAATCGAAATTAGGGGGCCGAAATAGCCCCGGTCTCCCCTATGCAAGAGAGATCTTCAATATTTTAGGCATGTTTCAGCTAAAAGCAGTAGAACAAGAGGCCCAAGAGGGCCTGTATCGCTCCACTGGCTAAAGTAAAAGAATAACCTCATGATTTCTTGTAAGCCTCGCACTGCCAATTTTTGAAAAGTGTCACCCAAGGAATATTTCTGCCAAGTTTGATCTGAATTGGCCCATTGGTTTATTTCTAAAAAAATTATTTCATGGATTGTCCAATTCTGATAAGCCCTGCCCTGCCACACCCACAGTTATAGACCAATCAAAGTTTCAAAATACTGTAAACCACCCAAGGAACATTTGGGTGATTTCAAAAAAAAAGAGGATAAAGTGTGACATTGGGTGTCAAAAATTAAAATCATTATTTGCTGATGTTTTCTCTAGAAATGTTTTGCTAATATGTCAAAATTTCAGAAAAAATACATGGGAAGGTGAAGGACAAAAACAATTTCCTTTTTAATTTTGAATTTGTTCAAATCCATTGACTCATTTTTCAAGGATATCTGATTTATTCTAGACATTTTAAGGCTTGGAAAAGTTACATAATTGAAATATTATTTGTCTTTTAAGTTTAAAGCATAGGTAAAGCTACAATCTGATACAAAAATTTGCTACTTCTGCGAGATGTATCAAATTTTATGACAATTTGAAGTAGAATTTTGCTCTGGTTTTTCATTTATCACTTATAAAAGTTTCTGTAAAAGACGCAATATGTAAGGAAAATAGCTGTAGTTCTATCTAATGTGACAATGAACACATAGCTATAGATAAGCCAAAAGCTGTTTTTCTACAAGTAGCCACAAGTAGTTTACATGGCATCAAAGAAACTGGAAAGTCTGTTTCACTGGGGACAAAAATATTAACAAAATTGTCTTAAGCCTTCTTCTTTTTAGAAGCTGATATAATTTACATGAATTTTGTATGTATCATTGACAAGGCCTTGTAGATTAATAAATTCTGGTATGTTTCCATGGTCTGAAACAACCAAATGGCACATATTTCTAAGCTACACCTACATTTTAACAGTTAAGATGCTGAAATAAATGGTAGAACAATTCAATTTGATTCTTATTCAGTTTGAATGTAAAGAATATTTTCCAAAGACTCAATTAAAGGTGTATACAAATTGAAATAGGAAAAGATTCTGGAAAAAAGTCACCAGATACAAATGCAGCTGAAACCGTTTCACTGGGGACATAAAATTGTTAGGCTCAAGATAAACAAGTCTGAGTGTAACTTTAACATATCTTTTACTTCATACCCAAATTTCTGTAAAAACTACCTGTACGAAAAGGTCATCATTCATCTATGCATTATTTGATTATACACAATAAGGTTATTGATTTAAAATGCAACTAAGAAACAGTTAAACATATTGAATGTAATTGGTTAATTCAATAAATATAATAATTGCTTAAAATGATGAAAAATAAGAAACAAAGTAAAAGTTTTTATGATCAGCAAGGCGATTCTCCTCAGGCCAAAGGCCTTTACCAACATTGGTGAATTAAACTATCCTGTTAACAGCAACGACAGCTGTAATAAATTCTGCATAGAATTTATATATAAACCTAACTCAAAAAGCTTTCAAATGTGATTTCCAATTGCAATTTGTAAAGACAATTCCAAAACAAGAGGACCATGATGGTCCTGTCTCTCACCTGAGTGTTACTTCCTTCTTTATTTCTTCATAAACCAGAATGTAAACAGAAAAATCATTAAGACCCCCTTTCTTAGTCTAGATCTGCCCAATTCAAGACAAGCTTCTCTTTTTAAGTGACAAACACTTTGACTCAATCAAATTCAGTGTAAGAAAATGTCATAAAGACCCCTTTTCCCATGTTTTAACACAAAACCTTTCCATGTTCAAAAAGGTTCATTCTGTATGCTGAAACAATTATTTTGACCAGTTGTTTTTTCAGATTGAGCTGAATTTGTGGCCTTCAGTATATAAACATTGGAAATGTCATTAAGATCTCTGTATGCTTAAACAATTATTTTGACCAGTTTAATTATGACCAAGTTTCAATAGGATTGAGCCAAATTTGTGGCCACTAGAGTGAAACAGTGAAAATGTAAATAAGGCCCCTTTTCCTGTGTTTTCAAAAGGAATAAAATTCCTTTTAAAACTTTGGTAGAGCTTAACCCAAAGAAGATCCCTGCAAAGTTTCAGGTCGTTTGGCCTTGTGATTTAGGAAAAGACTTTTAAAGCAATTGTTGGACGATAGACAACAGACAGACGGACAACGGACATTCACCGATTACAATAGCTCACCTTGAGTACTTTGTCTTCACGTGAGCTAAAAGTTGAACGCACGGACGGACGGACGCACGCACGCACGACGGACACAACGCCATGACAATAGCTCACTGGCCGAATAATGGAAAATAAGCCCCGCCCACAGTGGCCATGTTTTTCGAATTATCAAAATTTCTTCAAGGAATCTGAAAAAGGGTCACCAAAGGAACATGCCTGTCAAATTTCAAAGAAATCTGATAAGTTGTTTGGGAGAAGAAGATTTTTTAAGTTTTTTCTAAAAATTCGTATTTGTTACCATAGCAACCAGAGTTTTCAATGGAATTGAATTCTTTGAAGGAATTTGAAAGAGGGCTATGCAAGGAACATTTCTGTGAAATTTAATTAAAATTGGTCCAGTAGTTTTTGAGAAGAAGATTTTTTAAAATTACACTATGCGCCATATATGGAAAATAAGCCCCGCCCACAGCGGCCATGTTTTTCGAATTATCAAAATTTCTTCAAGGAATCTGAAAAAGGGTCACCAAAGGAACATGCCTGTCAAATTTCAAAGAAATCTGATAAGTTGTTTGGGAGAAGAAGATTTTTTAAGTTTTTTCTAAAAATTCGTATTTGTTACCATAGCAACCAGAGTTTTCAATGGAATTGAATTCTTTGAAGGAATTTGAAAGAGGGCTATGCAAGGAACATTTCTGTGAAATTTAATTAAAATTGGTCCAGTAGTTTCTGAGAAGAAGATTTTTAAAGAAAAAGTTAACGGACGGACGGACGGACGCACGGACGGACGGACGCACGCACGCACGACGGACACAACGCCATGACAATAGCTCGCTGGCCTTCGGCCAGTGGAGCTAAAAATGATATATTTTATGAAATCAATACTGTTAATGATGCATTAAAGCAACATCCGGTATTCAATTCTTTCTAGCATTGTGCTATCTTGAAACAGTAGAACCGGGCACAGGGGAGAAAAATATAGAAACTGATGGATTTTTCTCAATAAGTGTTTTTTAACAAAATTAATTTTGATTGCTTGGTCAAAATTAAGTTTCAAAACAGCTTTAAAGAAGGTGGGCCCAGGACAATTCTTGTACTAGAAAGTCCCACAATTCAATGACCTAGTTTGATAAGATTCGAGTGGCTAGAACCTTTGTTCAATCATCCTTCCATAGGCCTACACATTTCACAAGTGAAAAAAAAACTTTTAAGGACAAGCCAGACAATCGTTCTTTTATGACCCAGGCACATCCGATAGCTGTATCCACTATGAACCATTCTTTTTAAAGCAATATAGTCTGTTTCTACGGACAATTGACAGAAAGTACGTCCACAAGAACCATTGGAATTATTTCCAAAATGTGTTGAAGAGCAATTTTCTGTAGTTTATGGCGAGTCCTCTTCTTTTTGCTACCACCAAACACTGGCTAACTATATGGGAAAATAGTATTGTATGGAGTTCGAAGAAGTCTAAGTGGAAAAACAAAAACGTTTTAATACAAATATCTGGTTCTGTCTGTGCGAGGCTCAAAACGTTTTGATCCCCCATTAACACACAATGGCAGAATCACGGTACAGATTGGAGACTAGGCTCCCCAACTAGCACCTTCACGGTGCTCTGTGTTATCAGTCCCACATCTCAGTCAGTATCAGTCTATGTACATGTAGAACTTAGTGTGTAGCTTGGGTCTAGTCATCGGTATATGTGAAGAATATGATTCAAAGACATTGATATATGTAAAATTGTGGTACCTGTGAACAGGAATAGAGAAACAGCAAGACATTGTTATACTAGAATCCAGGCTAAGTTGCATGGTGCACAGCATTATCTCGAGAGAATACCCAGAGTTAACTTCAAAGATTTCAAAGACAAAACTGCCATGCGATTCTAGACTTTTATCGTACTCCAACCCTTTCAAAAAAGAGGTCTCACTAAAAGCGCTGTCAAATCTGGCAGATGATTAAGGTATTCCACCCGTTATTAGATACCAAACACTTTGTGTAATTTTCCCCCATCTTCAGCATGTCCCGTTACAGTGCAAGTCAATACCTTGCCAATTACCAATTTCAATTCAATTCAAAATCCTTTATTGGCTGAAACCCCTTCTTGGGGTATATCAGCAAAAAAACATTACATAATAACATTCATACGTGACAAAGTACGGGGAAGAACAAAGAAACAGACTATACATTCCATGAAGATTTGCCCGGATGTATGACATTGGTTTTATCTATCCATATCACAATCGCGTACGTCATGACTGGTTTCATTTATCCATAACACAGGGCCCCAAATATGACCTAAATTACGTTAGTGGGGGGTCAAAACCTCGCATCTAAAGGTTTACGAATCTATAGTTACGAGGCTTTGATCCACCACCGGCGATTTAAACATGTGGAACGTTTTGTGTTTTGTGAATATTTTTAAACTGATTATTGTGTTGATTGTTTGATTGTCATCATAATTAAGTGTTTTCTCATTGTGGATTTAACTTTGCGTGGAAGTTATTTATATGTTTGGTGTGTGAACAATTGTGTGATATTGCGCGATCAGCATTATAATGTGTTTTCGTGTCAAGAAGTCAGTTGCGCCAGAACTGTAAGTACGCAAGTTTTGTGTTGAGTTAACGTTTGATTTCAGAATGTTAATTTAATTTCATGCTGCTTTTTCTTTGTGGTGAGGTTATTTTAACAGTGATCTATATGATAAAATAGAGGTTATGACATCGACATTGGTGATTTTTTATTTATGAGCAGATACTGAATTGTTTCATGTCCGTTCTTGGTTGTCTTTTGTGTGCTGGCTGATCTGTGTCAGCATTTTCTTGAGAGATATTAGAAGAAACCATTATACCATTATGGTTTTATGATTTGAAGTGAGACATGATTGCATTTATCATTTTGCATAGGTTTTTTAATTGTTTTAATGATTTGTTTGATACCGTTGCCACTGATGACGCCGAAGATGCATGATATATTTCGCATCTATTGACGTATGAAATATATCATAATAGTTATGCGACGTAAATATTTATCCAAGAATAACTGATATGATCAAGCCTTCATCTGTTTGACCTTCTGAAACAATACCTGTTGTTGAGTCTAGCAGTTAATGGAATAGAAGAGCACGCCCACTTCTTAAGTTCTTTCCCATGGGTGCATTCTCAAAAATATTTGTAATAACGTCTCTGATCCTACGAAAATATGTCCAGGTTTTTGTGACCTTAAACTTCACAAATGGATGTGTATGCTGAGAATCTCTTGCATCGACGAATGTTAAGATTTCCAAGCAAATGGACTACGAGTTGTGGTAATAATATAGGATTAAGGTATAATTTTTATATGAAAGACCTCGATTTCTGCACAACTGAAATACAAAAGCAATTTTATTTTACTTTTATTTATTTCGGCATTCACAAATACTGACCAATCAAGTAAACAACAACACGATCCTGTTCAATTTTCTGAATTAAATCGCATGATCTGAGTTATGATGCAAAAAAATGTCTGAGGTTTTTAATATACAGATTCACTTTTTTCGTATGTTTTATGATAAGGCACAACAATACTCGTATACAAATGAAAGATACACATTTTATTACAACGAAAATTATAATTGAATGAAGAGTTTTTAGTTATGTCATAAGTTAGTCAATGCCCAGAGGCTTGTCTGGTATATTGTCGTCAGCACACTAAAAAGCAACCCCAGGTTCATAGATTTTCCTTATTTATGTACAAAGAGTTCCTTTGTGCCAACTCCACAACCCATTAGTTGTTAATTAAAATGGTAAGGATTGTGCAGGATGGATTAGCTGGCGATCGTTGTGTCTTTATATTTTAATATTAACCAGTAATATAATGTAACGTTTTATTAAAGATCGAGTGATTTGCATAATTAGAGACACATACAGAATCATATTTAGTTTAATTTCTAAAACAATTTAAAGAGTATTGGTAACAAAATCAGATAGACCCAAATACTAAGTATATACATGTATATATACCTTCATGGTCACTTAAGATCTTCATATCGCATACCATAATCGCATATCAGAACTGCAGTCAGACTTATGATTGTGATAAAAAAAATCCACAGAATGGAAAGATCCGTTCATAATTACATTTTATGTACATGCTCGAATGTTCTCGTAAGGCTACCAGATGTAATCACCCAAATTGCAATAATGAAATTAAACGCCCGGTTTACAAAGTGAAACTACACCATTAATGAACAAAACATGTTGAAACATAAATACTTACCTTCAATGTCGTATGATCGTATACCTCACTATAAATGACCTGGTAGAGCATCCCAGCCTATTGGCTAGGGCTGCTCTGCCAGGTCTATTATAGCGAGCTATAAGATAGTGAAATGACTACTTTCAGCTGCTGATTATGCTAAATTTCTGTTTTATTTTGAGTCTTTATTTATTTAATTGCACTTTTAATGACTATGTATTCGTCAAAAGAGGCAAAGATTTGACTAAGTGATGTTGATATAAGCTATATATATAGTTCTAATGTTGTTTTATTAGAGCAATGTTTTTGCCCCTAAAATTCTTATTATATTTTAGGAAAATGCATCGAATGCTATAAAAATTAATGAAAATGTTATTTTTAAACAAGAATTTCCAATAAAACATCGTAAAAATATCGTAGAATATCATTTATGTGAAGTTCGTATTGCTACACCAATGTTTGTGTTTTTTTGTATTTTTTTGAAAATTTACCCCACCCACTTTTAGCTATGGCTACAGGGGTAAGCCAAAGACTAATTCTGTAAGCAAATATATTTCAGTAAACAACAGGTGTCTAGGCAATTTTTAACTATAAGGTCATTCATCCAAACATACCGTTTGTGTTTTTTAGGATTTTTTTACTTTTCGAAAAAACTTATTTTTGTGATTTTTTGGCCATTTTTTGTTATATTTATCAAGAATTACAAAAACACAAATTCGTTAAGTTGCATATTGATGTTTTAAGTGACAGTACAAATCGTTAGCTTTATTTAGGTACCAAAATAATTGTTTTAGCTTAATAAATGTGTAAGTTATGAGGTACTTTAGGGGGCATGTCTGAAAAATGTACCGAATGACCTTTGACCTAGTTTATTTCAACCAATATCGCCTGCTAGAGGCGACTACCGGGCAAGCCGTACGTACCATGCCTTGAAGATATCATTGGGCATGGTAGTCGCCCATGTTCAGAGAATGCCTACGAAAGTCACATTTTTTGACTTTGTAGGCAGACTATGAAGGATGTGGTACCGAGACCATTGGAGGAAAGAAAGATGCTGAAGATCAGCACATTTCGTTTTCCCAATGTCATCGGAAACTCTTTGTTGGCGGATCGTTAAAGGCACTAATGCATTGACTCTATTAAAATAACGACTATTTTAAAATGTCTACAGTGCCCTTTGTAATAGAGACAGCCTAAAATTTCGTGTTAAGGAATCGTTAATTTTATGAAACATTTATATTAGATCTATATAATGCTGGAATCTGTATTGTCTAAAATTGTTTATTATGTTAAATGTTTCCTCTGTATTTTGGGCAGGTGGCCTTATATACGAGGGGTGATCAAAAAGTTCCCGGAAAAATGTTTTGATTTCTTTATTGATAGTCCGATTTTCACGAAATTTGAACTATAAAAGCATGATCAATTTTCTAATATGTATATATCTTATATTTTATGACATGCAATAAAAAGAGATTTTATTGTTCCCACGGCAACGTCACTGACGTCAACCCGGCCCAGCTTCTGACGGCGTCAACTCAAACAACGTTTTCTTCACATGCTCGGTTTAACAAACACTGTACTTACAAATAATATGTCTGCATAATCTTTTTCGAAGTATCCCCATTAAAAGAAATACATTTTCTCCATCTAGTAGCCCAGGACCGGAATAACGTTTGGTAACCATTTTCTGGTAGATCAGCGATGGATCGTTGCACGGCCTGTGCTAGTTGAGACAGCTCTCCGACGTGCTGACACCTTAGATTTTTCTTCATTGCAGGAAAAAGGTAGAATTTGCAGGGGGCCAGGTCGGGGCCATAAGGCGGATGTTCAAGCATCTCAAAGCCCAGGTCTTGGATGACTTTCTGGTTTGATGAGACATGGTGGCTGGGAGCATTGTCTTGGTGGAAAAGGACCTGTTTCTCTGGATTGGTCCTTTTCTTTCGCATCGCCCACATGAAATCACGTCTATTTATCATGTTTGGGATCAATCGTGCACAAAGGCGACGCATATTCAAGTTTTGATTGATTATATTAAACACAATACGATAGCTAATCTCAACTTTGTCTTGTAACTCGCGGATGGTGACTCGCCGGTCTAAATCTTACAACGTCTTAATCTGTTCGACGAATGATGACGTTACCGACGTCGGACACCCAAATCTCTGCGCATCGTCTGTTGTGTCTTTTCGGCCGCTCTGAAAGCGTTGGCACCAATCATATACAACTGATATTTTCATTGTAGCATCACCATAGACATTACGCAACATTTCAATAGTTTTATCTATCGAAATTTTAATTCCCGCACACAGTTTGACCGCTGTTCTCTGCTCTCTACTCATCTTTGCTACTCGCACTCTTTAAAATGGCTGCCACAATAAACAAGAGCTGTCCGAAGACAGCGCGCTCGACTTTCTAAGTGCTGGACTTTCTAAGTTGCGAAGTATAAAGGGGGCATAACTCCAAATATAGTGGAGCCAGGGTCATGGGCCCTGGTAGTAAGGTAGAGGGTGTGATGGTGAATAAGTATTCCAAGTTTGGGTTGAATCCCTTTGATAGTATGGAAGTTATTGATGTTTGAAAAAACTTTAACCTTGGTTGCAACACCAACGCCAATGCCGACGCCAACGCCGACGCCCGGGTGACAGTATAAGCTCTCATTTTCTTCGAAAAGTCAAGCTAAAAATGACGTCTCATTTGCATTTGTTGTCAGTTATATAGTGCCTTCTAATCGAGCATTAAATATGCGAAGTTTAGACGACGTACGCTAAAGAACGCGGGAATGATAATACTTTATATAAACGCTTATTTCACAAAAATATTATGGTTTTGGGCCGGGTAGACGTCATAGACGTTGCCGTGGCAACGATAATGTCGTTTTATAAAGCATGTCATTGATTTCATTTTGCGTCCGAACCAGAAAATGACTGATCATTGTACAGTTCAAATTTGGCGAAAATAAGACCATAAATAAAGAAATTAGAACATTTTTCCGGGAACTTTTTGATCACCCCTCGTACATAAATAAAATGTTCAATGTTCCCTGCAATATAATGGATTTGGAAAACATTGAGGGAAATGAAGAAATTGCTTGTGACAAGCAATTTCTTCATTTACCACAATGTTTTCTACACAAAAACACCAAAAATGTAAAATTTCATACCCATCAAATTGTCGTCTGCACTATTATTTAATTCGAACCATTCTTAAAATATTGCTGTTTGGTAATGGTTTAACACTTGTCATTCTGAGAAACATTGTGCTTTGCAGCATTAATATTATTGGCTTGAAAACTTGACCATTTATTACAGTGACCTATAACATTGGTACAAAAGAGGTGTTGACGCAATATCAATATGAATTATAAGAGTTCCAAGCACAAGTGGATCAAAACTTCTTGATAATTTTTGACCAATTAAGTTTTTGTCAACAAAATAAATCTCTGTGGACAAATGTCATTGGTTATCATTCATGGCAAAGACCGTTAGAATGTCTGACTCTATTGGACAATATTTTCCTTTCTGTGAGTTCAACAGTCTCACACTTGGTCTATTTTGATCTATAGTATATTGTGAATGATCATTTAGTCTGACAGACTATCTGGTATGACAATACCGAAAAAATGTCTGACAAAACTTTATTATCCTTAATCATGTCTGGGTTACTGGGTCAAATTGCTTTCTCCATTTCAGTTAATTTTCTTTTCTTTCTGAATTTTCAAAAGGTCATACCTGTTTGCCCATAGGTTCAGGGTTGGTCACAGTTGTACTGAAGAACCCGTCCCACTCCAGTCTACCATACAGCCCGGCCCAGTGGTTGTGTCTGTTGCCCGTATGAGGGAGACACCAGGGTACCAGGGTGTTAAACTGTCGGTCCATTGGCTCACATTGTTTACCCTCCGCACAGGAACACACACCACGAAGACTACCATTGTCACTCTTACCATTCTTTTTGTCATGGTGTGTGTATCGTCTAAAAGATAGCAAGAAATAGATACAGGTTAAGTTTTAATCCTTTCTCAAATGACAGAATCATACAGACTAATCAAAAGATGTCAAAAATGACCAAATCTATGCAAAATGTCTAATTTGTAGCATGGAAAGCATTGAGAGAAAAGAAGAAAATGCTGTTAACCAGCATTTTCTTCTTTTTTTTTCAATGCTTTCCAAAATATTCTTGATAAAAAATATCAAAATGTGGGAGACACCATGGTACAAGGGTGTTAAGCTGTCGGTCCATTGGCTCACATTGTTTACCCTCCGCACAGGAACACACACCACGAAGACTGCCGTTGTCACTCTTACCGTTCTTTTTGTCATGATGTGTGTATCGTCTGCAGATTAAGAAAAAGACTTGTCAAATTTGTTTACTTTCCACATGGTTCATACAAAGTGAAACAAGACCTTCCCAACAGCATGATTTTTTACCTCAGTCTAAAATTTGATTTGTATACATCTTCTGAAATATTTAAATTTGTCATCAACAACAAAATTCCATAGTACAGTGTAACATATGCCAAATTTGCATTTAATGCACTCATGATTGGTAATTTAGGCATCAGAAAAACATGGCGGCAGTAAGAGCATTTGCATGTTGCATGATGCTCAAGAGAAAGCTGTTCCTCTGTGATCAAGAGTTGATTATGGGTCCAACAGAATGCATTAAGCTCATTTGTGCTTGATATTTTTGTAAAAAGTTTGTTTTGGCATGTGAGAACTATTGCCAGTTTAACCCATTCCCACACAATGACTCTTTTTGACTCCCTACAAGATAGTGGCTTTGGAAAACATAGTGGAAAATGAAGAAATTGCTTGCGACAAGCAATTTCTTCATTTACCACCATGTTTTCTACACCAAAAGACCAATAATGTTTAAATTTCATTCATTTGAAATTGTCGTCTGCAAATCTTTGAATTTGGACCAACCCAAAATTTTGTTGTTTGGTAATGGGTTAAAGATCAGTACAAATCTGAACACTCACAATTTCTTGGCATTTGTTCCATCAGACAGCCTTACTTCCAGGTTAGGAAGATCTCTCCAATCTGAACCAGGGGCCAGGGGTATATGTTGCATTCTAGCATGGACTAGTGGGTTCATGTCTTTACAAATATGATCGCGCAAAACTGGCTGGTGCTGCTTACGACGAATCTACAAATAAATTTACGGACAGTATAATCACTGTTTAGCTTTATCTCCAAAAACAAATTTTATCACCTGAATCTTGTGTGCATTTTTACCCATATTCAACAATACCACCTAAGCAGTGCAATATCAATGTTGCTTTGACCAAAGACAAACTGAAGTCACCAAAGGGCAATAAGCAAGCAAATAAAACAATGAATCATATCTAAAATTGTACATGCAAATCTATGCGAAATACTGAGTCTTCCTGTAAAATTTGAATCAAATCTGTCCCATAATTGATGGTAAAATTTTGGGTTGAAGCTTCGGACAAAAAGACTGAATAATTAGCTAAACTCTTCAAAAACAACCACTGTATACTTACCAATCTCTGGAAGTGTGACATGACATCGCTATTGTATGAAATCTGTTCATTCTTAGCTCCGTTCTTAATGTGGGGTAAATCAGACATGGTATCTCGTACAGTAACTGTTCTAAAAGGAGCAGAGTCCATTCTTGTGATGTTAGAGGTAAACTGGAGAGGAGAAAATATCAGAGGTATAAGGGTCCTACAAATGTATGGTCACAAGATTTTGTTACACATCTAGTTAGAGATATCAAATTGCTTTGATCTATAAATCAACCTTTTTTAATTGGTATCAAAATAAGCAGGCAATGTAGAATAAGATCAGACTGCACATATGTGCGGCTGATCTTATTCAATACTGCCTGCCAAAGTAAAGAAAACATTTCATTATAATTATTCATGACAGCTTGTATAAAACCTATTCATTCTTGGCTCCATTCTTTATGTGAGGTAAATTAGAAATCGTCGATGTAAATGCAAAACCTCGTATGTCGATTGTCACGATTTTCAAAGTACAAACTTGTGCGCCCATTTTAGACAATTCACGTAAGTTTTTAAATATATTTACTGATCTTCATTAATGACTGATTATTTGTGAACAATATGACCAATTTTCAAGTAAAACATTTCAGTTTGGGAAAAGTTATTACACATTTTCCAAGCCCCTTTAAAATTTTCCAAAAACGAGATACGAGGTTTTGCATTTACAACGACGAAATGTTATATCGTACAGTGACTGTTCTGAATGGAGGAGAGTCCATTCTTGTGATGTTTGAAGTAAACTGTAGAAGAAACCAGATGTGTTTGTGAAACACACATGCCTTTGCAAAGATTTTAAGATTTTTGTGATAAGTTTCCATGTTATTTTAAGATTTTTGTGATAAGTTTCCATGTTATGCAATAAGATTAAGACAGAATGACAGACAAATGGACAACAGCATGCCCCAAAATCATTTGATACAGGTGGATAAAAATATCATAGGAAGTGCAGTCACAATTTCATCATGAGCAAGTTAAAATATATAAAATCTTATCATGCAATTAAAACATGCAGGTAGCCACTGCAAATATTTGTTTTAAATAAAATACAGTATTGTTTATAATTTCTAACAAAGACAAATGTATTTTCCATTGGTTGAGTCTCATAAATTATTTCTGAAGTAGATCTGTGTTTATATACAGCATCTAGATGCCTAATCATAATTTATGAAATCAAAACACAAACCTTTCTCTCATCCACCATTACAGACAGCTGCATGGCTCGTGGAGCAAACACATGGAGGGGTTCTGGGTAGAAAGGTAGTTTCTCGCCGGGGGCTGCTGCTAGAATAATGGCCCTGAAATATTGAATGACAAGAGTACAATACTATGATCCACATGTTAAGGTTAATTCACTTATTTAGAACTCATTAAAATTTGCTGTCTTGTATTAAATGATTCAGCAAGATATTCTGTTAACAACAATACAGTAATTATATGGTGTTTAATATTTGAATTCTGATTCAACTGGAATGAAAATGTTAAGAGAAAATGAGTAAATGCTGGAAAATGCTTTTTTTTTAAATTTCACTAGGCATACTTTTAAATAGGACCATGAAACTCAAGATATAAATTTTGGAAAGGGATATGATGAATTCCTTTTCTCACTCTAAATCTTATGTCATATAGAGACGAGACCTCAGTTTAAAGTCTCATCCTGAAGACTGGAGATCTAATCAGGAACACCTGTATTACGAAAAAGTCAAGTCCAGTGTGTTACCACTTTACCAAATACAACCTCGATTTCTGAGAGCAATTAAACCTTGAAAACTAATCAGGTTCCATACCTTCGTCTAGTTTGGGCCATACCATAACTGCCTGCCTGAAGTACTCCGAATGAATACTGATATCCCATCTTGATTTTAACAAGAGGGCCATTGGCCCTGAAGCGCTCACCTGACAGGCCCATAGGAAGCAATTTCATAATGGGGGGCTATAGACTCTATCCTAAATATTGGGGGGTGGGGGCTAATTGGGATTTCCCCAAAATTTTAAGTGTAAAATTAAGAAAAATTGGTATTTTTGGCCAACTTTGGAAGGGTTTAGCCCCCCTAGCCCCCCTGTTCCTACAGGCCTGCCTGACATAATAGCTTTCTGTATATGGTGTGTCTGAGCCTCCAAAATGATCACATTTTACTAAGATTTGTGGCCTGTATAAGATAATCATTCTGACAAATTTTCAGCTTGATTGGGCAAAAAAAATCCCCAAGACTGGACCCCATGACCTAGTTTAGGACCCCAGATGACCAAATTTTGAAATTGTCTGAGATTTTATCAAGATAATTATTCTGACTAGGCTGATTGGGCATAAAATGTGGCCTCTAGAGTGCACACAAGGTTTTTCTTAAATTTGACCTAGTGACCTAGTTTTTGACCCCAGATGACCCAATTTCAAACTTTTTGTACATTTCATCAAGACAATTATTATGAGCATATTTCAGGTTGATTGGGCAAAAAATGTGGTCTCTAGAGTGCACACAAGGTTTTACAAAGATTTGACCCTGTGACCTAGTTTTTGACCCCAGATGACCCAATTTCAAACTTGTCCGAGATTTTATCAAGACAATCATTCTGAGCAAATTTCAGGTTGATTGGGCAAAAAATGTGGCCTCTTGAGTGCACACAAGGTTTTTCTAAGATTTGACCCTGTGACCTTGTTTTTGACCCCAGATGACCCAATTTCAAACTTGTCCGAGATTTCATCAAGATAATCATTCTGATCAATTTTCAGGTTGATTGGGCAAAAAATGTGGCCTCTAGAGTGCACAAAAGGTTTTTTCTAAGATTTGACCCCGTGACCTAGTTTTTGACCCCAGATGACCCAATTTCAAACTTGTCTGAGATTTCATCAAGACAATCATTTTGAGCAAATTTCAGGTTGATTGGGCAAAAAATGTGGCCTCTAGAGTGCACACAAGGTTTCTCTAAGATTTGACCTAGTGACCTATTTTTTGACCCCAGATGACCCCATTTCAGGCTTGTCCGAGATTTCATCAAGTCAATCATTTTGAGCTAATTTCAGGTTGATTGGGCAAAAAATGTGGCCTCTAGAGTGCACACAAGGTTTTTCTAAGATTTGACCCTGTGACCTAGTTTTTGACCCCAGATGACCCAATTTCAAACTTGTCCGAGATTTTATCAAGACAATCATTCTGAGCAAATTTCAGGTTGATTGGGCAAAAAATGTGGCCTCTAGAGTGCACACAAGGTTTTTCTAAGATTTGACCCTGTGACCTAGTTTTTGACCCCAGATGACCCAATTTCAAACTTGTACGAGATTTTATCAAGACAATCATTCTGATCAATTTTCAGGTTGATTGGGCAAAAAATGTGGCCTCTAGAGTGCACACAAGGTTATTTTAAGATTTGACCCAGTGGCCTAGTTTTTGACCCCAGATGACCCAATTTAAAACTGGTCCGAGATTTCATCAAGACAATCATTCTGAGCAAATTTCAGGTTGATTGGGCATAAAATGTGGCCTCTAGAGTGCACACAAGGTTTCTCTAGGATTTGACCCAGTGACCTACTTTTTGACCCCAGATGACCCAATTTCAAACTTGTCCGAGATTTCATCAAGTCAATCATTTTGAGCTAATTTCAGGTTGATTGGGCAAAAAATGTGGCCTCCAGAGTGCACACAGGGTATTTCTAAGATTTAACCCCGTGACCTAGTTTTTGACCCCGGATGACCCAATTTCTAACTTGTCCGAGATTTCATCAAGACAATCATTCTGAGCAAATTTCAGGTTGATTGGGCAAAAAGTGTGGCCTCTAGAGTGCACACAAGGTTTTTCTAAGATTTGACCCTGTGACCTAGTTTTTGACCCCAGATGACCCAATTTCAATCTTGTCCAAGATTTGATCAAGACAATCATTCTGAGCAAATTTCATATTGATTGGGCAAAAAATGTGGCCTCTAGAGTGCACACAAGGTTTTTCTAAGATTTGACCCTGTGACCTAGTTTTTGACCCCAGATGACCCAATTTCAAACTTGTCCGAGATTTTATCAAGACAATCATTCTGAGGAATTTTCAGGTTGATTGGGCAAAAAATGTGGCCTCTAGAGTGCACACAAGGTTTTTCTAAGATTTGACCCAGTGACCTAGTTTTTGACCCAGATGACCCAATTTCAAACTTGTCTGAGATTTCATCAAGACAATCATTCTGATCAATTTTCAGGTTGATTGGGCAAAAAATGAGGCCTCTAGAGTGCACACAAGGTTTTTCTAAGATTTGACCCAGTGACCTAGTTTTTGACCCCAGATGACCCAATTTCAAACTTGTCCGAGATTTCATCAAGACAATCATTCTGAGCATATTTCAGGTTGATTGGGCTGAAAATGTGGCCTCTAGAGTGCACACAAGGTTTCTCTAGGATTTGACCCCGTGACCTACTTTTTGACCCCAGATGACCCAATTTCAAACTTGTCTGAGATTTCATCAAGACAATCATTCTGAGCTAATTTCAGGTTGATTGGGCAAAAAATGTGGCCTCTAGAGTGCACACAAGGTTTTTCTAAGATTTGACCCCGTGACCTAGTTTTTGACCCCAGATGACCCAATTTCAAAGTTGTCCGAGATTACATCAAGACAAACATTCTGAGCAAATTTCAGGTTAATTGGGCAAAAAATGTGGCCTCAAGAGTGCACACAAGGTTTTTCTAAGATTTGACCCCGTGACCTAGTTTTTGACCCCAGATGACCCAATTTCGAACTTGTCCGAGATTTGATCAAGACAATCATTCTGATCAATTTTCAGGTTGATTGGGCAAAAAATGTGGCCTCTAGAGTGCACACAAGGTTTTTCTAAGATTTGACCCCGTGACCTACTTTTTGACCCCAGATGACCCAATTTCGAACTTGTCCGAGATTTGATCAAGACAATCATTCTGATCAATTTTCAGGTTGATTGGGCAAAAAATGTGGCCTCTAGAGTGCACACAAGGTTTTTCGAAGATTTGACCCCGTGACCTACTTTTTGACCCCAGATGACCCAATTTCAAACTTGTCTGAGATTTCATCAAGACAATCATTCTGAGCTAATTTCAGGTTGATTGGGCAAAAAATGTGGCCTCTAGAGTGCACACAAGGTTTTTCTAAGATTTGACCCCGTGACCTAGTTTTTGACCCCAGATGACCCAATTTCAAACTTGTCCGAGATTACATCAAGACAAACATTCTGAGCAAATTTCAGGTTAATTGGGCAAAAAATGTGGCCTCAAGAGTGCACACAAGGTTTTTCTAAGATTTGACCCCGTGACCTAGTTTTTGACCCCAGATGACCAAATTTCGAACTTGTCCGAGATTTGATCAAGACAATCATTCTGATCAATTTTCAGGTTGATTGGGCAAAAAATGTGGCCTCTAGAGTGCACACAAGGTTTTTCTAAGATTTGACCCCGTGACCTACTTTTTGACCCCAGATGACCCAATTTCGAACTTGTCCGAGATTTCATCAAGACAATCATTCTGAGCAAATTTCAGGTTGATTGGGCAAAAAATGTGGCCTCTAGAGTGCACACAAGCCAAAGGTTGACGCACGACGCACGACGCACGACGGACGACGGACGACGGACACAGCGGTATCACAATACCTCACCATGAGCACTATCGTGCTCAGGTGAGCTAAAAATAACTAGAACTGTCGCAAAGCGGACAAATACCCCCCACTAGCGCGTTGTCACTGAAAAAGTGCTAAAGTTCAAAGTGGCATAACTCTGAAACTACTGCCTGGATCAAGATGAAAATTGCAGGTGCACAACTTCATATGATAGGAAACAACATGCTAAAATTTCAGCAAAATCGGTCAAAAACTGTGGGAGGAGAAGAGGACACAAAATTATGTCCACGGACGGACGGACGGACAGACGGACGGACGGACAGACGGACGGACAACCTGAATCCAGTATACCCCCCATAACTTTGTTGTGGGGGGTATAATAAACATTGCAGGGCAAGTTTTAGCGTTTTCTTCTTTTGTCTGAACGTTTTCTCAATCTTCTTCAATTAGGTACATCAGAACCATGTCTTGTTTGCAAAAGGGTTAACCCATTACCAAGCAGCAAAATTTCAAGTGATATTAAATCTATTTTTTTTTCTTTTTTCGTTTTTCTCAGTAGAAACATTGTGGTAAACGAAGAAATTGCTTGTGAAAAGCAATTTCTTCATTTTCCACATTGTTTTCTCAATCCTTTGTCCTGTGACGCACCAAAAGGCTTCATTATGTGGGAATGCCTTTAACTAATCATGTTCCGTACCTTCGTCTAGTTTGGGCGACACCATAACTGCCAGGCTAGAGAACTCCTAATGTACACTGATATCCCATCTTGATTAAACATCGTAGGGCAAGTTTCAGCACCATACTATGCTTATATGACACAAAGTTTGCAAAAAGGTTAAGCCTATTACCAGGCAGCAAAAAAATTTTAGAACAGTCAAATTCATAGATGTTGCAGACAACAGTTTCAAGCAAATCAAACTTTTTGGTCTTCAGAGTACAAGCAATTTCTTCATTTTCCACAATGTTTTCTCAAGCCCTTGTCTTGTCAGGCACCAAAAGTCAAATCATATCGAAAAGATTCAAACAAACAAGAGGACCATGATGGTCCTATATCGCTCACCTGAACCAAAATGATATAAGCAACACTTTTCTTCATTTCAAAAAATATTTATGACTTTAAGACTGAAAACGAACTTATGGTCAATAACATTGTGAAAATCAAACTCATCCAAGATTTCATCGTGCCCAACATTGTGTCCAAGATTTGTCTTGTTTGATAAATAATTGTAGATTCTGGAGTATAAACAAGGTCGAAAACAGCCGAAAATAGCAATTTTGTCAAATTCAAGGGCACATAACTCTCGACTTTCTAGTCAGATCAGGCTGAAAATCAAACTCATCCGAGATCTTATGATATCCAACATTGTGTCCAAGATTTGTCTTAATTGATAAATAATAGTAGATTATAGAGTGTAAACACAATGTCAAAAACAGCCGAAATCGGCAATTTTATCAAATTCAAGGGCACATAACTCTCCATTTTTTATCAGATTGGACTGAAAATCAAACTTATCCAAGATCTTATGGTCTCAAACATTGTGTTCAAGTTTTGTCTTAATTGATAAATAATAGTAGATTATAGAGTGTAAACAATGTCAAAAACAGCCGAAATCGGCAATTTTATCAAATTCAAGGGCACATAACTCTCACCTTTCTGGTCAGATCAGACTGAAAATCAAACTCATATGCGATCTTATGGTCTCCAACCTTGTGTCCAAAATTTGTCTTGATTGGTCAAAAATTGTAGATTCTAGAGTGTAAATAAGGTCAAAAACAGTCAAAAACGGCAATTTTGTCAAATTCAAGGGCTCATAACTCTCATCTTTCTGATCAGATAAGACTGAAAATCAAACTCATCCCAGATCTTATGATCCCCAATATTGTGTCCAAGTTTTGGATTGATTGATCAATAATTGTAGATTCTAGAGTGTAAACATTATCGAAAACAGCCAAAAATGACAATTTTGTCAAATTCAAGGGCAAGTAACTCTCGACTTTCTGATCAGATCAGACTGAAAATCACACTCATCTGAGATCTCATGGTCCCAAACATTGTGTCAAAGTTTTGTCTTGATTGATGAATAATTGTAGATTCTAGAGTGTAAACAAGGTCAAAAACAGCCGAAAATGGCAATTTTGTCAAATTCAAGGGCACATAACTCTTGTCTTTCTGGTCAGATCAGACTGAAAATCGAACTCATCCGAGATCTTATGGTCTGCAATGTTATGTCCAAGATTTGTCTTGATTGATCAATAATTGTAGATGCTAGAGTGTAAACAATGTCAAAACTAAGTATTTTTCACATTCAAGGGCAGATAACTCCTGACTTTCTAGTTCGATCTGACCCATAATCGAACTCATCCGAGATCTTATGGCCATACATGTTTTGACCAAGTTTGGTCAAGATTCGCTTATATTTGTAGATGCTAGAGTGTAAACACGAAATTGTGGACGGACGGACGGACGGACGGACGGACAGACAGACAGACGGACGACGGACAAAAAGTGACCACAATAGCTCACCTTGAGCACTTCGTGCTCAGGTGAGCTAATAAAGGACCATACCTTCGTCTAGTTTGAGCAACACCGTAACTGCCAGCCTGAAATACTCCAAATGTACATTGATACCCCATCTTGATGAGACATCGTAGGGCAAGTTTCAGTATTTTCTTATTTTGTCTCAATGTTTTATCAAGCTTCTACAATTAGGTACATCAGAATTAGGTCTTGTTTGCAAAAGGTTAATCCAATACAACACAGAGACATTTTTTGACATCCATAAGATTAAGACCTTAGAAAGCATTGTGGAAAATGCAGAAATTGCTTGTGACAAGCAATTTGTTCATTTTCCACAATGTTTTCTCAATCTTGTGAGGCAATAAAAGGCATGATTAAGTGGAAAAGGCTTTCATTAATCAACCACCCTACCTTCGTCTAGTTTGGGCGACACCGTAACTGCCAGCCTGAAGTACTCCGAACGTACACTGATACCCCATCTTGATTAAACATTGCAAGGAAAGTTTCAGCATTTTCTTATTTTGTCTCAATGTTTTATCAAGCTTCTACAATTAGGTACATCATAACTAGGTCTTGTTTGCAAAAGGTTAATCCATTACAACACAGTGACGTTTTTTGATGTCCATAAGATTAGGTAGGACCTCGGAAAACATTGTGAAAAATGCAGAAATTGCTTGTACAAGCAATTTCTTCATTTTCCACAATGTTTTTTAAATCCCGTCTTGTGAGGCAAAAAAAGGCATGATTAAGTGGAAAAGGCTTTCATTAATCAACAACCATACCTTCGTCTAGTTTGAGCAACACCATAACTGCCAGCCTGAAGTACTCCGAATGTACATTGATATCCCATCTTGATTAGACATCGCAGGGCAAGTTTCAGCACCATACTTCGCTTGTACGACACAAAGTTACGCACATTCTCCAACAAGAAAAACTTGGGTCTGTAGTAGTCACAGTAGCTCAGGTATGATGCAATCAGTGAATTCTACAAAAGAAGAAAAAGAGAATTTTATCACCACTAATGCCCCATATCTGTGTTTTATAAGCAAGTCCTTGACCTAGGACATGGGAATCAAAGGAAAGGCTTTATCACAAGAAGTATTCAAGGGCAGTATGAAACCACTAATGGTTAGAAAGTTAGTGCCTATGTTAAATTTTTTTTTGTGGGAATATATGATTTTTGGCCATTTTGTAAAATGAGTTTGAAAAATGACCTTGATTAGGACCTTGATATCAAAATATGCTATTATTGAAAAGCATGTGAAATATGTCTTATCACTTACATTCTAGCCATTATTTCTTGCTAGCAAACATAGTGACAGAAAAGGTGAAGGGGCAGAAATGCCAGACCCCTTACCTTAAACTTTGAGTATTCCCTGGAGTTGAATCTGTTCATACCACTAAAACCCTGACAAGGTGGTCCACCACACAACATTTCTACATCTCCCTTCTGCGGTAACTTCTGACCTAAAGCATCAGTCTTTTCACCCTATAGAAACACAATATCAGTTACAAGTTAACAAGGACCATAAGAGGATCTCAACCCAAGACTGGTTCAAAGTGAAAGATGCTATAAATATCAAAGTTACTTAAACAAGAGGGCCAAGATGGCCCTGTATCGCTCCACTGGCTTTTAGACATTTAGACTACAAACTTCTTCAAGGAATACAATAGAGGTCTATCCAAAGAAGATTCATGCTACACCAGAATGAAATCCAATAAATGATTATAAAATTCTCGTAAAATTACACTATGTTTCATAAAGCTAAAAATAAGCCTAGCCCACAGCGGGCAGGCTTTTCATCTGATCGTGAAGGAATTTGGAAGAGATTCATGCAAGGAAGATTCCTGTGAAGTTTAGTTGAAATTGGTCCAGTAGTTTTGGAGAAGAAGATTGTTTAACAATTTTTCAAAAATTCAATTTAATTAAATTTATTGAAATTTAAGTTCTACATGCATTTTTTTTTTTTTTTTGAATTTAGAGCAGAGCTCCAGATAGGATGCGTATTCGCGTAAAATACGCATTGATTTGGTCTGAATACGCATTAACTTTTATAAAAATGCGTACAAATACGCATTCAAAATAATGAAAACGCATTTGATAATTGCCAGTTAGCGTATCAAGATCGGAAAATGTCGAGAAAAAACATACACTAGGAAATTCCAACAATTTTAAACACAAACTTTTTGTCTGTAAAAAATAGGTTACAGCAGTCAGCTATCCGATATCTATTACGACTTTAATCAGCCAATCACAGCCTTGGGGAATACCAATTACGTCATTACTGTGACCAACCGAGTGGCAATTGGCTATTCCGTAGATCTACCGAATGATGCCGAGTGTTGCATTTGTTTGAATTTCAATCAATCGGTTATCTCCGTGAAAGCAAATCGTTACCCGATTTAACAGACCATTGCATCAATCCATAAATCGGAAATGATGACAACTCGAAGGTGTTTGTTTTCTTTTCAAACCATCAAACGAGTAAATCCACTGCTGAGCAGATCGTAACTTTAGGCGATTTTTGCCGATATTCTTTCTGAAGTGGCCCTACAGGCAAAGATAGCACACAATGGTAATCTTGTTCAGAAAAAACAACTCGATGGTCGGAAACATACCGTGGTTAGATTCCTCGAACCCGAAAAAAAAGTTGTTCGTTCCGGTCGGGTGTTCCTGCTTATTTTAGTCCTTTCCTGAACAAGAAGGTAAATACGACCTGTCTCCAAAAAGTATCTGTAAATACGCATTGGAAAAAATTCTGAGGGGTAAATACTCCTTGCCTCAAAAAATTATCTGGAGCTCTGATTTAGAGGAGATTCATGTAAGGAAAATTCATGTGAAGTTTGTTTAAAATTGGTCCATTAGTTTTGGAATAGAAGATTTTTCGAAAAATTAATTTAATTAATCAAAATTTAAATTCTACACAGAATTTATTTTTTTTTTCTTAAGGAATTAAGAAGAGATTCATGCAAGGAACATTGCTTGAAATTGGTCCAGTAGTCTTGGAGAAGAAGAATTTTTAAAGATTTTTCGAAAATTTAATTTAATTAAACAAGAGATGTTTGTAAAACATATATGCCCCCTCAAGTGCCTACATTTTATGTAGGTCAAAGTCCAAGGTCAAGTTAACAAGGTCCAAGGTCATGGTCAAATATGAAAGGTCTTGGTAGGAGGTGTCTATGTGTGAAATATCAAGGCTGTATATGTAAAAGTAAAATGAAATATAGGCCAGGTTAAAGTTTTTAAAAGTAGGCCAAATGCCAAGGTCAAGGTCAAATGTGAAAGGTCTTGGTTGGAGGTGTCCATGTGTGAAATATCAAGGTTGTAGGTGTAAAAGGACATGATATATATGCCTGGTTTAAGTCTTTTTAAAAGTAGGTCAAACTCCAAGGTCAAGATTGCAATATTCAAGGTCATGGTCAAATGTGAAAGGTCTTGGTAGGAGGTGTCCATGTGTAAAATATCGAGACTGTATAGGTAACAGGACATGAGGTATAGGCCTAGTTTAAGTTTTTTAAAAGTAGGTCAAACTTCAAGGTCAAGGTCCAAGATCATGGTCAAAAGTGAAATGTCTTGGTTGGAAGTGACCATGTGTGAAATATCAATGCTGTATGTGTAAAATGACATTAAATACAGGCCAGGTTAATGTATTATAAAAGTAGGTCAAACACCAAGGTCAAGGTCACAAGGTCCAAGGTCATGGTCAAATGTGAAAGGTCTTGGTCGTAGGTGTCCATGTGTCAAATATCAAGGCTGTATGTGTAAAAGGACATGATATATCAGCTAGGATAAAGTTTTTATAAAAGTAGGTTAAAGTCCAAGGTCAAGGTCACAAATTCAAGGGTCATTGTCAAATGTGAAAGGTCTTGGTAGGATGTGTCCACTTGTGAAATATCAAGGCTGCATGTGTAATAGCACATGAGATATAGGCGCAGTTTATTTTTTTTAAAAGTAGGTCAAACTCCAAGGTCAGGGTCACAAGATCCAAGGTCATAGTCATATGTGATAGGTCTTGGTCGGAGGTTTCCATGTGTCAAATATCAAGGCTGTATGTGTAAAAGGACATGATATATCAGCCAGGTTAAAGTTTTTAAAAAGTAGGTCAAACTCCAATGTCAAGGTCACAAGGTCCAAGGTCATGGTCAATTGTGAAAGGTCTTGGTAGGAGGTGTCCATGTGTGAAATATCAAGGCTGTATGTGTAATAGGTCATGAGATATATGCCCGGTTTATTTTTTTTTAAAGTAGGTCAAACTCCAATGTCAAGGTCCCAAGGTCCAAGATCATGGTCAATTGTGAATGATGTTGATAGGAGGTATCTATGTGTGAGATATCAAGGCTGTATGCAGTGATTCATTTACCTGCGCGTCCTGCGATTATCTCGCACAAAATCCACCGAGGACGCATATTATTGAAAGATGTGAAACCCGCGGACGCAAACAT
The DNA here is from genome assembly GCA_963680895.1 of Fragum sueziense. Lineage (NCBI taxonomy): Eukaryota > Metazoa > Mollusca > Bivalvia > Cardiida > Cardiidae > Fragum > Fragum sueziense. The sequence goes on along the minus strand of OY804594.1, from coordinate 61,047,787 downwards.
TTTATAGTCAACGAGTCCTGTCGTCAAACAAAACTTCGAAAATTATTCATACATTGTATAATGAGGCAAATGCACACCGACAATAATTTACTTAAACACCGGTTCGGCTGGTTTCCTTCCTCAACTACGATGTATATATGATAAAGATGCAGCGCGGGGACCCAGGTCCAAAAAGTCAAATCAATTTTTCATTGGTCTTACAAGGCATTTACAGCCAATCAGCGCGTGCGGGCTAAAAACGAAAGTAGCGATGCCCCGAAAAAAACGTAAACCTCTATCTGATGCCAAACAAAGGACGATCAGCGGTCTGTTTGATAAGGGTCAGACCAGAGAAACGGCCGCGAAAAATGGTACTCAGATGAATGAGAACACTTCGGAAGACAGTTCAGAAAAACCACTGGCGCTCGATCCTATATTACTGATATGTAGGTCATTGATACTATAAATAACGACGACCTTGCAGCGTCACATTGAATTTTCCGATCCTAATTCAATTTCTTCTTGTCCCTCAATATTTTCTATTCATTTTGTTAAGTGCAGCAGAAATACCTCTCTGAAATTTTGTTACTTTGGAAATATTTATTAACCCATTACCACACATTGACTCTTTTAGACTCCCCCCACAAGAAAATAGCTTTGGAAAACATTGTGGAAAATGAAGAAATAGCTTGCAACAAGTCAAACTTCATCTGAGACTGAATGCATTCTAGTCATAATGTTCAATTTCTAGTCATACTCATACATGTGTCACAATCATGTGTTACAAGTTCAAACTCATGTTAGTGGAATTTTAGTCTGTTTTTTTAAACATGTTTGCCTAGTTCTCAAAATTATATATTGATAAAAACACTTTAATATGTTGCTGTTGTTTTCGGTAGTTATCGAAAGTTGTCAAAGTAGTGGGACTCATAAATTTCCAAGAGGACTCATAAAATTTTGGGGTAGCGAGTCCCAGGACTCACTGTTGCAATTTTGTAAAATAATCACTGTGTATGTGTTAAAATACATGAGATATAGGCATTGTTAAGAATTAAGTGTAAAAATCAACAAAGGGCAATAACTCCAAAAAGTTGATCGGCAAGGTTATGGTTCTTGTGCACTGCACCTCTCCATAATGAGATCTATCCACCTGTAAAGTTTCATGATTCTACCTTACATACTTTTTGAGTTGTGCTCCGGACAAGAATCAAGTTATAAAATCAACAAAGGGCAATAACTCAAAAATTTTGATTGGCAGAGTTACGGTTCTTGTGCACTGCACCTTTCCATAATCAGATCTATCCACCTGTAAAGTTTCATGATCCTACCTTACATACTTTTTGAGTTATGCTCCGGACAAGAATCTAGTTTGAAAATCAACAAAGGGAAATAACCCCAAAAAAATATGATCAGCAGAGTTACAGTTTTTGTGCACTGCACCTCTTCATAATGAGAGCTATCTACCTGTGAAGTTTCATGATTCTACCTTTAATACTTTTCGAGTTATGCTCCGGACAAGAATCAAGTTTGAAAATAAACAAAGGGCAATAACTCAAAAAATTTGATCGGCAGAGTTAAAGTTCTTGTGCACTGCACCTCTCCATAATGAGATCTATCTACCTGTAAAGTTTCATGATTCTACCTTACATACTTTTTGAGTTATGCTCTGGACAAGAATCAATTTATAAAATCAACAAAGGGCAATAACTCAAAAAATTTGATCGGCAGATTTAAAGTTCTTGTGCACTGCACCTCTCCATAATGAGATCTATTTACCTGTGAAGTTGCATGATTCTACCTTACATACTTTTTGAGTTATGCTCCGGACAATAATCAAGTTATAAAATCAACAAAGGGCAATAACTCAAAAAATTTGATCGGCAGAGTTACGGTTCTTGTGCACTGCACCAGGGTTGGCGCTGCCTATCGCCATTGTCGCCAAATGCGACAAAAAATTAAAAGTGGCGCAAGAATTTTCCATTTGGCAAAAATGCCTGGCGCCAACAAAATTCAAGTGGCCCCAAAAATTATCAAATGGCCCTAAATATACGATCAGCAATACCAATAAGAATATACATGACCAGAATATCAACAGCTATCGAGCGCCGTCGCATTTGCCATTATAATCAAGCACCTTTATATCGGTGGTTACGTTAAACAAGAGGACCATGATGGTCCTATATCGCTCACCTGAACCAAAATGATATAAGCAACACTTTTCTTCAATTCAAAAAATATTTATGACTTTAAGACTGAAAACGACATTATGGTCAATAACATTGTGAAAATCGAACTCATCCAAGACTGCATTGTGCCCAACATTGTGTCCAAGATTTGTCTTGTTTGATAAATAATTGTAGATTCTGGAGTATAAACAAGGTCGAAAACAGCCGAAAACAACACTTTTGTCAAATTCAAGGGCACATAACTCTCGACTTTCTAGTCAGATCAGGCTGAAAATCAAACTAATCCGAGATCTTATGATATCCAACATTGTGTCCAAGATTTGTCTTGATTGGTCAATAAAAATTGTAGATTTTAGAGTATAAACAAGGTCTAAAGCAGTCGAAAACGGCAATTTGATCAAATTCAAGGGCACATTACTCTCCACTTTTTGATCAGATCGGACTGAAAATCAATCTTATCCAAGATCTTATGGTCTCAAACATTGTGTTCAAGTTTTGTCTTAATTGATAAATAATAGTAGATTAAAGAGTGTAAACAATGTCAAAAACAGCCAAAATCGGCAATTTTATCAAATTCAAGGGCACATAACTCTCATCTTTCTGGTCAAATCATACTGAAAATCAAACACATCTGAGATCTTGTGGTCTCCAACCTTGTGTCCAAGATTTGTCTTGATTGGTCAAAAATTGTAGATTCTAGAGTGTAAATAAGGTCGAAAACAGTCAAAAACGGCAATTTTGTCAAATCAAGGGCTCATAACTCTCAACTTTCTGATCAGATAAGACTGAAAATCAAACTCATCCCAGATCTTATGATCCCCAATATTGTGTCCAAGATTTGGATTGATTGATCAATAATTGTACATTCTAGAGTGTAAACATCGTCGAAAACAGCCAAAAATGACAATTTTGTCAAATTCAAGGGCAAGTAACTCTCGACTTTCTGATCAGATCAGACTGAAAATCATACTCATCCGAGATCTCATGGTCTCAAACATTGTGTCAAAGTTTTGTCTTGATTGATGAATAATTGTAGATTCTAGAGTGTAAACAAGGTCAAAAACAGCCGAAAATGGCAATTTTGTCAAATTCAAGGGCACATAACTCTCGTCTTTCTGGTCAGATCAGACTGAAAATCGTACTCATTCGAGATCTTATGGTCTACAATGTTATGTCCAAGATTTGTCTTGATTGATCCATAATTGTAGATGCTAGAGTGTAAACAATGTCAAAACTAAGTATTTTTCGCATTCAAGGGCAGATAACTCCTGACTTTCTGGTTCGATCTGACCCATAATCGAACTCATCCAAGATCTTATGGCCATACATGTTTTGGCCAAGATTGGTCAAGATTGGCTTGTATTTGTAGATGCTAGAGTGTTAACACGAAATTGTGGACGGACGGACGGACAGACGGACAGACGGACAGACGGACGACGGACAAAAAGTGACCACAATAGCTCACCTTGAGCACTTCGTGCTCAGGTGAGCTAAAAATGCCGTAACTACAGCTTATTCAAGTTAGTTCAAACTGTAGTTACAGCTTTATCAAACATTACCTACGATATATTATCTCGGCACGCGACACGACAAATAGCGCTAACTGTTAAATTACCTTTAATTGCCATCTATATATCCAAACACATTATGACATAACAAAGCGATGGGGAAAATCAATAAATACACAGTAGACAAGATTCGGGTAGTTTACTAGTGCCGTGTGCAATAGAGCATAACACATTACATATAATGGGCGTGTACTTTCGATATTGTTTTAACTTGATTGACAGGTCGAGTTTCTTCAGTTAATTCTTTACTTTACGAAAATTTCACTCGACATGGGAGTTGTTCAAAGCCAAACTTGTAGCAAGCAATTGTTAAGATCGCCGTAGTTACGGCGGTCGATGAAGTATGATGTTTCAGGTAAGTTAATTTGCGTAAAATATGTGGAATTAACTAGACTTTTGTTTCGTCCTTTTTATCGCGAGAATACGGATCCCGGTGAAGTTAATCATTGGAAGACAAAAAGCTAGCGAGTAACGTCATGATTCCTATTTATATCAAAATTTAATCGGTACCCAGATAATCTTCTTTTCTCCTTTTCCAAACTGATAAGACTGTCTTTTGACATTGAATATGTTTTCCGGCGTCGGGGGGTGGGGGGGGTGGGGGGGGATGGCTCCAACTTTTGATATTTGGCCCCAACTTTTGAAATTTGGCGAAAGTGATTGCGACAACATTTTTGGAGCCAGGGTGAACCCTGCTGCACCTCTCCTTAATGAGATCTATCCACCTGTGAAGTTTCATGATTCTACCTTACATACTTTTTGAGTTATGCTCCGGACAAGAATCAAGTTATAAAATCAACAAAGGGCAATAACTCAAAAAATTTGATCGGCAGAGTTACGGTTCTTGTGCACTGCACCTCTCCATAATGAGATCTATCCACCTGTGAAGTTTCATGATTCTACCTTACATACTTTTCGAGTTATGCTCCGGACAAGATTTGGTCTACGGACAAACCGACCGACCTAGGGACCGACCGACTGACAGACCGACAGACCGACCGACACTTGCAAAACAATATACCCCCATTTTCTTCGAAAGGGGGCATAATTAATTAAAATCTAAGATATACACAGAATTTATATTTCAGAAGGAATTAAGCAGAGAATCATACAAGAAAGATTTCTGTGAAGTTTGGTTAAAATTGGTCCAGTAGTTTTGGAGAAGAAGAATTTTTAAAGATTTTTTCGAAAATTTAAATCAATTAAATTAATTAAAATTCAAGTTCAGCGCGGATTTTGTTCTTTTGAAAGAATTTGGTAGAGATTCATGTTAGGAAGGTTTCTGTGAAGTTTGGTTGAAATTGGTCCTGTAGTTTGGAGAAGAAGAATTTTTAAAGATTTTTTGAAAATTTAATTCAATTACATTAATTAAAATTCAAGTTATACACAGAATTTATATTTTTGAAGGAATTAAGCAGAGATTCATACAAGGAAGATTTCTGTGAAGTTTGGTTTAAATTGGTCCAGTAGTTTTGGAGAAGAAGAATTTTTAAAGATTTTTTGAAAATTTAAATCAATTAAATTAATTAAAATTCAAGTTCTACGCGGATTTTATTCCTTTGAAGGAATTTGGTAGAGATTCATGCGAGGAAGATTTCTGTGAAGTTTGGTTGAAATTGGTCCAGTAGTTTTGGAGAAGAAGAATTTTTAAAGATATTTCTAAAATTTAAATCAATTAAATTAATCAAAATTCAAGTTCTGCGCGGATTTTATTCCTTTGAAGGAATTTAGTAGAGATTCATGCAAGGAAGATTTCTGTGAAGTTTGGTTGAAATTGGTCCAGTAATTTTGGAGCAGAAGAATTTTTAAAGATATTTCGATAATTTAATTCAATTAAATTAATTAAAATTCAAGTTCAGCACAGATTTTATTATTTTGAAAGAATTTGGTAGAGATTCATGCAAGGATGATTTGTGTGAAGTTTGGTTGAAATTGGTCCGGTAGTTTTGGAGGAGAAGATGTTTGAAAATTGTTTACGCACGGACGCACGCACGGACGCACGCATGCACGACGGACACAGGGCCATGACATAAGCCCCGCTGGCCTTCGGCCAGTGGAGCTAAAAACAATCTTGAACAAAGAGATAAGCACTCTTTTCCCTCTGGATATGTATTCATAATATTCTAACATTCAAGGTCTTTCAAATAAAGATATTTCATAAGAATTGATTAATTGAAGCTGCTCGCTCACATAGGTTAACAATAATCAAACCATTTGTGGAAGACAATCAAATCTGAGAGGAAATTTGCCGCAACAAAGGATCAAACACAGGACCTCAAGAGTGAAAATCCAATGCGCTGCTGCTACCAACTGTGCCATGACCACAGCCAAAACATGTCTCATTCTATGGAAAGAGGGTTAGGGGAAAAGAATAGTACTTACATCCATAACCAGTTTCAGCAGAAGATTACAATCATCAGAGAACACTGTGGACCCAGGATTGTTCAGCCTATATGCTTGAGCTGCAGGTTCTTCTTTTTCTATGGCCCAGCAGGACTGAGCTATTCCTGCTTGATGGAAACCTTCTGACAGACCTAAAATACACGAAATTATCATGTGTATGTGAAACACCAATGCCCTTAATTGAAGCGTTCTCCGCAGAATTTTGACATGAAATACCTCAAATCATTCTATTTCGAAACAATTTGGGGAAATTACGCAGTGGGGAACTTTGTAATGTGTAGTGGTAATAAACTGAATTACCTAAAGGCCTAATAGGGCCACTATGGCCTATTGAACTGAAGAGCACATTGAAAAGCATTTTTCCCCTTGCAAACACAGCCTTGAATGCTATGACTAGCAGTTCTCCTTGTGCCTCAATATTTCCTGCAATTCGGGTTCTACATAAATCCAATCATTATCAGCATTAATTTTGTCCACTGTCTATCTTTCAAAATGAACCATTCAAACTTTTGCTGTTTGGGAAAGTGTTATAAGTTCAAGACAGAATAGCAAGTTTGTACCAATTATTACCTCCACAGCCCGCAAACACGTCCAGGGTCTTCAGTCGATGAATTTCCATTTTGTCTTTCGCATCATCATCAGCATTGGAAGCTTTGGCTTTACCCTTGCCTTTACCTTTTCCTTTCCCCTGAATAATAAACATAGCATTAAAGCATAGGTGTCTATAATCCAGCAAATTATTTACTCACATAGTTACAAATTTTACCTGCGTACATACAGGGAAATTAGTTTTTAAGTTTCATTTCAATATAGCATGCATTGATTCAAATCTTTCATATTCTAAGCAACCCATGCAAAATTACAGCAGTGTTGCATCCAGGATGAGCCCAGAGAGGGGGAGATCCCCCATCAAATTTTCAAAAAGGGGGGAGTACAAATTTTGAGCGCGCAGCAAATAGACTTGTACTTTCTAGTCATAATATCACCGTTGGGTAGAGCTACACACTGATGAGGGGGTCGTAAATGGCGATTTCAAACATAGCTCTCATAACATACCATTTCAGCACGCTATTAACTTGTCTTTTTCCACGATTCCTTAATCTGGGATGTTTTACGGTTTTTTCCGTGACCCGGCTGCTCAGCGGCGAATTTTCTTGTACCAATTCATCCCTGACTTATGAAGTTGTCAGTTGCCGTTTAGGTGGTATAATCCTACCCAAGAAATGTGGTTACAATCTATTCTACTATTTCAAACGAACTCAGAGTTCGTTATTTTCAACACACTGTGTTTACACGCTTAAAATCCAATGAATGACAACTTTTGACAATTCCAAACAGTTCTCAGCTATTTTTGTTCTCCGTAGATCGGCCGAAAGATGGTCGTTTATAATCGGAACTTCTCTTGGCCAATCTACGATTAGATTGCAGGTTACGGAAATAGCCAAGGGGCATCTTACCGACAGGGTTACTTCCCCTAGTTCAATTGTGTCATTCGGGAATTTTCCAGATCCTTTTCAGGAAGAGAATATTTTAGCGATTTTCACCGCGCACTGACTTTTGAAAAGCGGGCGATTATTTCCGATTCTGCGAGAGTTGTCACCCACGAAATATTAAAATGGCGGGATTGAAATCAAAATCAGCGGGAATCGCGCGCCCTAGATGCAACACTGTACAGTAGTTTGGAGGGTGATATTGTGTTGTTTACATATAGCAAGTTTTGTAAATATGTGCCATGATATTGACATCATAACCAGACCATACGCTATTGAGCAAATCAAAATTCTTAACTAACATTATGTGCATTTGTATCAAAAATCCTTTTCTATCTATGATTATTAAATCACTGCTCTGCTAACCAACATTTTCTCCTCGACATACCTTCAATATTTTCTATTTTGTACAAATATATCCCATCTTTATCTATTGTTGTTATCTGTAGCAACTTTCACATTGGACCTGTCTAAACCTTTGTTATTTGAGAAGGGATTTACAATCCCAAGATGTGTCAAATGTTACAGAAAATACCATCTATAATTTACAAGGTTTTGTTCATGTAATCACAACTTACTTTTCCTTTAGTTCCCATCATTCTAGCTTTACTTGGAGGTTCTTCAAAACTCTTTGATTTACTGTTGTAGGCCTAGAAAAATATACACAGTTTGTATTACTTAACTAGGTTTCAACATTAACCTGTGCCCGACTGACATTACCTGCCTACTGCTTGGTCAGGGCTAGTTACATCCCCAAGATGCATGACCAACTTCAGCTGCAACTGATTTAAGATTGAAACAGTCTAAAATTTTATCCTTTAGGAAAGTATTAAAATGGTATTGAATCTGCATTAGAAAATCTACAGTAATTCATAGAAGAGAATTTTGAACTTTTGCTTGTGACAAATTTGAAGAATATATTTGGGGACTTATTGAATAATGTTGTCTAATTCTCCTACTGCAAAAGAGTAAATATCCTACTGTTAATCTTTTCATTCACTTATCAAAAGTAATTCAGTGTTCTCCCCAGGCCAATAAGCTGTATCGGCCCCACTACAGCTTCATGAAAACCAGGGTAATGCCACTACAGCTTCAAAAGTACCCCACAGCTTAATTTCTTCAAAATTGTCACCTAAGAGAGACATTTAGAGGTATTTCATGTCAAAAACTGATAAATGGTGCAATGTTATAAACTAAAATGTACTAATTCTGTATAAAAAACATGATGGGAAAAGAAGAAATTGCTCATATTGAGCAATTTCTTCTTTTCCCATTATGTTTTTATTCACAATTATTTGCATGAACATAATGTATTTTCAAGGTTTACCAATGCCACTACAGCTTCAAAATATTCTGCGGAGAACCCTGTAATTTGCAATGCTACAACTTGTCATATCTCATTCAATTTACCTCTGAAAAGAAGAACTTATCCTCAGCATTTAAGAAGATATCATCCCATTCTTGAGTAAATTCTTCTCTGTATACCACACTACACTTTCCTCGTACCAGGGAAAATTCTACAACAACTTCTTCCTCCGAATAATACAACTGGTTCAGATCACATTGGTAGTTTGCTGAAATACCTTTATGGGTGTTCTCTGGTCTGAATTGAAAGAATTGAAATAAAGTAAGTATGTTATCCATTTCCAATTAAAAATTCTAGAAAGGCCCTTAATAGGAACCACACATAAATTATTTGTCAAAGAGAATTGTATTTCATTTCTAAACAAGAGAACCATAATGATCCTTAACCACTCACCTGAATCTAGGCAATGTGAAATTTCAATTTTATCAAATTCAACACACATGTAATTCAAGATGTGAAATTAGGATATAAATGACACCTACCTGTAGAATTTCTTTACTTTAATCCAGATATCTTTAATCATTTTGCCCGACTCTTTCACAAACACTTGCTCAATTTTACCGATCCTGAATGTATCTGGTACTTGATCATTAGAACCTTTAATATATTCTGACTTTCTGTAGGCTTCTGGATACAGTTCATCATCAACCTAGACGAAAACAAGATGTTTTTGTGAAACACAAATAACCCTTTAACTTTGCATTTTTGTGTAAATTAAGGTAGTCCATGGATAATGAGATTCACACGTTGTTGAAATTTTTTGTGCAATGTTAGTATAATTCTTTACAGATCAAAACCTCTTCAGGCGACTTGTAAACATTTGGCGGTGGAACATTCCACCGCCAAATGTTTACAACATCGCCCAAATAATTCCAACATCAAAAATTTCTCTTTAGGGGTGGACTGTCTTAATATTAAGTTTCCGACAGACAAACACAGACAAATGTGCCCCTGGTCTTTCCATATCATATGGGGCTTAAAAATGATAAGGTATATTTATGTTTCATTAATAGATTAAAGATAAAGATGCACAGCGAAAAATATATAGGTCGTAAGTATTTCATTTAGGTCGCATATATCCAAGAGCTTTACAACGCAAATCTAGATTCTTAGCCAAACTACATGTATTAAAGTCAAAATCATGATGATTTACCCTTAGGTACTTACAGAACTGCGATCCAATTTCTGTTTCTTTGGAACATTTGGTTTGACGGAGAAATCAAAGGCACATGGCATCAAGTAGCAGCAATCCCCGATACTATACTCAATGCCGTCTCTAGATACACTGCTGTAAAATGTCTTGTTGGAGGATTTTTCTTCTGGCTCTATCTCACTGCCTAGCGCTGGTGTTTCCAACTAAAATGGTGTGAAATAAAATGTAAAATATGAATTTTCTGCAACACTATTTTGTGTAGTATGTGACTTTGAGATAATATTAAAATTAATAAAAGAAGTCATAAGGAATAGTCTTTATGCTGTATGACATTATTAAGACTTATTATACTCAGAAGTAAACTGACACGATTTAAAAACGCAAAACACGTTTTCATAAACCATTCCTTTCCTATTGCCTCGATCGACACCATATTTGGGGACATGTACAGGGTGTCCCAAAAGTAAGGTAACACTTATAAATGGTTCTAGCTCTGCTATTTCTTAGCCGATTTCTTTCGGAAAACTATCAATATCTGCAGAATTCATTGGAATTTTGTTCACCATACACTTCAATGATATGCTCATATCAAAATGGCGTCACTTTTGACGTCATCTTTACCACTATCAAAATGACGTCACAACCTACCTTCTCAAAACGTATGTATGCGGTAAAGCATATCATTTATCTAAATGTCCAATATGTGTGCAAATAAAATTTAAATTCTAATTCAAAATAGAAGCTTCACCATGGGAATACCCATCTACTCAATTAAAGATAAATTTGAACGACCTTGGTCAGATTTTGGTGAACATGGAAGCAGCAAAGCCCGAAAACAGCATCTAAGCTTTGAATAAGACTGCATATGGAAGTCCAGGAAAGTCAATGCTAAGAATTTCGTCAGATCAAGATTCATTGAAATCATTATTACAGTGTATTTGGAATTTTTATTTGAAATTTTCCCATACCATATTTAAATTATGACTTTGGAAGATGGAGTTGAACGCTAAGGATGTTGTCGGTGGACACATGCTGGATTTTAATTCACTGGACAATTTTTTTGTGGAGACACATGCTGTCTAAAGTGTAATTCCCACAGCAAGAACATGTTAAATTAAACATGTTCAATGTTGCTATAAAACATTCAAGCAGAATGTAGGAACCTTTCTGTGGACACATATGAGGCAGTTATTAGCCTAAAACTTTAAGCAAAAGAATAAACCAAGGAAAGTGACAGAAGGGACGTAATCTAGAGAACGTCATTTACTGTCAAAATGACGTCATTGCTAAAATAGGGTGTGTTTGGTTTATCATATAAAAAATATACAAATTTTCTGATAATTTGATGAAATTTCTTTTATTCATTTTTACACATAACCTTCTGTACTGTCAGCGATATAGGGAACATATAAGTGATATATTGGCTGAGATATATTGGATTTTAAGTGTTACCTTACTTTTGGGACACCCTGTATGAGAAAATGTATACGCTTCACGCCTCAGCAATTTTGTCGTGTTTTCTGTAAACTATCCAGACATCTGAACCGCCCGTCACTAAATGCTCGTGCGTCTCGTGCATTCAGACCACGCGTTAAATCACTAAGATTTTTTGTGTACAAATTGCCACTTTGATTTACTTATTGAAAACATACGAGAACAACGAAAGAAAATTGTGTATAAAATGCTGAGGCTTACTTTGCGAAAAAGGAACCGAGTTTTTTGGCTTTTGATTTACCGTGTTTCGCAAATGAAGGTAGCTAGACGCTTTAATGTAGCCGAATCGACGGTTCCAAGGTTTATGAGACGTGTAAACGACACAGGAAGATTTACAGACCACCCATGTCCGGACCAGCTGCGTGTTACAACTGTACGTCAACATAATTGTATACGTCAACGTCACTAACGCAACAGATTTGTGACGGCTCAGTCTACAGCAAATTCTATGGTTGGTAATCGCGGGCGGCCTATACATCGCGACATGGTGATAAATCGCCTGTGAAAACACTAGGTTCGCTGACGTCGATGTTCAATGCCAGGCTCTTGACACAACGTGCATTTTGGCATAATCTGACGGCCATTCAGGCATTATTCGTGGCTTTAAAGGTCATTTTCTGTCCTCTTATGTTAACAATTGTAACATTTACAATTTTACATGGCTATACATCCGTTTTGTAAGATGCAGGAGATACCATTTGTAAAAGTACTATTTTGCGTTTTTAAATCGTGTCAGTTTATTTTATGCGAATTAAATTTTTCAGGGGTTCTGAAATTCATTGTCAAAGTTGCCAAGGTTGTCCCAAACAGGTTACAGACAAGTAGAATTTGCCAACATTTCCCTCATTATTGTTCGTACGGAAAACTGACATTTGTCAAACAAACACGGACAAGTAGCCAATTCAAAGATTTCAGAACCCCTGTTACTATTTGCATATTAGCATTTCATGATCTCTCTCTTTCTCTCTCTATCTCTAGACTATATTTATGACTTTTAAGAATATCATACTATTTAAACCTAGATATTTAAATGAGAGTTTTATCTAGTACCTTTTTCAGTTCTTTCAGCCTGTAACAACTGAGACAGTATTTGTAGCTCTCTGATTCTGGAATGTCTTCAATGGGTTTTGGAGGATCTTCAAAACGTCCAATCTGGGGGTCATACCTGGATGGGAGATATGAGATTGGAAAGGCTTAAAATTCATGAACTTAGAAAGTTAGATATAACCCTTTTCACAACAACCCACTTTTGATGTACCTTATATTAAGATTCTTCCAGATTAAAAACAAAATTGATAATATCAAATAATGTATTTGAATAAAATAATGTCTTTGTCCTCTATACCCTAACAGCTTGTCTTATGATTAATTCTTATACTGGTTTGCTCCTCTTGGTCCATGTGTGAAGTATCAAGGCTGTAGCCTAAAGACAAATCCAGCACTTCCCTTTTCTACGAGCTCAAGGCAGACTAACTGAATCCATTAACCCTTTCCCAAACAAGACCTGGTTTTGACGTCCCCAATAGACAAGAGCCGTCACAGACGGATTATGCTCCCCGAATAAGTGTTTGTCACAAAATAAAAACTATCATACATTAAGCCCCCTTTTCCCATGACAGCTTTTTTGTACACACATTATTTATAAAATATGGTCTAGAACATCCTATTTATTACATGAGCACAAAAGTTCATTAAATTCTGCCCTTTAGATGAAGAGAAATAAGAGAAAAACTAATTTTTACACTAAGGCCCCTTTTTCCATGACACAGCCTTAAATTTACAAACGGAGAAAATGGTCCCTAGGTATTGGCCCAAGGAATTCACATGTGAAGTTTCATTGAATTTGGTCCAAGGGTTGCTGAGATATGGCTGTGGACGGACGGACAGTCACACGGCGGACGGACACACGGACGGACAGCGTGGCGACTATATGCTCCCCCGAAATTTTTCGGGGAGCATAAAAAGGCTTGGGAAAATATTGAAATAAAAGAAGAAACTGCTGACAACCACCAGTTTCTCCTTTTGTCTCAATATTTTCTGTGCCATATTTTACACAAATTCTATCTTTATTCTATTCTATCTATTCTATCCATCCACTTTGTCATTTGGCAGTTTTTGAAGTGGATCACCCTAAAATTTTGTCCTTTGGGAAAGGGTTAACAAACAAGCCCTGGCTGAAACAATACACAAACTTCAATTTGTGTGAAAATACACAAACCTCAGATGACTGAAATAGTTTTAAGAGGATTATGAATTTTCTTTGAACAATTGAGCTAATAAGAAACTTACAGGATAGAGCTAAAACACATTTATCATTTTTGATAGAAGTAAGTGAACCTGCCATCCTCAGGGACTGGATGTCCGACCTCCTCTCCACCTTGCATGGCCCAGTCATCGACAGGGGCGTGGTAGATGACAGTCACTTTAAAATCAGAAACATAATAGAATTTTTTTATGCCTTACCATTTTTGATAGAAGTATGTGAGTCCATCATCTTCAGTGACTGGATGTCCAACCTCCTCTCCACCTTGCATGGCCCAATCATCAACAGGTGCATGGTAGATGACCTTCACTTTAGACACCGTATATTCCAGATTCGAGTCCTCACAATCATCTGACATGAACAGTTCTAGTGGATCAGATGTCTCGCCAAGTACTGTGTCATTGGAACGACTGAAAATCAAAATAAATGTTTGAAAAATAATATAACTCTCTTGTAAAATCCTTTCATGCATGTACATACAAAAACACGATGGGACCGACTAAAATTTGCAAACAATATACTATGATCTATAGTGTCAGGGTATAATAAAATGAAAGACAGATCTTCCATACAAAACAAATTTAAGCATACACACACCTAACAGTCATTTTCTTTCAACTTCTGATCATCATACATAAACGGTAAGGTTGTTATTCAACGAAAATGTTATTTTCTTTGAACCATTGAGAAAATGTTGGTCAACAATACTTACCAAAACCAGTGTGCATGGAACATTTTCTCCCCTTTATTATCTTCCCACATATAGGCAATTCTAGCTATGTAGAGTGGAATAGACGGGTCATCTGGCTTCACTGATACACACTCTCCCACAGATACCTACAACATTGTGCATGTACATTAATTAACCAGTGTGCATGAAACATTTTCTCCCCTTTATTATCTTCCCACATATAAGCAATTCTGGCTATGTAGAGTGGAATAGACGGGTCATCTGGCTTGACTGATACACATTCTCCTACAGATACCTACAACATTGTGCATGTACATTAATTAACCAGTGTGTATGGAACATTTTCTCCCCTTTATTATCTTCCCACATGTAGGCAATTCTAGCTATGTAGAGTGGAATAGACGGGTCATCTGGCTTCACTGATACACACTCTCCAACTGATACCTACAACATTGTGCATGTACATTAATTAACCAGTGTGCATGAAACATTTTCTCCCCTTTATTATCTTCCCACATGTAGGCAATTCTAGCTATGTAGAGTGGAATAGACGGGTCATCTGGCTTCACTGATACACATTCTCCTACAGATACCTACAACATTGTGCATGTACATTAATTAACCAGTGGGCATGGAACATTTTCTCCCCTTTATTATCTTCCCACATATAGGCAATTCTAGCTATGTAGAGTGGAATAGACGGGTCATCTGGCTTCACTGATACACATTCTCCCACAGATACCTACAACATTGTGCATGTACATTAATTAACCAGTGGGCATGGAACATTTTCTCCCCTTTATTATCTTCCCACATATAAGCAATTCTGGCTATGTAGAGTGGAATAGACGGGTCATCTGGCTTCACTGATACACATTCTCCTACAGATACCTACAACATTGTACATGTACATTAATTAACCAGTGGGCATGAAACATTTTCTCCCCTTTATTATCTTCCCACATGTAGGCAATTCTAGCTATGTAGAGTGGAATAGACGGGTCATCTGGCTTCACTGATACACATTCTCCCACAGATACCTACAACATTGTACATGTACATTAATTAACCAGTGTGCATGGAACATTTTCTCCCCTTTATTATCTTCCCACATATAGGCAATTCTAGCTATGTAGAGTGGAATAGACGGGTCATCTGGCTTGACTGATACACACTCTCCAACTGATACCTACAACATTGTACATGTACATTAATTAACCAGTGTGCATGAAACATTTTCTCTCCTTTATTATCTTCCCACATATAGGCAATTCTAGCTATGTAGAGTGGAATAGACGGGTCATCTGGCTTCACTGATACACATTCTCCCACAGATACCTACAACATTGTACATGTACATTAATTAACCAGTGTGCATGGAACATTTTCTCCCCTTTATTATCTTCCCACATATAGGCAATTCTAGCTATGTAGAGTGGAATAGACGGGTCATCTGGCTTGACTGATACACACTCTCCAACTGATACCTACAACATTGTACATGTACATTAATTAACCAGTGTGTATGGAACATTTTCTCCCCTTTATTATCTTCCCACATGTAGGCAATTCTAGCTATGTAGAGTGGAATAGACGGGTCATCTGGCTTCACTGATACACACTCTCCCACAGATACCTACAACATTGTGCATGTACATTAATTAACCAGTGTGTATGGAACATTTTCTCTCCTTTATTATCTTCCCACATGTAGGCAATTCTAGCTATGTAGAGTGGAATAGACGGGTCATCTGGCTTCACTGATACACATTCTTCAACTGATACCTACAACATTGTGCATGTACATTAATTAACCAGTGGGCATGGAACATTTTCTCCTTTATTATCTTCCCACATGTAGGCAATTCTAGCTATGTAGAGTGGAATAGACGGGTCATCTGGCTTCACTGATACACATTCTCCCACAGATACCTACAACATTGTGCATGTACATTAATTAACCAGTGTGTATGGAACATTTTCTCCCCTTTATTATCTTCCCACATGTAGGCAATTCTAGCTATGTAGAGTGGAATAGACGGGTCATCTGGCTTCACTGATACACACTCTCCTACTGATACCTACAACATTGTGCATGTACATTAATTAACCAGTGGGCATGGAACATTTTCTCCCCTTTATTATCTTCCCACATATAAGCAATTCTAGCTATGTAGAGTGGAATAGACGGGTCATCTGGCTTCACTGATACACACTCTCCCACAGATACCTACAACATTGTGCATGTACATTAATTAACCAGTGGGCATGAAACATTTTCTCCCCTTTATTATCTTCCCACATATAGGCAATTCTAGCTATGTAGAGTGGAATAGATGGGTCATCTGGCTTCACTGATACACACTCACCCACAGATACCTACAACATTGTGCATGTACATTAATTAACCAGTGGGCATGAAACATTTTCTCCCCTTTATTATCTTCCCACATATAAGCAATTCTAGCTATGTAGAGTGGAATAGACGGGTCATCTGGCTTCACTGATACACATTCTCCTACTGATACCTACAACATTGTGCATGTACATTAATTAACCAGTGTGCATGGAACATTTTCTCCCCTTTATTATCTTCCCACATGTAGGCAATTCTAGCTATGTAGAGTGGTATAGACGGGTCATCTGGCTTCACTGATACACACTCTCCAACTGATACCTACAACATTGTACATGTACATTAATTAACCAGTGGGCATGAAACATTTTCTCCCCTTTATTATCTTCCCACATATAGGCAATTCTAGCTATGTAGAGTGGAATAGACGGGTCATCTGGCTTCACTGATACACATTCTCCTACTGATACCTACAACATTGTGCATGTACATTAATTAACCAGTGGGCATGGAACATTTTCTCCCCTTTATTATCTTCCCACATATAAGCAATTCTAGCTATGTAGAGTGGTATAGACGGGTCATCTGGCTTCACTGATACACATTCTCCCACAGATACCTACAACATTGTGCATGTACATTAATTAACCAGTGTGCATGGAACATTTTCTCCCCTTTATTATCTTCCCACATGTAGGCAATTCTAGCTATGTAGAGTGGAATAGACGGATCATCTGGCTTCACTGATACACATTCTCCTACTGATACCTACAACATTGTGCATGTACATTAATTAACCAGTGTGCATGGAACATTTTCTCTCCTTTATTATCTTCCCACATGTAGGCAATTCTGGATATGTAGAGTGGAAAAGACGGGTCATCTGGCTTCACTGATACACACTCTCCCACAGATACCTACAACATTGTGCATGTACATTAACCCTTACCCAAACAAGACCTGGTTTTGACGTCCCTAATAGAAAAGGCTTTGGAAAACATTGAAACAAAAGAAGAAACTGCTGATAACCAGCAGTTTCTCCTTTTGTCTCAATATTTTCTATGCAATATTTTACACAATTTTATCTTGAATAAATTCTATTTTGTCTTTTGTGGTAGTTTTTGAAGTGAACCACCCTAAAATTTGCCGTTTGGGAAAGGGTTAATTAACCAGTGTGCATGGAACATTTTCTCCCCTTTATTATCTTCCCACATATAGGCAATTCTAGCTATGTAGAGTGGAATAGACGGGTCATCTGGCTTCACTGATACACACTCTCCCACAGATACCTACAACATTGTGCATGTACATTAATTAACCAGTGTGCATGAAACATTTTCTCCCCTTTATTATCTTCCCACATGTAGGCAATTCTAGCTATGTAGAGTGGAATAGACGGGTCATCTGGCTTCACTGATACACACTCTCCCACAGATACCTACAACATTGTGCATGTACATTAATTAACCAGTGTGCATGAAACATTTTCTCCCCTTTATTATCTTCCCACATGTAGGCAATTCTAGCTATGTAGAGTGGAATAGACGGGTCATCTGGCTTCACTGATACACACTCTCCTACAGATACCTACAACATTGTGCATGTACATTAATTAACCAGTGTGCATGAAACATTTTCTCCCCTTTATTATCTTCCCACATGTAGGCAATTCTAGCTATGTAGAGTGGAATAGACGGGTCATCTGGCTTCACTGATACACATTCTCCCACAGATACCTACAACATTGTGCATGTACATTAATTAACCAGTGTGCATGAAACATTTTCTCCCCTTTATTATCTTCCCACATGTAGGCAATTCTAGCTATGTAGAGTGGAAAAGACGGGTCATCTGGCTTCACTGATACACACTCACCCACAGATACCTACAACATTGTGCATGTACATTAATTAACCAGTGGGCATGAAACATTTTCTCCCCTTTATTATCTTCCCACATATAGGCAATTCTAGCTATGTAGAGTGGAATAGACGGGTCATCTGGCTTCACTGATACACATTCTCCTACTGATACCTACAACATTGTGCATGTACATTAATTAACCAGTGGGCATGGAACATTTTCTCCCCTTTATTATCTTCCCACATGTAGGCAATTCTAGCTATGTAGAGTGGAATAGACGGGTCATCTGGCTTCACTGATACACACTCTCCCACAGATACCTACAACATTGTGCATGTACATTAATTAACCAGTGTGCATGGAACATTTTCTCTCCTTTATTATCTTCCCACATATAGGCAATTCTAGCTATGTAGAGTGGAATAGACGGGTCATCTGGCTTCACTGATACACACTCTCCCACAGATACCTACAACATTATACATGTACATTAATTAACCAGTGTGCATGAAACATTTTCTCCCCTTTATTATCTTCCCACATATAAGCAATTCTAGCTATGTAGAGTGGAATAGACGGGTCATCTGGCTTCACTGATACACACTCTCCCACAGATACCTACAACATTGTGCATGTACATTAATTAACCAGTGTGTATGGAACATTTTCTCCCCTTTATTATCTTCCCACATGTAGGCAATTCTAGCTATGTAGAGTGGAATAGACGGGTCATCTGGCTTCACTGATACACACTCTCCTACAGATACCTACAACATTGTGCATGTACATTAATTAACCAGTGTGCATGGAACATTTTCTCCCCTTTATTATCTTCCCACATATAGGCAATTCTGGCTATGTAGAGTGGTATAGACGGGTCATCTGGCTTCACTGATACACATTCTCCCACAGATACCTACAACATTGTGCATGTACATTAATTAACTAGTGTGCATGAAACATTTTCTCCCCTTTATTATCTTCCCACATGTAGGCAATTCTAGCTATGTAGAGTGGAATAGACGGGACATCTGGCTTCACTGATACACACTCTCCAACTGATACCTACAACATTGTGCATGTACATTAATTAACCAGTGTGCATGAAACATTTTCTCTCCTTTATTATCTTCCCACATATAGGCAATTCTGGCTATGTAGAGTGGAATAGACGGGTCATCTGGCTTGACTGATACACATTCTCCTACAGATACCTACAACATTGTGCATGTACATTAATTAACCAGTGTGCATGGAACATTTTCTCCCCTTTATTATCTTCCCACATATAGGCAATTCTAGCTATGTAGAGTGGAATAGACGGGTCATCTGGCTTCACTGATACACATTCTCCCACAGATACCTACAACATTGTGCATGTACATTAATTAACCAGTGTGCATGAAACATTTTCTCCCCTTTATTATCTTCCCACATGTAGGCAATTCTAGCTATGTAGAGTGGAATAGACGGGTCATCTGGCTTCACTGATACACATTCTCCAACAGATACCTACAACATTGTGCATGTACATTAATTAACCAGTGGGCATGGAACATTTTCTCCCCTTTATTATCTTCCCACATATAAGCAATTCTAGCTATGTAGAGTGGAATAGACGGGTCATCTGGCTTCACTGATACACATTCTCCTACAGATACCTACAACATTGTGCATGTACATTAATTAACCAGTGTGCATGAAACATTTTCTCCCCTTTATTATCTTCCCACATGTAGGCAATTCTAGCTATGTAGAGTGGAATAGACGGGTCATCTGGCTTGACTGATACACACTCTCCCACAGATACCTACAACATTGTACATGTACATTAATTAACCAGTGTGCATGAAACATTTTCTCCCCTTTATTATCTTCCCACATGTAGGCAATTCTAGCTATGTAGAGTGGAATAGACGGGTCATCTGGCTTGACTGATACACATTCTCCTACAGATACCTACAACATTGTGCATGTACATTAATTAACCAGTGTGCATGAAACATTTTCTCCCCTTTATTATCTTCCCACATGTAGGCAATTCTAGCTATGTAGAGTGGAATAGACGGGTCATCTGGCTTGACTGATACACACTCTCCAACTGATACCTACAACATTGTACATGTACATTAATTAACCAGTGTGCATGAAACATTTTCTCCCCTTTATTATCTTCCCACATGTAGGCAATTCTAGCTATGTAGAGTGGAATAGACGGGTCATCTGGCTTGACTGATACACATTCTCCTACAGATACCTACAACATTGTACATGTATATTAAACAGGAGGACCATGATGGTCCTAAATCGCTCACCTGAATCAAGATGACAAGAGTGAAAATGGCATTTAGGTCAAATTCAAAGGCATAAAACTAAGGGCTTTCTGTTAGGAAACAATTAAGTAATAATTTTGTTTGAATCAATCCTATTAAGTTGGGTATGAATTAGCACAATGGTTGAGGTTATCTTTTTATTTCACAATATATACATAAGGCTAATTTTCAAAGCATACTTATCTGTTAGAGATTGATCATTTATGATATATCATTATAATAAATTATAAGCACAATTAATAATTTACAAGATTTGGTCTGTTATTTGAAACAAGAGGGCCATTGGCCCTGAAGCGCTCACCTGATATAAAAACTTTTTTTTGTAAACCAATTTTCAGGTTGATTGGACAAAGAATGTGACCTCTAGGGTGCACACAAGGTTTATCTAAGATTTGACCTCGTGACCTAGAATTGATCAAGACAATCATTCTGATCAATTTTCAGGTTGATTGGGCAAAAAATGTGGCCTCTAGAGTGCACACAAGGTTTTACAAAGATTTTACCTCATGACCTAGTTTATGACCCCAGATGACCCAATTTCAATCTTGTCTAAAAATTTATCAAGACAATCATTCTGATCAATTTTCAGGGTGATTGGGTAAAAAATGTGGCCTCTAGAGAACACACAAGGTTTTTCTAAGATTTGACCCCGTGACCTAATTTTTGACTCCAGATGACCCAATTTCAAACTTGTCCGAGATTTCACCAAGACAATCATTCTGATCAATTTTCAGGTTGATTGGGCAACAAATGTGGCCTCTAGAGTGCACACAAGGTTTTTCTAAGATTTGACCCCATGACCTAGTTTTTGACCCCATATGACCCAATTTCAAAATTGTGCGAGATTTTATCAAGCCAATCATTCTGAGCAATTTTCAGGTTGATTGGGCAAAAAATGTGGCCTCTAGAGTGCACACAAGGTTTTTCTAAGATTTGACCCTGTGACCTAGTTTTAGACCCCACATGACCCTATATCAAACTTGTGCGAGATTTTATGAAGTCAATCATTCTGAGCAATTTTCAGGTTGATTGGGCAAAAAATGTGGCCACTAGAGTGCACACAAGGTTTTTCTAAGATTTGACCCCGTGACCTAGTTT
The DNA here is from genome assembly GCA_963680895.1 of Fragum sueziense. Classification (NCBI taxonomy): domain Eukaryota; kingdom Metazoa; phylum Mollusca; class Bivalvia; order Cardiida; family Cardiidae; genus Fragum; species Fragum sueziense. The sequence goes on along the minus strand of OY804594.1, from coordinate 61,025,544 downwards.
TTGACACCAGATGACCCAATTTCAAACTTGTCCGAGCTTTCATCAAGACAATCATTCTGAGCAAATTTCAGGTTGATTGGACAAAAGATGGGGCCTCTAGAGTGCACACAAGGTTTTTCTAAGATTTGACCCCGTGACCTAGTTTTTGACCCCAGATGACCCAATTTCAAACTTGTCCGAGATTTTATCCAGACAATAATTCTGATCAATTTTCAGGTTGATTGGGCAAAAAATGTGGCCTCTATAGTGCACACAAGGTTTTTCTAAGATTTGACCCCATGACCTAGTTTTTGACCCCAGATGACCCAATTTCAAACTTGTACAAGCTTTCACCAAAACAATCATTCTGAGCAAATTTCAGGTTGATTGGGCAAAAAATGTGACCTCTATAGTGCACACAAGGTTTTTCTAAGATTTGACCCCGTGACCTAGTTTTTGACCCCAGATGACCCAATTTCAAACTTGTCCGAGATTTTATCAAGACAATTATTCTGAGCAAATTTTAAGTTGATTGGGCAAAAAATGTGGCCTCTAAGAGTGCACACAAGGTTTTTCTAAGATTTGACCCCGTGACCTAGTTTTTGACCCCAGATGACCCAATTTCGAACTTGTCCGAGATTTCATCAAGACAATCATTCTGAGCAAATTTCAGGTTGATTGGGTAAAAAATGTGGCCTCTAGAGAACACACAAGGTTTTTCTAAGATTTGACCCCGTGACCTAGTTTTTGACCCTAGATGACCCAATTTCAAACTTGTCCGAGATTTTATCAAGACAATCATTCTGAGCCAATTTCAGGTTGATTGGGCAAAAAATGTGGCCTCTAGAGTGCACACAAGGTTTTTCTAAGATTTGACCCCGTGACCTAGTTTTTGACCCCAGATGACCCAATTTCGAACTTGTCCGAGATTTCATCAAGACAATCATTCTGAGCAAATTTCAGGTTGATTGGGCAAAAAATGTGGCCTCTAGAGTGCACACAAGGCAAAGTTTGACGGACGACGGACGACGGACGACGGACGACGGACGACGGACACCGGACGCCGGACGACGGACGCCGGACACAGCGGTATCACAATAGCTCACCATGAGCACATTCGTGCTCAGGTGAGCTAAAAATATAGGGGAAAATCAACATCTGATAAGCTAAGTTAATCCCTTCTTATTTGTTTACATAAGATAAACATAGGGGCATCCAGAGCAACAGATAAGAGAAATAGATAAGAGAAATAGAAATGACAGTCTAAATTTATTATTTATATCCAAACAATATGTAGAATGTATTAATCTTTTCAAGAAGATGACTAAAATGATCACCAACAACATAAGGTTTGATGAATATTGAACAAAATGTTGATTTTTGAAAAGCTATTATCTCCTCTTATCTGCAGCATGTATGCATGATTCCCAAAGTAAATTTTGTGAGCAAATTTTGAAAAGAGTGAATCAAGGAACATTCCTGCAAAGTCTGCTTCAATTGGGCCGAATAGTTGATTTTTAAAGAATTTTCTCATGATTTCTTTTAGTCTGATAAGCCCCTTTCTCCCTGCCACATCCATATTTTTTGACAAATGTAAAAACTTGTGAGCAAATTTTGAAAAGAAGAACATTTCTGCAAAGTCTGCTTCAATTGGGCCGAATGGTTGATTTTTAAAGAATTTTCTCATGATTTCTCTATTTCTGATAAGCCCCTTTCTCCCTGCCAAATCCATATTTTTTGACAAATATAAAAACGTGTGGGCAAATTTTGAAAAGAGTGATTCAAGGTACATTCCTGCAAAGTCTGCTTCAATTGGGCCCAATGATTTATTTTTAAAAAATTTTCTTATGATTTCTCTAAGTCCGATAAGCCCCTTTCTCCCTGCCACGCCAACATTTTTTGACAAATGTAAGAATTTGTGAACAAATTTTGAAAAGAGTGACTCAAGGCACATTCCTGTCAGGTTTGCTTCAAATAGGCCCAATGGTTGATTTTTAAAGAATTTTCTCATGATTTCTTTAAGTCCGATAAGCCCCTTTCGCCCTGCCACGGCCACATTTTTTTTTACAAATGTAAAAATTTGTGAACAAATTTTGAAAAGAAAGACTCAAGGCACATTCCTGTCACGTTTGCTTCAAATAGGCCCAATGGTTGTTTTTTAAAGAATTTTCTCATGATTTCTTTAAGTCCGATAAGCCCCTTTCGCCCTGCCACGGCCACATTTTTTTTTACAAATGTAAAAATTTGTGAACAAATTTTGAAAAGAAAGACTCAAGGCACATTCCTGTCACGTTTGCTTCAAATAGGCCCAATGGTTGTTTTTTTAAGAATTTTCTCATGATTTCTCTAAGTCTGATAAGCCCCTTTCGCCCTGCCACGGCCACATTTTTTTACAAATGTAAAAATTTGTGAACAAATTTTGAAAAGAGTGATTCAAGGAACATTTCTGCAAAGTCTGCTTCAATTGGGCCGAATGGTTGATTTTTAAAGAATTTTCTTATGATTTCTCTAAGTCTGATAAGCCCCTTTCTCCCTGCCACAGCCACATTTTTTTACAAATGTAAAATTTTGTGAACAAATTTTGAAAAGAATGACTCAAGGCACATTCCTGCCAAGTTTGGTTGAAATTGGCCAAATGGTTGATTTTTGAAGAATTTTCTTATGATTTCTCCAAGTCTGATAAGCCCCGCCCTGCCACGCCCACATTTTTTGACGAATCAAAAATCCGCGAACAAATTTTGAGAAGGGTCACTCAAGGAACATTCCTGCCAAGTTTGGTAAAAAGTGGCCCAACGGTATAGGAGGAGAAGATGTTTAAAGAAATTGTGAACGGACGGACAGACGGACGGACGGACGGACAGACGGACGACGGACAAAAAGTGACCACAATAGCTCACCTTGAGCACTTCGTGCTCAGGTGAGCTAATGAGAGGTGATCAACAAAAGAGGTGTGTCCTTACAGTATTGTCGATAGAGCATTTGCATAGGTATACAATACATGGTGGAATATGCTTTCAAATATTTTGATATCTTTTGAAACAGTTACTTATTTTAAATCTTAACCGAAACTCATTTATTTAGGCAATTTTAAAAGGATCGAAGAACCCGAACTACTTTCAAAATTCTTTGTATGATTATGTTTGGTTGGAAACTCTACATGGGATTTGGATAGCCATATTTCTTCACTATATAGTTGCAAATAGTTGTATTTACTACAAAGGATGATGGTCCAAATGCCGTGTACAAATTAAAAGTAAGGGTTAAGCATGCAGAGCAAGAATCCATACCTCATCTCCATTTAATAGAACAGTTTTATAGTAAGTCTGTTTTCCTTCTACTTTAATAGCTTCGCCTACCCACTCAAGTTCAACCTGAAAAATTTATATAGATCAATACAGTTCAACACCATAAACTTGACCAGCTTTTAAGAAAGATGACATTTAAAATTATGATCCGTTCAAAATAAGACTATGCTATCAAGTGATTGAATGAAGTTACATGACACACCTCACTTCAATTGACAAGACCTTGGTTTTGCCATAACTAAAAGAACAGACAGCAAGAATGCAACCACTTTAATCACAATAGTTCTGAATCAATTTTGGGTTTCAAATACTAGAAATGAATTAATAACTTACCGTATAGCACTTTATTTCTGCGGGGACTTTATTTCTGCTATTTCTGCGGTCGTGGACGGCACCGCAGAAATAAAATCCGCAGAATATTAATCCTGAATGTAGAGGTTGTTCATTCTGTAATTTTAGCCAGTACATGGACAAGTTAAACTGTTACTATCCGATGGAAAGAACAAAATCATAACAACGGAGTGCTTTCCTATTCAAAAATGGTATAACTACGGTTTTAACTTAGGTGTAGATAAGACATTTTAGTTCATCAATAAACAATGATTTAACAAGTTTGACTGATTGGTAACAGTTTGACACGTCTTTCTTTTCACACCTATCTGTATACGGCATTGTTTCCCATAACGCCTTTATATAGATACTGGTAAATGAATGGGATTATCCCTTTATAATTAGAAATCGTCTTTCAAACTATGTCTGATACTGACTAAAACTGATTTGGTAGCGCAGAAATAAAATCTTTGATTGTGCAAAATGAGAGACCGCAGAAATATATTCCGCAGAAATTTAACCCGCCTGATTTCTGGAAAAACCGCAGAATTTGGACCCCGCAGAAATAAAGTGCTATACGGTACCTTTTTATTCTTTGACACACGATGCTTCACTGGAGTAGGAGGTTTAGCTTTCTGTAAAACAAAACAGATCATTCAGTAGATTTCCACGATACATATTTTCTTTTTTTCTTTTTGAAAATTAAAGATAATTAACTAAAATCCTAAATTGTCTTAGCAAGATGAAACTTTGCAAACATAACTATTGCGATCCTATCAAACCCAATGATTGGCTTTAGATTTCTAATCAAAATTATCATGTCATGCAAGCCAAGAGTAAATGTTCAACAGCTTTATTTTGCAGAGCTCTGGGGATCTATTTCATATTATTAAGCTGAAGTTCTCTCAATAGACTAGGGTCAATGTAAATGTCCATTTTCTAACAATAAAGGTCCTAAATTTTGAGATTAATTTAAAGGACAAATACATCACCTCATCTTTAGATGAGATCTTGTCATCACTATCATCGTCCAATAAATCATTATCCTCGGCCAGTTTAACCGCCATGTTTGGACAACGACGCTCCTTGCATGCCTGCTTCTGTTTACCAGTACCTCCAAACTTGATCATATCTTTACATGCTGTGCATTTTCCACAATCTGGTAGTTGACAGGCCTGCAAAATATTATTAATAAATTTTTACAGTATGACCAGAAACAAGCCAGTAAACCCCCATTGACAGACAGAAAACAATTTTGTAACATTGACTTGGCTGCCTGCATCAGCCCAGAGTTTGTTGTTGGAGTAAGCATTACCCAATTCCCACACAGAGACAACTTTTGATGCCCAACAAAACAAGAGCCGTCAGAGACGGACAATGCTCCCCGAATAAGGCATTGTCACAATAAATGTATGCCATGTAGAGCTAACATAAAGCTAGCAAATGTTAAGCCCCCTTTTTGCATGACATAATTTTTATAACCAAATTTCACATAGTTTATTGTCAAGGGCATCTGATTTACTACTCAAATATGAAATTTCATCAAATTCTGACCATTAGACTAGGAGAAATTAGAGAAAAAGTATATTTTACCTTAAGTCCCCTTTTCCCATGACGAGGCCTCAAATCCAAAAACAGGGAAAAGTACATCGGCATTATGTCATAGCGAGTTCACATGGTAAGTTTCAATTGATTTGGCCCAAGGTTTATGGAAAATCACTACGGACAGACGGAATGACGGACGGACAGGACAGACGGACAGACAAAGCGGCGACTATATGCTCTCCCTTCGGGGAGCATAATAAAGTCTTAGGAAAACTTGGTAGAAAATGAAGAAATTGCTTGTAACAAGCAATTACTCCATTTCCAACCATGTTTTCTACCAAGAGCAAACAAAATATGTACAATTCAATTGACATGAAAAAGTCCTCTGCAGTATCTTTAAATTTGGATCAGTCAAAAATTTTGTCGTTTAATGGACAGTCTTACCTCACAGATGCCACATCTTGTTTTCTTTGCCTCCTTGGAAGCCTTGTCATCAATCTGCCCCTGGAACATGGCATCAAACATGGCTCTCACAAGGGGTGTTGTTGTTGCCAGAGTCTGCTTTGGTGCCTGCTTCTTTGCTATGGCCTTCTCTTGCTTGCGTATTGTTCTCCTAAAGGACAATTTATAAAAGACTATCAATTATTAGTCATCAATATTTTCATTTTTCAGAAGAGATGGCAAAATTGAATTTTAATAACTATGAAACTTACAGATGAACTATTCTAGGAAGGTATAACAAAGCATCAATGAACATAATTATTTCTAAGATGTACATTGTAACTGATTGATATAACACCATATTCGACTGTTTTGTTAAATTTTTGAAGCAGCTGCACCTAGCTTTTTGTTCCTGGCATTTATCACTCCACAAACATAACATTAATTTTATGCAGACAGATACTCATCCCATACATAGACTATCCATATACAATTCATTCATTGGCGACTTATTACATTTTTCAAGTTTCAGAAAAGAAATGGCAAAAGCAGGATTTTTGTTCCTGGTATGATGAGAACGAAAGCTCAAAATTTTTTCACAATAAAACATAACCTAAAGTGTTTCAAAATTTCCAGCAATGCCATTACAAAGCTGTACTTGAACAGAATTCTAATTGATTTCCTTGGTTGTCATATTAGCTTACCTCTTGCCAAGTGTGACACCAGCCAATCTGATCAAGGCTCTCATACAGGGTGTAGTAACAAGTAAGTCATCATCATCATCTGCTGCCTCGTCAAAACTTTGTACCTGCGAGAAAAAAAATTAGTTTTAATAATTTGAGACAGGATCAACAAAGAGTGACACCAGCCAATCTGATCAAGGCTCTCATACAGGGTGTAGTAACAAGTAGGTCATCATCATCATCTGCTGCCTCGTCAAAACTTTGTACCTTAAGATACAATACTCAAAAATTATACATTAGACAAATTGATAATGAGGACACATTTAATTGTTATCATATCATGAGATCTTTAATCCATTGAATAGAAAAACTATCAAAATAAAGATTATCATTCTTGATATTTTCAAATCTTTTTTAAAACAAGCCTATTTTGGGGTAATCAATATTTGTTACACTTAAATTTAAATAGTAAATACATTCACCTGATCAATGACAAACTGTGCATGTCTCAGTAGGGAGTCTTCAGTGAAAGACGCAACCCCTGTAGGTGGTACTGTGGTCTGGAAAACAAACAATAGGCTGAATATAATAATTTGAGAAACATGTATTGAAAATTGTTTCAAGCAATTTACAGAGCAACTAATTTTTCAAAATGTACCAATAAAATCTAGATCTGTACAATTTAATGTGATGGAAGTAGCCTGCTAGAACAACAAGCCTATTCATAGTAAACTATTTTTCTGTTCAGTTTTGCCTATCCTTATTTGACTTTGTAAAGTTATATTAGAAATTGACTTTTCCAAATGATTTTTTTTTAATTCTAGGAAAAACGTAACTTGACATAAGACAAAAGACTAACAAACCTGAATTTTATTGATCAGGTCCTCATATGTCGCATCCTGGTTCTTGGTCAGGAACTCTATGGCTATTTTACTCATAGTAATCTTTTCAGCCATTACATCCATGAAGGGGGCATAACTCTCACTAGGCTTCATTAATATATACTCAGCAAATGCTATAAAGACAAACAACATTACAAATATATTGAGAGCAAATGATAATATTTCAAATTCAAAATAAAAGTTACTATTTGATAGAATCAATTTCTTATTTCCACCACAATACTTTTCCCTTTCCATCAAAATGAAACTAAAAGATTTTTTACCAATATCTCGAGTTGAACAAGAACTGTTGCAGAGCTGACTAAAACCCCATGCCTGTTAGGGTCACAAAGTCAGTCAAACTTGTTGACCACAAAGAGAAATGCCAATGTCCATGACATGTTGACCGTTTATGTAAATTTTCATCAAAATCTGCCATATCCTTTGGGCAAGTTGCGCTCACGAGAAATGTGGATGGACAGACTGACAGGGTGATTCCTATATACCCCCTTAAAGTTTGTTTGCGGGAGGTATAATTTCAGTATAAATCTCTGAATTTTTTATGAAAGGTAATGACGAATCATGTCTTTGCATTTGAAGTACCTGTACTAAATCCAATCAGAGCATTTTCTCCACCATCAAATCCCGCTGTCCACCAAGCGTTGATGGGTCCCATATTTTTGGTGGGTACGCCCCCTTCTTCGTCTGGATTCTCATCGTAGATGGGCTTCACGTAACCAGAGAAATACAGCTCGATGTTCTTCTCTATCAGCCCAGTGTCAAACGGACACAAGTGGGTGTTCTTGTCATATATACTGAAATGGTAGAGATGCAAATAAGAAAGGGCAATGAATTCTCAAAATGTGATTATCATATTGTTTAAGAGTCATCAAACCCTAGGATGTGGATACTCTTTGAAAGTCTGCTGGGAAATCTTCCCTTGAGAATATTTAAAGTGACATTTCAGAATTTTTTGTCATAAATTTTACTTTTATTTTTATCTGAAAGAGCATATTTCCTTATGAAAATTCTGAAAATTTCGAGCCAAAATATTGCGCCGTTTACGAGCAATTTATATTTTTGTGTTAAAATTGAACAAATTGTTGTGGACAACAGTTCGGATTTATATGCAATTTATCGATTATGTCTCAACTTTAAATGCGTGTTTCTCGCTTATTGGCAACAACTTCACAAAACCAATAGTATTTATACTCATTAGAATAACCAATCTTGGCATCAAGACATACTTTAAAAAAATTGAAATTGGAATGAAATGTCCCTTTAAGGACAGATCCTCCATTTATTTCCTACGGTAAGATTTTTTTTTATTTTTTCTGTACTGATATTTAAATATATGAGAAGTAAAAAAATGACTTAAAAAATATAGGTCACCAAGCGAATTAAAAAGTTATTGGATTTCAAGGGAGACTACTCTTGTCTAAAATTGCAAAAATAAGGTATCACTTAAATACCCACAAAAAAGGTGTTTGAAATGACTAGAATTACATGAATAAGTCTTTATTGTGTTCAATATGTTTTATTCTGTCTAAATGAGTATCAATATGGGAAAATTAAGGGATGATTTTGAAATTTTTAGTAAAACATTCTTTCAAAATATCTGAAATTACTCTTTTTTTCGCAACGTTTCTGATAATAAAAAATATTCCAGCGGTAAGAATTTTTTCCTTTTTGGTATAGACATAGTGCTTGGTCATACCTACAAAAACAAAGAAAGAAAAATATATCAAACCAAGCGTTTTTCTTAGTTATAAGTAAAATTTCGTTTACTTTTTGCAGCTCTGTCCGAAATTGTTTCACTACTTTTATCCATTTTCTTCCTTATTACCAGCTTTAGATAATAAAAAGTGTCATCTTTTGTGGCCATCTGAAGCGGACTAGCTCATAAAGACACCACTTTGCTTTTGTTGCTCCGTTTCTTATCGCTAACGCAACATGTTGAACGCGTAACAAAAAGCGAAATGTACCATCCGAGTACTATTACACTTTAATTGACCAAACAAAGAAAATTGAAATAACCGAAAAGGGTCTTGTCATTTATCAACCAAACATTATCTAAATGTAAAAAATACATTTGCTGAAAAAGGCCAATTACTGAAACAGCTTTATTTCGTTATTTAGGATATGCGCAGTAAGTTGCGCAGTAACAACTGGAGGATCTGTCCTTAAATGGGCATCCAGAATATTGAGTTGGAGCTTAAAAGATGAATTGAGTGTTTTAAGCTCATCAATTAGCAATTTATCTATGCCTGAATGTTTTCCAAAAATAATGTTTTCCATGGTCTTGTTTGGAAAAGGATTAAGGAATATAGAAATATACTAGTACCAAACAGCATTTCATGTTTCTCACTTATTTGATAAAGTTGCAACAGACCTTTGGATAAATTATGTTCTAAATTAACCCTTTCCCAAACTAGAAAGACCTGAAGGTCTGGAGTTGCTCCACAGGCCTGAATTTCTTGTGGTTTAATATAAAAAATTTGAAAAAAATTATCTAAATGCTTAAACTGATATATTTTTAAATTCTTGTGATTTTTAGAGCAGCAACAAAGTAAAATACAGCAATGTGTTCAAAGAAAATCCTAGATTTCTCAAGACTTGTGGTTCTTAGAGCAAAAACAAAGTAAAAAGAAGCAATCATGTGGTCAAAGCGAAAAGAAGGTAAATGATTGACCAATATTTTGCGGATTTTTAGTGTGACGATAAAGTTGAAAACTGTCATTATGCCAAATTCAAGGGCACATAAATCAGTATGTGAGTTTATTATTGTGGTAGACTAAGGGAAGTAACTTTTGGTATGAGCAATTTAAAGTTAAGAAAGAGTTGTTTTTCTTTATGATAATTAGTTCAAGAAGTTGCGATTGTGCATGTAACATGGTGGTCATGAAAATAAAGAGACATTCTGATCTAAAACTATGATTTTGACTTGATAATTTATGTCTTGAACACCACAACAATCAAGCTGAATACTAAACTTGAGCAAGACCTCATGGTCTGTCCAAATTTTGTCAGTATTAGTCTATAAATGTAGCCGCAAAAGTGAAACAAGAGCTTCGCAAAGCGGCGCATATACGCCCGAGAGGGGCTTGTCAGTAAAATTGGCCATTTTTTCGATTCAAGGGCAGTTAATTCAAAAATGAAAAGTTATCAAAAGTTTTTGTTTGCACAACAAGACACTATAGAGATTAATTGTGGCTAGTTTGATTAAATTCTGCTTGAAACTATAGGAGTTGCACACAGGAGAAAATGGACATTTTTGAGAAAATGGGCATTTTTTCTTAAATTCAAGGGCAGATAATTCAAGAAGGAAAACAGTTATCTAAATTCCGTAAGCGGTGTGCACAACTAGATACCATGGAGATTCATTGTGGCAAGTTTGATCAAATTCTGATCAAAACTGTAGGAGGAGTTGCGTACACAAGAAAATGGGCATTTTTTTAATTCAAGGGCAGATAATTCAAGAACGAAAACAGTTATCTGAATTCCGATCAAAACTGTAGGAGGAGTTGCGCACACAAGAAATTGCTAACGGACGGACGGACAGACAGACGGACGGACAGACGGACGGACAGACGGACGGACGGACAGACAGACGAGCGGGGCCATAACATAATACGACCCTTCGGGCGTATAAAAAAGTGTCAAAAACTGAAATTTTGTCAATTTCAAGGGCACATAACTCAGATTGTAGTAATGCAATCATCCTGAAAATTATACAAAAGCAAGATCTTGTTGTCAATAAGATTCTGTCCAAATATCATCTTGATTGGTAAACAATTATGGTTGTTAGCGTGAAAACAAAGTCGAAAATGGCAATTTTGTCAAATTCAAGGGCATATAACTCATGATGTAAAATTCCGATCAAGCCGAAAATTACACCCAGGCAGGATATCATGCTTATATATATTCTGTCCAAGTTTTGTCTTGATTGGTTAATATTTGTAGATTTTAGAGTAAAAATAAAGTCACAACCAGCTTATTTTTCATTCAAGGGCAGATAACTCAGATTATTCTGGTTCAATCCAAATCCTTTGAAGGAATCTGAGAGAAGGTCACCCAAGGATCATTCCTGTGAAGTTTGGTTGAAATCCATCCAGTAGAGCAACGTCGGGTTATTTCGACCATCGGGAATTATCGACCATTTACTGTTTTGATTACCATTTCCTTCATATGATCTCATTAGATTTCATTATAACTTAAAAATCCGACACAATGGATCTTTACCAAGTATTATGTCTACATTTCTATCCAAAATCAGGCGTTCTTCAAGAAATTTTAACCATTCATTGCAAGAGGCACATGAACATTATTTACAAAATGGCCGTCTTATCGGGTGAGTTAAGAGCTATGTTCATTGAAAAAATGGATTTTTGTGATATAGCGCTTTGTATGTTTCCATTTCATTTATCAAAACAAGTGCCAAATTGAATTTCTCACCTCTCTAACTTTGTCTGATGACTATATAAGCTGTCTGACCTTAGATACATGGGTGGTCGGTAACTGCCACTAACATTTACGGAGTGCGGGTGTTACCGACCAAAGACATGCCCTTCTTCCTGTAACTATGTTCAGAGGTCGGTAACACACACAATTGAAAGACTTTTTTTGAATATGGCTGACAGTCTACGATGTTAGAACAAAAGTCAACCCATTTTATATTCCACGTGGTTTGAACCTCCAATTGTCGATAATACCCCACACTCTTCCGATCAGTCATTGTTATTCAGTTTATTACTAAACGACCTCCCTAGAAGTAACCAATCGTTTGAAAAAGCGATGACCTCTGCATAGAGATTACGGATCTTACACGCACACATCAACTTTTAAACTATAAATAACATTTTGGGTAAGTGGTCGATAACTACCACACTGGTCGATAATAGACTGCTCAAGGTCATCTTATTAAAACGTTGGTACTTTATTACATTACAAAGATATATGGTCGGTAACACACGCAATCAAAAGCCAATATTTGAATCTCGATGACAGTGAACGATATTAGGAGGACAGTCAGTCTGTTTCACCTGTAACATGATTTGAACCTTAAGTGGTCGATAATACCCGTCGTTGCTCTAGTTTCTGAGAAGATTTTTAAAGAAAAAGTTTACGGACGCATGGACGCACGGACGCACTGACGCACGCACGACGGACACACCGCCATGACAATAGCCCGCTGGCCTGAAAGGCCAGTGGAGCTAAAAACAAAAAATTTGACTGTTCCAATTTGAAAGCTGCTGCAGACGACAAAATAGATGTTGAAAAAGATCGAATTTGTGCAAGTTGTGGCACAGAAATCATTTGAGGCAAATGGAGAAGCTGCTATACTGTTATCAGCAGTTTCTTCTTTTGTCTCGATATTTTCCATAGCCTTTTCTATTAAGGACGTCAAAACCAGGTCTTGGTTGGTAAAGGGTTAAGTGTTGGGCATCAGTGATCAAGATTTCCTTTTTATTACCTGAACTGTGTAATTTTATGTTGAGGCCGTTCATCATAGCTATCTATAGCATCTTCTTCACCGGTAAATAAGGACAACTTGGGGTCTGTTAGGGCGACAAATTCTTCCACCTGCATAAATAACCAAACATATGAGCTCGGATCTGGAAAAATGTCCTTTAAAGCTTTTGAGACCAACATGGTTCAAGATCAGCCTGCGTATACATGCAGTCTGATCATGAACCATGTTGGTCTTCAATAGTTTATTCTTGACCTGCAGCAAATGTGTAGTAGCATCATGGATTCCGGTCAGGTGGCCTTAGGCACAGGCTAATCTTGAAACATGGTTTTCTCCAATGCTACAAGGGATGTTTTTCCAGATTCTGGCTCATATATTTACATGTCATGTGTAGTTTTATATGTAATAAGTAATTTTGTGTTGAGGTCTCTCATCATGGCTGTCAATAGCATCTTCTTCAGCAGTAAATAAGGACAACTTGGGGTATGTTAGGGCGACAAATTCTTCCACCTACAGGGATAAAAAAACACACATTTACAAATGGGTAGATGATTATGTGAGAACTCACTTATTACATGTATGCTTTTGTGTGCAATCTTTTTTATCGTCTCAAATTCCAAAGGACAACTCGAAAATATTAGTTACCGTTGTAAACCATCAAGTCCACAAGAAAAACAAGATGTGGTGATATATCTATACAACTAAATATAACTAAATATACAACTAAATGAAATAGACCCTTTTTCCTTATTTTGATCTTGGTTTGACCTTGACAACTACCATCTTTTGTCAGAATTTCTGTGGAAGAGGTTGTCTTCTGTCCAATTCTGTTAATAAATCATGGTTCATACAAAATTTTGATTAGAAAATTCAAGGGTTTTTTAAGGGTTTTTTAAGGACTCAACAATGAAATTCAAGGGCTTCTAACATTCAATAATCTAAGCAAAAACATGGTTCATTTATCGGTTTGTCCGACTTAAATTCTCAGACCCATGCTTTGTATTTTGATCTGCTAACCAACTTTTGTTGAACACACACTTTCCCTCACTGATTTAATGTCTTCGTAATTTCTTTGCAGACAAGTAATTCAATTATTGTTAATCCTTTCCTATCTTTGTCTTTTTATCAGTGTTTCCATTTACATAAAAAAATATTGAGTTCCTGGGACCCAGTGCAGTAGAAAAAGTTGAGTCCCAACCACTTTCAGTTGAGTCCAATTTTAACTTCCACAAATCATCTTCAAATTAATTGTTGTACTTGAACGGGCTTAATAACCCTTTCCCAAACAAGACCTAGCTTTGATAAATTCCCAGTTAAAGTGGCTTGGGGAAACATTGAAGCAAAAGAAGAAACTGCTAATAATAAGCATTTTTTTCAATTTGCCTCAATGTTTTCGGAGATATTCTCAAGTTTTATACCTAAGTTATCACAAATTTTGTGATCTGCAGCAGCTTTTATCAGCTAGTCTTTGAACGCCGGATCGGCAAGCCACTGGTCTTGAAAAGACCGCGGGTGTTTCTTTTTCTTGGCTAGAGAAGCCATTATTATTTACAAAATGAAAGTAACAGTTGGTTTCCGGCTATCAAATTGCCCACAAACAATATTTTAGACAATTCGTGTACCAGACGAAAAAGCGGGAATCCCAACAATCTCAATTTTTTGGTTAGACGTTGGCGAAGTCTATTTATAGTAACTTTGGAAAACCGGTGACTTTGCTTCAAATCTGTCGTACTTTGTTCACATTTTGGATTGTTTTTTTGCTAGTTATCTGACGTTTCTTCATAAGATTTATGAAAATACATTGTTTTTGCCTCTCATTTTATTTTGCATCCCATGGACGCGACGAGTATAAAAATGTTGCGTCTGAGCTGATTTTCATGCGTATACAGATACTTTTACGTCGTAAATGGAAACTGTTTTTATAAATGGATTTTCCGATTGCATAAAAACAATTATCCACATATGTTAAAAGACATTCACAGCTGAAAATAATTTATGTACAAAACAATAGAGAAATAGAATTCAAGGGTTTTTAAGGGCTAAGACTTGCTTTTTAAGGGTTTTACAAGGATCACATCCATTTTCAAGGGTTTTATAAGGCTAAGGTCAAATTCAAGGGTTTTTCAAGACCTGTGCGAACCACAGGGGTCCGTAAGTTGAGCATTGGCACCGTCTAGACTGTTCTTTATGACAAGGGATTTTTCAACGTTCAATCTGATCGTCACCCCTCTATCTCAAAATACGGCGGAACTTTTTCAAATTTACAGATAATCTGTCCAATCTTTCGTTAAACGAGAGCCAACATATTTTTCTTCAAAGAAAATGCAATTGTTTGGGGGTGGGTAACGAAGTCTGACTGCTACAATGGCTGAAACTTGAAATTTCCATCGAGGTTTTGCTTCATTTACACTACCAAGTTCAGTCGATTTCAAGATATGAACACACTTGAAATCCAACAGAACGTCATTCTAACTGCGTGAACACCTAAAGCAAGTTTAGATCAAACACTGACCTGTCACACTCGTCTTCTACAAACGCAAACAACTGAGACTTCGGTGATTTTGAGGTTTGTTGTCAAATTTTAAAAAGGAAACTGCCAATCTGGGTCAGATGTAACGATGGGTAATTTCGTTGGATAATCGATGTCACGTTTTTGGTGACGTAATTAGCGGCTAATGATTTTATTGGCCGACTATCGTTTTGACAGTCTCGCGCGAGATTGGTACTCGATTTCTAAAGCTATTTTTAAACAGTCTCATGATGTAAGAGCGGGAACCATATGGTATTTAAACATTTAGCTTACGGAGACAAAGGAATGTTAGAAAAGTTCGCTCATGTTTTTTTTTTTTTCAGCAGTAAAGAGAAGATTATAAGAATGTAGATTATTTAAAACACATTTAGTCAAGCTAGTGGCGCTAGTTCTAGTAGTGGTGCCTCGTTTTCCGGGAGAATATACGAACATGTTAACAGAAACGAGTCGACCAATGAAATTATTCGTCGCCAATTAAGTCATCTTTTCGTTATGTCTACTTTCATGTCAATACTTTAGCTGAACGGAAAAATCGTAAAATGTTTGATTCTAAGCCATCAGAGAAGACGAATGTGACAGGTTAGTGTTATATTTAGACTTGCTTTTGGTGTTCTTGCAGTTTAAATGGCGCTCTGTTCGATCTCAAGCGTGCTCATATCTAGAAATCGACTGAACTTGGTAGTGTAAATGAAGAAAAACCTCGATGGAAATTTCAACTTTGAGGCGTTGTAGCAGTCAGACTTCGTTACGCACCCCCAAACAATTGCATTTTCGTTGAAGAAAAATATGTTGGCTCTTAGTTAACGAAAGATTGGACAGATTATCTGTTAATTGAAAAAGTCCCGCCGTATTTTGTGATAGAGGGGGTGACGATCTGAGTGAATGTAGAAAAGTACCTTGTCATAAGTAATGACTAGATGGTGTCAAGGGTCAAATTACAGACCCCTATGTGCGAACCATGTTTATTGTTAAATACTTGAAAATAGGAAATAATTATCTTTCTGTCAATTAGTTTCCTTCACCTCATTATGATTTCTTATAAACTACATTGAACATATCGATTTGTTTAGGATATCAGAAAAAGGTACCAAGTCTTCAACAAGTAGATACCTACAGCATTTTCCGGTGGTCCAGCAAATGTGCGCAGATCAGGGTCATCTAGAAGCTGCTTACACTGTAAACATTTCATAGGGACTTTTGGGAAGTCAGACTCCTTAACAGTCTCCCTTGGTTTAACATCTCTACAATGGAATAATAGAATAGTTATCATACGATCAATAAGCTTATCATCACAAACAAAATTGAAATACAATGTGACAAGCAATTTCTTAATTTCCTACTATCAATACTGCTATCTTTTATCCTACTATCAATACTGCTATCTTTTATCTACCCAATAAGAACAAATAATGTACCATTCCATTTACTTAAAATGGTGAAATATGCTGCAGATGAATGAAAGCTTTAGATGTTTTTGGTATTTTGTGGTAGAAAACAATTACGGGAAATGAAGAAATTGCTCGTCATAAGCAATTTCTTCATTTTCAATAATGTTTTCTAAAAGCCTTTTATCTTTCGAGACGTCACAAAAAGTGCCATTATGTGGGAATGGGTTAACAAACAGCAAGAATAACGAAAAAAAATTTACCTTGCTTTATCCTCGGATGTCTCTGAATCTTCTAGTTTGAGTTTCTTAGTAACTTTATCATCACCATCGTCATCATCAACATCAACAACTTCTTTCTTAACTTCCATGGAGTCAGATTTTCTTTTCCCTGGTCTGTATTTGAAATACAAATGAATAAGAGTTAGCATTTGAGGCTGACGATTTTTTCCTATAAAAGATCAAAATATGAACTGCGTGTCCTTAACATGATACACAGGGTTCATACAGACAGCCAATGCCAAAATTCAAGCACTTTTTAAGCACTTTTTAAGCACATAATTCCGTTTTTTCTAGCATGTTTCTTTGTACACCAGTCACTATTGGTGGTCTTCAACAAAGAGCGCTGCAGTCCCAAAATACAAAGGCCGGATGCTTTATGTTCTCCCCAGGCAAACTTTTTGGCAATTTCACTGTCCAGAAACATCTCCTTAAATAGGTTGCCCAATACTTAATTTGAGCGGATGTTAAATCATCTACTTTTTAACATGAATTAAGTCATTCAATCATTTTCAAGCATGTTTTTGAAAAATTCAAGCACTTTTTAAGGACTTTTTAAGAGAGGGATCAAAATCAAGCACTTTTAAGCACTATTTCTTAGTTTTTAAGCACTTTTCAAGAAACAGGCTCAGATTTAAGCACTTTTCAAGACTGTACAAACCCTAAAACATTAGGACAGAATCTCATTACTGGGAAATGTTCCAGATCAGCTTGAGCCAAAGTGCTGTCTGATCAGGGTCCATGCTATATTCCTATTTGCCTATTGTATATGAAGTATTGGGAACAACATGAGTCTTCAGCCGACTGCAAATATGCCTAGACCTAGATCTATGTTATTCTAATTGCTTAAACCCATTACCAAACAACAAAATTCTAGACTCCTCTAAATTCGAATGATGTTGCAGACAACAATTTCAAGTGTATGAAATTTTGGTCATTTGGTCATTTTGGGTAGAAAACATAGTGTGACATTGTCATAAGCAATTTCTCAATTTTTCACAATGTTTTCCAAAGCCATTATCTTGTAGATTGTCAAAAAGAGTCATTGTTTGGTAATGGGTTAATGGTCTTTATTTTTAGATTGGATCCTGACTAATCTGAGGTTGTTTTTTTTTTTTTTTTTTTCAATTAAAGCAAAATATGGAATAATTTCAATAAGTATTGAGCAATCAGCTCTTTCAGTATAGCATAATCTCAAACAGGATTCAATGCAAACACATCAAAACAAGGGACTGTTGTGGGTACCCATTGGATTAATCATGAAAAGACGATTCCAATGAGTAATAATAACATAGTGTTTAGTGATCAATGATACAAATACATCAGTTTTTATGGAGCCTTTACCACTGTTTATTTGTAGCTCTGTGTTTTTTATCAAATTCACTTACGCTTTCGAGAACATGGACATAATCGATGGTTGGCTCTTACTACTGCTTTTCTTCTTGTTTCTTTTCTTCTTAGTTTTGGGAGATTCTGTAAGAAGGTGTAAAAGAATCCAGCCATATAATAGAGAGATATGTAATATTACATCAAGCTCAACATTTTGGAATTTGGACAAAGTATAGCTTTTCTTCCAAACATTGTTTTAGACTTCCCTCGTAGAAATACTTTTCCCAATTTGTGAAATATTTATTATCAGCTATTTCCCCTTTTTTCCCTCAATATTCCTGTGCTATAGCATACAAATTTTCTACTTCATTTCAAATATATTGCACTGTTACGTTTCAAACTGGATTGGTCTAAAATTCTGCCATTTTGTGAACGGATTAAATTTTGCAACAGAGTTTGTTTACGCATATTGATGCTTTTCAACGAAAACCTTGTAACCGCAGCTTGTTAAAAGCTGCAGTTAGGAGGTTTTCGTTGAAAGGGACAATATTTTTCATGTAGTACATACACTTTACTTACCACAATTTTCACTGTCTTGAGAGACATCCATAGCATCATCCTGAAGGAAAACAAAATGTGTTTGCGAAACACCAATGCCACGAAACGGCTAATGTTAAGTTTTCATATTGAGTTTCCGACTGACAGACGGACAATGGAAAAACAATATGCCTCCGATCTTTCAATACAAGGGCACAAAAATAATCATTTCAAAATACAAGAGCTGTCCGAAGACAGCGCGCTCGACTTTCTAAGTTGCTTAGTATAAAGGGGGCATAACTCCCGATATAGTGGAGCCAGGGTCATGGGCCCTAATAGTAAGGTAGAGGGTGTGATGGTGAATAAGTATTCCAAGTTTGGGTTGAATCCCTTTGATAGTATGAAAGTTATTGATGATTGAAAAAACTTTAACCTTTGTTGCAACGCCGACGCCCAGGTGACAGTATATGAGTATAAGCTCTCATTTTCTTCGAAAAGTCGAGCTAAAAATGAGGAATATTAGATGTAGAATTTTTTTGTTTGTTTGTAGTTTTTGTTTACTAGTTATATTCCAGGGATGTCTCTATGTTTTTAAGCAACAGATTTGATTTGGAAAACAACAGATGTGTTTTTCTTATTTTGGCTGCATACCTGATGTTTCCTTTCTAGCTCCAGAAAAAAACAAACGATTTTCTGGTGATTTTATCAATGTTTTTGATTGGTTTTCGGTTAATAATGCCATCCCTGAAATTCGCAGCAAATACCACGATCTGCCTGCCTATAAAGAGAGACTACAATGCACAATAGTGACTTTAAAATCTATACCTCCATTTTATTCTCATCATGGACATTAACACCATTAACACCATTCTGATCTTTGTCTTCTCCATTCGCCATCTCCACTTCACTATTGCCGTTAGTCTCATGGATGTCATTCTTGCCATTTGTCTCATGGATACCATTCTTGCCGTTGGTCTCATGGATACCATTTTCACCATTTGTAATGATCTCTTCCAACACCTTGCTCTCATCTGCAGGGTAACAGATAGCAGAGGATAAATGCAAAAAGTTAGTTAATAAAGTCCAAATTCAATGTTGTGGGTACTCAATCGATTCATCTCGAAGATGTACTTGTCCAAATTTAAAAGTTGCAGAGGAAAATTTAAAGTGAATGAATTTCCAGGGTTCATACAGACAGCCAATGCCAAAATTCAAGCACTTTTTAAGCACTTTTTAAGCACGTAATTCCATTTTTCAAGCACGTTTCTTCGCTAATGATGGTCTTCAACAAAGAGTGCTGCTAACCAAACATACAAAGGTATGACGTCTTTCGTTCACCGCAGGCAAATCTTTTGGCTATTTCGCTGTCAGGAAACATTTCCTTAAATAAGTTGCCTACATTCTCATTGGACTTGTAGGAGCAGTGAGTAACGACTGTTTGAAGAGTCCACAACACTTCACTTTTGAGAATAGTGTTCTTATTTACAAAGGCGTTCATGTTATTGTTTGTTTGTGTAGCAGTAGGAGGGGGAGGGGGAATTTCAGTCACTGACGAGGTCTTGTTCGAGATCGTAGAAGTACCGAAATAACTTTGAAGTGTCAAACCACTGTTTACCGACTTTGAATTTCGTACATGTTTCTCACTTTTAGCGTGGGATTTTAGCCCCGCTTCTCCCATATTACTAATGTCGATATATTTATCGCAAGCATTACACCTCGCCTTTCGTTTATCATCACAGTCGATGACCCATGGGTATTTCATAACCCATTGCTTGTTGAAGAGACATTTCCCGAGCCAGACGCCATATTTCTTGACCTCTAACAAAGGGACGCTACTCCGACGATACTATCGGATGATTCGTACCCAAAAAACTTCGTACTGAGCGATTCGTACCCAGACTGTTTTGTTCCGCCGTTTATATTTTCCCGATACTTAATTCGAGCGGATGTTTAAATCATCTACTTTTTACCATGATTTTGGTCATATAATAATTTTTAAGCACGTTTTTGACAAATTCAAGCACTTTTTAGGGACTTTTTAAGAGAGGGATCAAATTCAAGCACTTTTAAGCACTATTTTTCGTTTTTAAGCACTTTTCAAGAAACAGGCTCAAATTCAAGCACTTTTCAAGACTGTGCGAACCCTGATTTCTACATTTTTAGTCTTTATGTGTATGACACATTCATTGTCACTATGTTTTCCAGAGCATTTATGTTTAAGGGGCTTCAATAAGTGTCTATATTATTGTGGGGCATAGATAAGTATCATTGAGAGGGAATGGGTTAACCCTTTCTAAACAAGACCTGGTTTTGATGTCCCTAATAGAAAAGGCTTAGGAAAAAAATGAAACAAAAGAAGAAACTGCTGATAACCAGCAGTTTCTCCTTTTGTCTCAATATTTTACGTGCCATATCATACACAAATCCTATAATTAAATAACATCCATTCTGTCATCTGCAACAGCTTTCAAATTGGGCCATCCAAAAATTGTGTTGTTTGGGAATGGGTTAACCCTTTCCCAAACAGCAAAATTTTACTGCTGGAGATGACAAAATGGACATTGACAAAGATTGGATTTGTGTACAAAATAGCACAGAAAATATTGAGGCAAAAGGAGAAACTGCTGATTATCAGCAGTTTCTTCTTTTGTCTCAATATTTTCCTTAACCTTTTCTATCAGGGATGTCAAAACCGGGTCTTGTTTGGGAAAGGGTTAAACTAGTCATCTCAGACCACTTACCTTTCTTCCTACTCTTTCCCTCCTTCCCTCTGTCTTTACTTTCATCAAAATCTGTGGTCTTTAGGAATTTGCTGAAAATCTGCTCAAACTTCTTAAAGTACCCTTTCTGAAATAACAAGATGTGTTTGTGAAACACAAATGCCCCCGAAATGGCCATTTTTGTAAAAATGTTAAGTTTTCGTAGAGTAAAGGGTTGATTAAGGTTAACAAATGACCTTGAGGAAGGTCAAATTGCCTAGAACAGATAGATATTTTTTAAAGGAAGTTGCATACTAAATTTGAGCTTTGTATGTCAAATACTTTTGGTGAAAAGGCAAATGTTAAGTTTTCGGACAGACAGACGGATGGAAGGACAGACGGACGGACATGAGTAAAACAATATGCCCCCGATCGCTCGATACGGGGGCATAAAAATGTATATGAAGAGTCATCATCAACATGTAAAGGTATCTTCTTAGACAGTATTTCCTACAATACAAATTGGTGCAATCATACATTTTAAGACATACAAGTTAACATTCATACATTCATACTAAAGCTTATCAATAGCAACTACATTAGCACTTCAAAATCATATCCCGTGTTACATAATGGTTATTAACCATCAAAATATTGACAGAAAAGAAGAAAATGGTGGCTATAGACATTTTCTTTTCTACTGAAAAGTAACTTTACAAATCTTTCTAAAGAAAATTCTGTCAAAAACACACACAGACGCAACACTGCTGCCTTTCTGTTCTGGGATTTATAGCATTGAACCCAATCTTCTTCTACATTACATATACAGCGATTTCTCTGGGCATATAAAATTTGGAGACCATTGTAATCCCCTTGCTTTCAAAGTTTGGAGTCATTTCTCAATCTTTTGGGTTAAATTCTATAGACACCTTAAGACGAAAATCATACGAAAATCTGGAATTTAACACTTGCATCATTAATGGCTCTCATCAAAATTTCTAAATTATTATTATTTTTTTTTTGAAATTGCATCAATGACACAAAATTTCCGTGTCATGGAAAGTCCTGCATGTACTAACCTCAGTTATCATCTCATCTTTCAGATCTTGTTCTACAGCTGTAACTTCATCTTTGAAATCATCCGTCAATAAATCTCCAAACAAACGAAACTTTTTCTTCCAGAAACCCTAAAAAAAGTCAATATTCAGATAGAGTCACTTAGTGTTCGAATCATTTCCTAACAAAAAGTACAGGGAATTAATTAATGAATGTTTAACCTTTTCACCACACTGACGCTTTTTGACAATCCTCAAGATAAAGGCTTCGGAGAACATAGTGGAAAATGAAGAAATTACTTGCGACCAGCAATTTCTTCATTTCCCATAATATTTTCTTCCTAAAATGACCAAGAAATATTAAATTCTATTCACTTGAAATTGTCATCAGCATCTTCTTTCAATTAGATCTCCACTAAAAATTTGTCATCTGGTAATAGGTTAACCCATTACCACACAGTGACGCCTTTTGACACCCTTTTAGATAATGACTTTGGAAAACATTGTGGAAAATGAAGAAATTGCTTAGTGTACGCTAGTCAGACCAGAAAATATTGAGGGAAAAGAAATAAATGCTTTAACCCATTACCAAACAGCAGAATTGTGGACCATTCCAAATTCAGACGACAATTACAAAGGATTGAAATTCTCTATTTTTTTCCTTCTTGAGTAGAAAACTTTGTGGGAAGTGAAGAAATTGCTTGTCACAAGCAATTTCTTCATTCTCCACAATGTTTTCCCAAACCTTTTCTTGTGGGGGAGTCAAAAGGCGTCACTTGGGAAACTCACTCAGCCTAATCAATTACTCTTTTTCACAGAGTAATCTACAGATGATCCTGTAGAAATCGTTGATGATAATGATGACACTGTGACTACACGGTCAGTGCTGCCTGATGCACATCCTAGTAAATCACCATCATCATCAAGAATTCATCCCTCGTCTTGTTTAGGAAAGGGCTATGGAACGATTTGATAATATTTACTAACTTTGATTATGTTTTCAACTGTTTGCAATTACAAATATTAATAGGTATCTCATTTATCATTATTATTTATATATTTAAATCATCAGTTGATATAACTGAAAAGGTTCACAAAAAGTCACTGTCCATTCTTTGTCAGCCACTTCTTCTCTGTACTGGCAGTTTTCACATGACATGTATGATGATAACTGTACATCTGATTGTAAAAATATCTTACAAAATCTAGCAGTAGTTTTCCTGATAAACCCTGAATGTGTAAAAGGGGCTTTGTGACACAGAATATAGGTTCTAAGTATAGAAAAGGCATATTTCATTGATCAATTTTACAACCTAAACTTTTCCCAATTCATTAGTTTTGCGACTCGTTTTTTTCCCAATTTTAAGATTTCGCGACGCGAAAAATTCCCAATCATAGGCCTAAGGGGTATAGGTACCTTTCCCAATTGTACAGAAAAAACGCTGTAAACAGACCAAAAAATGTTAAATTTCATCCACTTGAAATTGTCGTCTGCGACATCTTTGAATTTGGACCAGCCTAAAAATTTCTCATCTGGTAATAGGTTAAGTTCAATGCTTGACTGCCCTTCATATAGCCATCCCAGCAGCCATATTCTCATTTACTGTTGGAATCTTTTATTGTTTGGCAAAAGAAAAATGTCAGGAAGGAATGGATATTGGCTAAGCTGTGATTTGAAAATAAATACGACAAAGGAATTCAATATTTATTATGCCCAAAAAGTGTTTCTCCCAGGTGTCCATGGTCCATAGTCCAGAGGCTGAGTCTGCCTTGCAGGTACAGTACAGCTCACATGTTTTCCCCTATTTCCATGCATCATCGCTATTGGATTTCTGGTGGAAAAACACAATGGCCGCAGGGAGCGTTTTTCCACCAAAATCCGCTGGAATCCTAGCAGTTTTCTACTCGACCACCATGAATTGCCTAGATGGCGAATTACGGCCATTTGTACGGACAGGTTATATTGGTACCAGGGATTTTGTTACCTGCGAGTCCCGAGTCCCTGACTCATATTTTATTCTCAGGACTCATTGATAAATATTTAGTGAGTCCCAGAATGCTAACATTTTCAATATGTAATCTACATTGTCTTAAAAAGACTCCTATATTTCAATGTTGGACTCATTGGTTTGGGAACCAGCGAGTCCCAGGACTCTTCAACATAAATTTGTAACAGAATCACTGTGGTACTACCAAGCATTTCCACCCGAACACAGCGAATCGCCGCGATAATGTCCCATTATGATATACGAGGGACGGTCGGAAAGTAGTTGGACTTTTCGTGCTGCTGTCTCTCCATTTGCAACTGTATAAACACATTATATATTTGTGGAATCTACATACATTTGCCAATAATATGGTCAGTTTATTTTCAAAGATAGTTGTATACATACAATATTCTGTGCACTTATATGTGATAGGGGTTTTATGTATCATAGGTTATTTGTTAGAGGAACAACAAGGGTAACCAAAACAAAAGAACATTCTAGTCATTTTAATCGCGAAGAAATTAAGTTTTTGAACTACATTATCACTGAAGATTAAATGTGGGTTCAAAATTCCGAACTTGGAATAAAAAATCAGTCAAAGCAGTCATGGAAACGAGCTGGTTCCCTACCCCTGAAGAGATTAAGCTGTTACCTTCGGTGGGCAGTCATGTTAGTTGCTTTTGGGGATTCACGAGGATTGATAGTTACTCATTTCATGTCAAATGGTAAAAACTGTCATTGCCATGTACAATTCTAAAGTAATTCAGGAAAACCAAAGAATAAATGCTGAAGTAAACGCGTCTCAGATTAGCAAAGACAAATGTTCACTACTTTACGATTACGCACGCTCCCATACCATCGCATCTACAGTGGAAAGTATCAATTATTACACATGGCAAAAGCTGTTTTACTCTTCTTATAGCCCAAACCTCGCCCCACATGACCTTTATGTGTGTCTAGAACTGATGAAAATGCTTGTTGGGAAGACATTTGAGACCAGGGCACCTTTGACACCGGCTGTTACACTGTACCTAATACAGTGGGTCTACGTCATGGTTTATAGTGAGAATAATAAAGCTCCCACGAAGATGGCAAAAATGCATAGACATAGTTGGACAATTTGTTTAAACAGGGTAGAAAGAATTTTGTTAAAAAGTTAAATGGTTTTAGAGAACAAATCAAAAGTCCAACTACTTTCCGACCGTCCCTCGTACAAGCATGTTAAATGTATTTATAACACTGTATTTCAGAGTTTAATCTTGTATTGAAATTTTCCCTTTTTTGGCGTTCGTGCGCAAATTTTCCCCTACCTATGAGCCCTGACCCCTTTCCCCCAAAATTAAAAACAAGAGGACCATGATGGTCCTATATCGCTCACCTGAACCAAAATGATATGAGCAACATTTTTGTTCAATTCCATAGATATTTATGACTTTAAGACTGAAAACGAACTTATGGTCAATAACGTTGTGAAAATCGAGCTCATCCAAGATCTTATGGTGCTCAACATTGTGTCCAAGATTTGTCTTGTTTGATAAATAATTGTAGATTCTGGAGTATAAACAAGATCGAAAACAGCCGAAAACAGCAATTTTGTCAAATTCAAGGGCACATAACTCTCAACTTTTTTCATCAGATCAGACTGAAAACCAAACTCATCCCAGAACTTATGATCCCCAACATTGTGTCCAAGTTTTGTCTTAATTGATCAATAATTGTAGATTCTAGAGTATAAACAAGGTCGAAAACAGTCGAAAACGGCAATTTTATCAAATTCAAGGGCACATAACTCTCAACTTTGTGGTAAGATCAGGCTGAAATTCAAACTCACCCGAGATCTTATGATACCCAACATTGTGTCCAAGATTTGTCTTGATTGGTCAATAACTGTAGATTCTAGAGTGTAAACAAGTTCGAAAACAGCCGAAAACAGCAATTTTGTCTAATTCAAGGGCACATAACTCCCGACTTTTTAATCAGATGTGACTGAAAATCAAACTCATCCAAGATCTAATGGTCTCAAACATTGTGTCCAAGTTTTGTCTTAATTGATAAATAATTGTAGATTCTAGAGTGTAAACTATGTCAAAAACAGCCGAAAATGGCAATTTTATCAAATTAAAGGGCACATAACTCTCATTTTTCTGGTCAGAAAATCAAACTCATTTGAGATCTTATGGTCTCCAATATTGTGTCCAAAATTTGTCTTGATTGGGAAAAAATTGTAGATTCTAGAAGAGTGTAAATAAGGTCGAAAACAGTCAAAAACAGCAATTTTATCAAATTCAAGGGCACATAACTCTCGACTTAGTGGTAAGATCAGGCTGAAATTCAAAGTCATCCGAGATCTCATGGTCCCAAACATTGTGTCCAAGTTTTGTCTTGATTGATGAATAATTGTAGATTCTAGAGAGTAAACAAGGTCAAAAACAGCCGAAAATGGCAATTTTGTCAAATTCAAGGGCACATAACTCTCGTCTTTCTGGTCAGATCAGACTGAAAATCGAACTCATCTGAGATCTTATAGTCTGCAACATTATGTCCAAGATTTGTCTTGATTGATCAATAATTGTAGATGTTAGAGTGTAAACAATGTCAAAACTAGGTATTTTTGGCATTCAAGGGCAGATAACTCCTGACTTTCTGGTTCGATCTGACCCATAATCGAACTCATCCGAGATCTTATGGCCATACATGTTTTGACCAAGTTTGGTCAAGATTGGCTTATATTTGTAGATGCTAGAGTGTAAACACGAAATTGTGGACGGACAGACGGACGGACGGACAGACAGACAGACAGACAGACGGACGACGGACAAAAAGTGATCACAATAGCTCACCTTGAGCACTTTGTGCTCAGGTGAGCTAATAAACACTGACCATAGTTGCCATTATTCGACTTTTAAGAGCAGCTTGTTTTAAGCTGCTATTGCGAGGTTTTTGTCAAAAAGCAGCAATATCTTTACACAGAAAAAATAGAATTTTAAGAGATTTTAAGAGATAAATATCCAAAGTATAGCAAACCTTTTCTGTTAAATCACCAGCTTTGAAATCAGATTCTAGGGTCTTCAGCCTACAATCAAACAATTATCATGTGAATTTGTGACGCAACAATCTACTTGAGAATTAACCCATTACCACAAATTGACTCCTATCAAAAAATAAGGTTTGAGAAAACATGGAAAAACAAAGGTGCAAATGCAAGCAAGTTCTTTCATTAGTTTATTTTTTGGCACAAATAATTGGAAAAGGTAAAACTTTAGTGGCCTTCAGAAAACCAATTGATACAACATACATTGACTTTAATACGGACGAAGTCCGGGGCCGAAGGCCCCGGCGAAGGCCGACTATATGTTACGCATAAAATTAAAAAAAACAAACTAGAATCATTGAAATCAACAGATTCAATCATTCAAATCAATATACCGTTCAACGAAAAATACGCCATCTTTGTTTATTTTTTTTATGGAGCATTCGGAACGCCTCGGACAGTCGACTGTGAGGGTCTTTTATCTACTTCCGTTTGCCTTTTACCGGTCCCGAATTCAGAGGTTTACTAACCAGACTAACTAGTAGTAACTACGTCACGCGCACTGACTGACATAGTAACACCAATTGGATCACCAAGGACAACTCTATTGAATCATACCTTGGATGCATCTCGTAGAACTACTTTCAGACTATGAATAGAATAGAATAGAACAACAATTCAAAACGTTCGTCTGTGACTAATGTCAACAATAACGCGACAATGATACTGAAATACATTGTTTGCAGTTCCAGTGTCCTCTCTTTTTAGAATGATTACAACCTGCAAGTCCCGCAAGTTGCCATGGTTGTGCATTTGGTTGACCTCGAAAACTACTTTATGAAGCGTAGCCACTTCCGGCTAAGAAATCCAATTTTTTTTCAAGATTTCTTCATACACACACATCCAAGGTATGATTCGATAGAGTTGTCCTTCGTGATCCAATTGATAGTAACACGATTTCCTATGACGGCCATCTTGTTTCGTCTGCACTCAAAAAATGCAGCGGCGACCACTGTTTCCAGTCTTGATTGCCACTCAGAGTAAGTGAACTTGCTATCCTATGCAGTTAAATATGTTTTAAATACTATTTCAACAACATAGAAAAGGATTAAGTAGAATTTGACTTTCGTCCCAAATAAATATCGACCCAGCAAAAAATATCATTCAACTTTCCAAACAGCTGAATTTAAATCTAGACTCATGGACTGTTCCCATTTGAACTTTGTTGGAGATGAGAAAAGAAAATCAATGTCAACAGGTGAACAGGATGTAGAATTCGTAAATGGCATGGAAATAGATCTATTGCTGAGTGCTGACCACCGGGATTTTCTTCTTTTCGTTTAATTTTTTCCGATACTATTTCTGAAAAGGAGGTCAAAATCGTATCTTGGTGGGGTTAAATTATCACTAAATGATTGATTTTATTTTAGATGTAGGCATAATTTGTGTTTTGAAAATAAGAATAAAACGTTTTGAGAAAAGAAGAAATAATTTTGGATGTGAGCTTAATATTCATAAGAATAAAACGTTCTGTGAAAAGACGAAACTGATATTTTTGTATAATTCCGCAGCTTTGTCACAATGTTGTTCTTATACAAAAAATAACTCATTATCACTCATAGCAGTGCTTTTTGTCAGTATGTGTATCAACCCATTCCCAAATGGCAAAACATCTTGGTGGTCCAATCTGAATCTGAAAGATGCTGCATGGGCGGATCTAGAGGGGGGGTCGGGGGGGTCTGGACCCCCCCTGGCATTGGCCGAAAATTGAATTTTGACTATATAAATTTAGGTTAACATTACATATTTACTACATTTTAAGCCATAATTTGGGCTTGGACACCCCCCCCCCCCCTGGAAAAATTTTTGGGCTTGGACCCCCCCTGGAAAAAAATCCTGGATCCGCCCTTGTGCTGGATGCAGGCAAAAAAGGAGGTTTATACGAAGAAGTGTGATATGAGAAATGTGAAAAGGCTGTATATATGCATGTAGCATTTTCTTATTTTGATTCAATGTTGCAAGCCTTTTCTTCATTGACTGTCAAAACCAGATCTGTATTGGAAAGGGTAGATTTTTTTATCTAGATGATATTATGAATTTATATTATGAATGATATGATTACATTATCTTTTCAGAAATGCAGAAAACAAACCAAGGTGAATGACCGACTTAAATTCTGGTGAACATTAACAATGGTCATTGGTGCATAACTTTTGGGATAGAAAGTCAGGTGAGGTTAGGCATTTGCAACAATTTGGCTTCGGCTGCATCATGTTAAATTAAAAAAGAGTTTTAAATTAAAAATGTTCAGAATTTCTAGATAACAAAACAAGAGGAAAATAAAATTCTGATTATTAAAAGGGACAAGCTCTCTTTTTTTCCTCCAATGTAAGTTTTAGCTCTACACACAAATTGCCTGTGTAATTCTAGAATTTTGATGGCTGAGCCCTGATAGCTCAGTCAGTAATGTTGGCGTCTGTCAATCTAGGGGTCGTGAGTTCAAACCCCGGCTCAGTCCGTATTCACTCTGACATTTGACAAAGTCATTTGTCACTCACCAATTACGGATGTGAATCATCTATGTAAGAGAGCAGCTGGAGGCTCTGTTTGGATATTGTGGTTGTATTAGTGATAGAAATACCAGGAATCCATGGTTATGTGCTCCATCTGCCACAATATGACCATTACAGCAATTTAAAATGGTGTTAAACCCCAATAAATCTAATCTAAAATCTCAGCACCATGACCATCAGTGGCATATGAACATCATATGATATACACTGTACAGTATCTTTTTGATTTAACAATTCTTAACCCTTTATCAGATGGCAAATTTTTATATTGGCCCTAGTTCAAAGATGTTGCAGATGACAATTTCAAGTGAATGAAATTGTATCTTTTGGTAAAAAACATTATGGAAAATGAAGAAATTGCTTGTAACCAGCAATTTCTTTTTTTCCTCAGTGTTTTCCAAAGCTGCTATTTTGTAGGGTGTCAAAAGGTATCATTGTGTGATAATGGGTTAAACAAGACCTGAAGTTGATGTCCCTGGTAGAAAAAAAGTTTGTAAGAACATTGAGAAAAAAGAAGGAATTGCTTATCTGCATTATTTCCTTTTTTCTCAGTATTTTGTTCTAAAATTAGGTTGTTTGGGAAAGAGTTAAAACCATTTTCAAAAATGTTCAAGTCACCTAGGGCTCAGGGCAAAGTAGGAAAAGAATTTTTATAGTTCCCTTTTTAACATGGATAATGTTTCCAAAAGCAGCAGGAGGATGCTGTATATACTTTCATTTGTTACTTTTTGTATCATTGCAGGTTGATCAACGAGGTGTACAGATGAATGAAGATTATGAGCACAATGATGATTGCCAACTCAATGACTGGTGTTTAAAAAGATGTTCAAACTTTGGCTAATTAACTTGATTGTGCTATTTGTGGATTATTTTAGGCCCATACAGTGTTGTTTACAATATTCAAGTATAGACATTCAAGTAAAATGATTGGGAAAACAGTTTGGTAAATGAAGAAATTGCTTGTTACTTTTTTTTCATTTTCCACAATGTTTCTACCCTAAGAGTTGTACATGTAAATTAAAAAATTCATAACATTGAATATTTCGTCTGCAACTTCTTTCAATTTGGAAAAGCTTAGAATCTTATAGTTCGGTTATGGGTTAAGTGAGAGATTGTGCAGACACCCAAAAACATAATGTAACATTGTATGTTTTCATAATAGATGGCGTCCCTCATAGGAAAGTCCCTCATAGAAAAGGCGTGGGAAAACATTGAGGCAAAAGAAAAGATGCTGATAATCAGCACTTTCTCCTTTTGCCTCAATATCTTCAAAGCTATAATACACACACATTCCATATGGATTTAAACCAATTTGTCTTCTGCAACAGCTTTTAAATCTGAAAAGTCTAAATTTTGTCGACAGCTTTTAAATTCGAAAAGTCTAAATTTTGTCGTTTGGGAAAGGGTTAAAATGCTTAAAGTTACCAGCTAAAATGGCATTCTTGTTTACGAAAATTAAAATGAATTTTTGAATATTTATTTGATTTGTTCTTCTTATACTATCAGTTGACATGTGTTTGGTAAACACATTAAACACCTCCCAAACAAAACCTGGTTTTGATTTCCCTGATAGAAATTGCTAAGGAAAATATTAAGACAAAAGAAGAAATTGCTGATAACCACAATTTTTTTCTTTTTGACTCAATATTTATTATTCTATAGTGTTCACGAATCCTGTTTTTATGAACATTTGTTTGACACCTGCCACCTATTTCCAATTGGACCACCAGTAGAATTTTAGTTTAGGGAAGGGTTGAATCAAAATTATTTAAATTGGTAAAACCCAGTCAGTGTGGGGATTTCAGTTTTAGGGCCGTCCACAGTCTTTTATCTGTCCTCTTATTCCAAGCTGTATTCTAGTCCGTGAGTAAATGTTCCTTCCAAAATCTAGCATCATGTGAAGACGTTATGACAAAAGAAGACAAGAGGACCATGATGGTCCTATATCGCTCACCTGAACCAAAATGATATAAGCAACACTTTTCTTCAATTCAAAAAATATTTATGACTCTTAAGACTGAAAACGAACTTATGGTCAATAACATTGTGAAAATCGAACTCATCCAAGATTTCATCGTGCCCAACATTGTGTCCAAGATTTGTCTTGTTTGATAAATAATTGTAGATTCTGGAGTATAAACAAGGTCGAAAAAAGCCGAAAACAGCAATTTTGTCAAATTCAAGGGCACTCTCGACTTTCTGGTCAGATCAGGCTGAAAATCAAACTCATCCGAGATCTTATGATATCCAACATTGTGTCCAAGATTTGTCTTGATTGGTCAATAATTGTAGATTCTAGAATGTAAACAAGGTCTAAAGCAGCCGAAATCTGCAATTTGATCAAATTTAAGGGCACATAACTCTCATCTTTCTGGTCAGATCAGACTGAAAATCAAACTCATATGAGATCTTATAGTCTCCAACCTTGTGTCCAAGTTTTGGATTGATTGATCAATAATTGTAGATTCTAGAGTGTAAACATTGTCGAAAACAGCCAAAAATGACAATTTTGTCAAATTCAAGGGCAACTAACTCTCGACTTTCTGATCAGATCAGACTGAAAATCATACTCATCCGGGATCTCATGGTCCCAAACATTGTGTCAAAGTTTTGTCTTGATTGATGAATAATTGTAGATTCTAGAGTGTAAACAAGGTCAAAAACAGCCGAAAATGGCAATTTTGTCAAATTCAAGGGCACATAACTCTCGTCTTTCTGGTCAGATCATACTGAAAATCAAACTCATCCGAGATCTTATGGTCTACAATGTTATGTCCAAGATTTGTCTTGATTGATCAATAATTGTAGATGCTAGAGTGTAAACAATGTCAAAACTAAGTATTTTTGGCATTCAAGGGCAGATAACTCCTGACTTTCTGGTTCGATCTGACCCATAATCGAACTCATCCGAGATCTTATGGCCATACATGTTTTGACCAAGTTTGGTCAAGATTGGCTTATATTTGTAGATGCTAGAGTGTAAACACGAAATTGTGGACGGACGGACGGACGGACAGACGGACGGACGGACAGACGGACGACGGACAAAAAGTGACCACAATAGCTCACCTTGAGCACTTCGTGCTCAGGTGAGCTAAAAATGCCGATAAAAATTCCCCTTTGCCTCAATGTTTTCTTTGTTACATTTCAACCCTTTCCCAAGCAAGACCTGGTTTTGACTTCTCCAATAGAAAAGGCTTGGGAAAATATTGAAACAAAGGAAGAAACTGCTGATAACCAGCAGTTTCTCCTTTGGTCTCAATATTTTCTATGTCATATTTTACACAAATTTTATCTTTGATATCTTCTATTTTGTCATTTGTGGCAGTTTTTGAAAAGGATCACCCCAAAATCTTGTTGTTTGGGAAAGGGTTAAACAAATCCTATTTTCATTAAATTGCGTTTTGTCGTCTGCAATCAAATTGGAACAGTAAATATTTTTTGAAAGAGTTAAAGATGTTACAGGTCATACTGCTAGGCAGCTTAAATTATTGTCCATTGAAGGCAATACTGAAAATCATTGAGGTGAAAAGCGAAATGATAGTGTAGGTCTACTTCTCCATGCCTCTTTACTCCCCGAAAACATTTGAGCCAAGATCTGATAAAACGTTCCTTAAGGCTTTTGAGCCCAACATAGATCCAGATCAGCCTGTGCATACGCAGAGTCTGATCAGGATCCATTTTGTTCTCCAATAGCTTCTTCATGACTTGTAGTAACTTAAAGAGAGCAGCATTGAAGCAAATTTGACTCCATTTGACAACATGCCGATCTTGAAACTCAATTTTGAACTAGATGCCGAAGGGCAACATGTCGAGCCCGCTCATTTTGAAGAAAGAAGACCATACCTATGTCTACAGCTGTCATTACAATGGCGTTGTAAAAGTGGGGACAAAATAAGTTGGAATGATGGGGATCATGGTGAGACAGTTTATTGTTCACAAAATATTACATGTCTATGTATTTATAACGAGATACCAGAATGGATTAATTTGAGTATACATATGTGACCCGTCACGCTAAAAGGGACGTTATGCTAAGTCCATAAAACCAAATTCCGAGAAATATACCAGACCAAGCAGAAGTCCATCCGATGTCGTATTTGGAAAACGAAAATATTGTAAGGTAGAGAAAACATTCTAGATTCAGAAAATACTTAGCGACACTCCGCCTTACTGAGCTTGACATTTGTGCCAAGTTAAGGAATGGCCCGGACAAGCAAAAATCAACTCATTTTTTACATTTGACCTCAAAGTTTGACCTTGACCTTTCATCTTGGAATCTGGTTCTTGCACGCGACACTCCATCTTACTGAGCTTGACATTTGTGCCAAGTTATTTCTGAATCCCTCCATCCATGGTGAAGTTATGGCCCGGACAAGCAAAAATCATCTCATTTTTGACATTTGACCTCCAAGTTTGACCTTGACCTTTGAGCTTGGAATCTGGTTTTTGCACGCGACACTCCGCCTTACTGAGCTTGACATTTGTGCCAAGTTATTTCTGAATCCCTCCATCCATGGTGAAGTTATGGCCCGGACAAGCAAAAATCATCTCATTTTTGACATTTGACCTCCAAGTTTGACCTTGACCTTTGAGCTTGGAATCTGGTTCTTGCACGCGACACTCTGCCTTACTGAGCTTGACATTTGTGCCAAGTTATTTCTGAATCCCTCCATCCATGGTGAAGTTATGGCCCGGACAAGCAAAAATCATCTCATTTTTGACATTTGACCTCCAAGTTTGACCTTGACCTTTGAGCTTGGAATCTGGTTCTTGCACGCGACACTCTGCCTTACTGAGCTTGACATTTGTGCCAAGTTATTTCTGAATCCCTCCATCCATGGTGAAGTTATGGCCCGGACAAGCAAAAATCTTCTCATTTTTGACATTTGACCTCCAAGTTTGACCTTGACCTTTGAGCTTGGAATCTGGTTCTTGCACGCGACACTCCGCCTTACTGAGCTTGACATTTGTGCCAAGTTATTTCTGAATCCCTCCATCCATGGTGAAGTTATGGCCCGGACAAGCTCCATCCGGACGGACGCACGCACTTACGCACGCACGCACGCACTAACGCACTAACGCACATACACCGAACCGCCATTGTGACAACTATGTCGAGCTCACCGCAAGCGGGCTCGACAAAAATGCTATGAAGAACGTTTTTCCAGATCCCCGCTCATTTGATTTCTATATTTCATTTTTGTGTATAGTCGCTGCGATGAGAACCTTCGAAAATCATAGACATGGCGGGAGTAAATGTTGAAATCAGCAGGATGGTTACCTACTGTCTGCCCGCCTGTTAGCTAACCCAATGTTCAATCCTTTCCAAAACGACCAAAAGTTTAGACCAGATTTTCATTTGAACTACACAACCGGTGTTGATAAAGAATTACAGTACTTTTTGTCAATATTGCACAAAACATTAGGCAAAATGATGAAATGCTGAAAAACATGTTCTTGTTTTGTTTCAATTTTTTTCGTACGCAATTTGGAACGTCCCTAAAGCTAAGTCTTGTTTGGATAAACTACATGGTCCTTATTTAAAAAGACGCAAAACATTCATTTAGACCAGTCAAAGTTTGGATCTACCTAATATGTTCAAAACGGTGCGTGTAGGAATGTGACTAAATTAGCGATGCTAAATCGATTAGAGTTACTTCCCTTGTTCGCGAGTCATGAATATTAATGAGGTGACGTCGGCGGCCCAAGATTGGGACCATTTTATTACGCTGTAATACTCTTTAAGAGCGTAAAGCAGGAACCCAAACTGATTTGCATATTAATGACAAGTGCTTCCTCGGCCCGGAGATGTGAAATTTCCCGCGATCCATCGCCATTTTCAAAAGTTAAATTAACAAAGAAATTTTACGTCAAGATTATTCCTTATTTAGAGATCGATTACGCTTTATTTTTGGCTTTGTATAAACAATATGTTATATAATAATTAACATATGATAATATGTTAGTGAATGAATCAAAACCGTATAAGTGCTAAATTTGACCCCAAAAAATCTCGGTAAAAATGTAAACAAAAACCGGAAGTTGCCATTTTTGTCTCGAAAGAGGAAAGTAGACCAATCTACGATTTTCGACCGATTTCTTTTCCAACTGGGCTAATAAAGGACTGTATAACTGAATAAATTGTTAGCAATATAGTTCTTTGTAGGGCATACAAGATTCTCGATTTCATGAATTAAGATCTTTGTACTTTATAGCTTACTAACAGCTATTCTCATGTTTCGTCCATGTTTCTTTCGTTCCATACTAGGTAAAAATGACATTGTTGGCTCTTCTTCAATTATTTTCTCAGTTTCTTTTGAGATCTAACTCAATACTCTTTAAGTGTCTTTGACAAACTATTATAAACTTACTTATTTGTTTAATTAACAAGC